>JAPQRQ010000026.1:14584721-14603961 GCA_037367365.1 Apogon talboti | reverse complement strand
GGGGGTGAATAGAGTCCTTGGAACTAAATTTAGACCCTCTTCCTCTGCAGTAGGAATGCAAATGAGTTCATAGTTCCTGGGAACATTTCTTGGGCTCTTCTATCCACATTCATACTGTAATTGTTTGCACATGCATCTTAATTCACACTGTTTGTCCTCTCTTCCATCATGCGTCCCTAGGTGGCAATCCTGGTCCCATTCAGGAACCGACATGAACACTTACCCATCCTTCTGAGACACCTGGTGCCAGTGCTGCAAAAACAGAGACTCCAATTTGCCTTTTATGTCATAGAGCAGGTAAGCACACACCAGCACAAACTGGTGGACCTGTGTAAAGGCTAAACACCTGAGGAGAAAACCCTCCTCGAGTCAGTGTGGTTTGTTTTTCACTACAACCCACAGAAAAAAAGAACGGCCCAAATGAATTGTTCCTTTACCCTCCTCTGTCTAGGGGGGCACTGAGCCATTTAACAGAGCCATGTTATTTAACGTGGGCTTCAAGGAGGCTATGAAGGACCTAGACTGGGACTGTCTGATCTTTCACGACGTGGACCACCTCATGGAGAACGACAGGAACTACTACGGCTGCACCGACATGCCCCGGCACTTTGCAGTCAAACTTGACAAGTATTCCTACATGTAAGTCCTTATCCTGTGTCCACGGGGATATACAGTATACGGCGGGTGTTCCTGACTTATTGTTATATTAATATATGTGATTTTTTTTTTTTCCCCTCTCAAAGGCTTCCATATAATGAATTCTTCGGGGGTGTCAGTGGCCTCACAGTGAAGCAGTTCAAAAAGATTAATGGATTTCCTAATGCGTTCTGGGGTTGGGGAGGAGAGGACGATGACCTCTGGAACAGGTGAAGCGAACACACACACACACACACACACACACACACACACACAAAGACATTGACCCGTCTGACAGAGCTGCAGCATGTGACTGTCACTATCGTTGACATTAGGCGTACTCAAGAGATGGGTTCGGCCGGTTGGCACATAAGCAGGCTTTGTATTAGTTCGTTTTTCCTCCATTTGCCTTTGCCACACTGCATTGTTGTCCCTCCCCCACCTACACAACTCACAGGCAGCTGCACACACTCAGGGCGCTCAATGTACACCACTAATTCTTCCTGATCATGCTTCATGTCCCATTTCTCTCTGTAATGATCCCGTTTGTCCTTTGTTACTGAGACCAGTTATTTTTAAGTTGTTAATAGTGTATGTTAAGCTACAGACTGTGCGATATGATAGTCAAGCCATCACTGTGATAATAATCATGTTTGCCATGATAATTGTCACAGTCATAAGTGCAATGCTTGCACTGCTTGACTGTGTACACTATGGATTAATGGGGAATAATTATGTTTGTATAGGGTGCAGTATGCCAATTACACAGTAAGTAGACCACACGGAGAAGAGGGACGGTACGAGTCTATTCCACATCACCATCGCGGAGAAGTCCAATTCCTGGGAAGGTTAGTGGCGACGCCTCCACAGCCTGTTCACACACACACAAACACATACTTTGGTTAAAAGTGGGAGCTGATAATTGGAATGAGGCTTAGGCTCATGTGATGTAAGCCAGTCACATGAAATGCCAAAGCAGTGACTTTGAGAGAGTTTTGAATCTTTTAAAGACTTTGCATGTGATATGTTTGTGTGCTTCAGGGTTGAATTCCAGCCATGCTTTCACTCTGCACACATTCCAAATAACTGAAAACAGCTCAAACGGTAGATATTTCTCTGGTTTTTTGAATCTGAAAAGTCAGGGAGTAGTTAGGAAAAAATTAACTGAATTTTTAAGATGAATGTCCTCAAACTTATCTCAATAAATAATCTATTTCTGCGGTTTTTAATGTACTGTATTAATATCTGTAATACTGCAGTGATCTGCTGTTAAATCACCTGTGGAAAAATTTGTACTGACTTCAGGCAACAGTTCTTACAGTGCCGGTCAACAGCTCCTATCTGTGGGATGGTGAAACCTGTTCTACTACATATGATCTCAGTGTTTTTAAATGCATGACTTACCTCATTTTCACTTGTAAAACATTATCACTCAACCTTTTTTGACTGATGTGACTTTTTTATTCTTGCAGGTATAGTCTATTGCGCCACTCAAAGGAGAGACAGAAAGTAGATGGTCTTAACAACCTCAACTACTCCCCCCTAGTGTCCAGGAGGCCGCTTTACACCAACATCACAGTCAGCTTGAGCAGAAAGCTTGCACCCGTAGCTGACTACTAACGTAGATACAGCTGGACTGCAAAATCCACTGGGAATCAAAGTCCTCTGGGACATCAGCCATATCTCACCAGTTGCAGCACTGTTTAGGATTTTGAGTTGTTTGATTCTTTGCTTTATTTCTTTTGTTTGTATGCAAAAAAAAAACAACCAAAAACAAAAAAAAAAGAAAAAACGGAGACTCAAATAAGTATGTTGGATAAATCATACAAGAAAATAGGGATCAATGCTGCACTTGTTTGTGCCACAGTCCATCACTCCTCTCATTTGGGCTTATCTACTCTTCAGTCTCCACATGCCTTTTGCACCATTTTGGCCTTCAGCATCCAGTCATTCATTCATTCCTTCATTTTCTTAATGATCAGCTCAGTCCTACGCTTTTGTGCTTGTTTCTTGAAATATGCTGTCATACACACAAACACACATACCTTCACGTGCATGCAACACACACACACACACACACACACACACATCACACTTTGACATACATGTGCTGACGTGGTCCCCGAGGCTTTGATCTATCTTTGCTCTTGCACTTCTTTTTTTCATAAATGCAGTAAACCTGTGAAAACAATTGCATGCATACACACACACACACACACACAACCACACAACAACCTAAAAAGAGTGGACTCTTGCAGCTGGTTCTGCAGAAGGTATGCCAAATATAAGTGATAAAAGCAAGAGAAAATGATACAGAGTGAGTGTTTTATCATTCTTATAGGTGTGAAATAGTTTATCCTAAGTTTAGAGAATATTAATATCTTAATTATCTCTTACAACTATATTTTGTCTTGTGACCATACCATTTAATGACTGTGATGTCTATGTTTGCATAGCTGCATTGGCTGTTCTGGCTGCCTGCAAGTGACTGTATGTTGGAGAGCACTGCTCATCCTGTTAGCAATAAGCTGTAATATCAGACAGCAGAACTTAGCCCTGACTTCCTCACTATACAGATGCAATAGCACGGGTGCTAGCATACCCCTATTGGACTAGAGAGGAGTGAGTGTGTATGCAAACTTCACATCCAACACACCTTTGCCTAAGCAAACATGCCATCCTTTTCCAAACTTGTGTGTATGTATGTGTATATATAAGTGAGGGAGAGCTATGCAAATGGCCTGTTGGTATCCTGTTATCAGTGCAAGGAGCCTTCACCCCTGAAAGTGTGACTGACTGACTTTAGGCCTCACTCTGCGTGTGGTGAGTAAATCCAGGCCAGGGAGAGAGAAGAGAGAGAAGAAAAAAAAGAAGTTATTTTTAGGTCCCACATCCTTAATGTTTACTCACCTTCTTTTTTACAGAAGAGAATTGGAGGTAGAGAATACTTGATTGCTGTCACTGGTGTTTACAGAAGCTTTTGCTTTGTTGTTTTTCCATTTGTCTCATGTTTGTAAAACTGTTAGCCGGCCCTCCTCCACTGTGGCTGCTGTGAAAACTCTTTACCAACTTATCTATGGCTGCCTTTATTATTTTTTAACTGACACTTCTGTATCTAGACTTGGATAGAGAAACGTAGATCTGAATGCTTATCTACGACATCAGGTGATCAACCACTGATTAGCTTTGTTAGCTCGTGGCCAGATTTTGGCCAGTGGGTATAATTCAGACTTTGTGGTGTTGGTCTCAGTAGAATTTTTGTTAGGTGGGCACGCAGCCCAACACTGTGCATCGACACAGACTAACAGCGTTCTGGCAGTACACAACAATGTCCCTCTTTGATTTGTGTGTTTGACAGTGTTGATTTTGAGTAAAATATCCCAACACTGTAAACATAGATCCTTTGTAAAGACTTACACTCTCTCATCACCGTCTGTCCTCTAGTCATGCAGCTACTTCATTTCACACAAATCGCCTTGTATGCATTTATTAAGATGTATCTTTTGGGGAGGGGTGGCTTGACTAATTGTTGTGTTCCTACAATGAAATAAGAAGAGGCTGGACCTCGTTTTATTTATTTGATCTTTTATGGATTATTTTCTGTAATTGTTCAGTTTTATTTTTCTTGCGGTTGATGTGATGATTTAGTAGGTGACAAATGACAGACTGTGTTAGATGCACTGAAACTTGTAGTTATGTGTATTTGTGTGGGGTTGTGAGGTTAAGGTCTGTGCAAACAGGGAGCTGGTCCATTTCACTCAGAAACACTTTTCCTCTCGAATCGCGGCTCTGATGAAATGGAGCAGGACCCGAAGCCTGATGTGTATTAATCTGCTGAACAGACACGGAGGAGGCCATTTTGTGTGACAACCACAGGAAGAGCAAGACACCTAATCAGAAAATGCTAGTAGTCACTGCCTTTCCCTGAGCATCTACTGTACACTAATTGATAATCAATGGTGCTGACCTTCCAGAGCTCCCTTTGAGGGAGTCGCTCTTTACGTGCTTAAAGGACCTAATCCTAACATCACAAAAGCTACAAACGATGGCAAGAGCATCTGATTTTTATGACACTTTGCATTTGCAGCCTGCATGCAAGCAGCGTATCCAGTGTGTTCTGTGTTGGATCCATACATTTGTAAACCTGTTGCCTTTTCATCTTGCCAGGTGAAGCTAAGCTGTCTATGTGCTGTTCTGGTTCATTGCCACAAGCAAAAGCACGTGTTTACCTCCTAGCCAATCACTCAGGAGGTGCCCAGGGGAAGTCGGGGACAGTAGCAGCATTTACGTTAGCTTTCTTTTCCAAGTGTGTTTGAGTGAAATGGCGTGACCCTTCAGAGGTCGAACTCTCCTCCATCTAGTTTTGAGGTTTTTGTTTTTAATTGTGTTTTACAGCACTGATAAGAACATGGTTTATAGTGACCTGGTTGTTAACAACTTGCAGGTTCTTTTTCTAGTTCTTGACACTCATATAATATACTGTATATTATGTATTTTTATTTTTCATTGCTTTAAATTAAAAGTTCGACGGACACATAGCATAAGCCAAATGGTTTTAGCATGAGTGTTCAGGTAATGATCCTAACAAGGACCTCCTAGGAGGCCCCTCTGGGTGATATAGATGGTCTTAGAGTCGGTATTAGACTCTAAGCTCCATAATTTAGATCAGGCAGCTTCATCAGTCAACACCATATTTTTCAAAACTGGGTTTTCTGTGGCTTCTAGAAACAGTAACAGGGGCAAACAAGGCAGCATGTTTTTATCTTAACACCAATGTTAAGATAAATGTTGATGTTAAGAGCATGCTGGTACATTGTGTCCCTGTTATAAAAACTGTAAATGGTCTCAATCCAGACCAAGGATCAGGCCTGCTGCTCACTAAATAGGCTCCATTTTACCGTAGTCTCACCTGTTCTGATCCATTCTGTGCCAGTTTAAATGACGGGACTATTTCTTTTGGCCTCTGACAAAACTGGCAGCCTTAAAGCTTCTTAATTTATTGCAGTGTTTTTCACTCAAGTTTTTATTTTTTTTATAAGCAAAAATATTTAAATTGAAAAAAGTGCATATCAAGATAAAGATCATTGTAAATATTGTTGTGTGTAGTGTTTTAGAAATTCTATAAGGTCTTAAATCACAACAGATGCTAGCATAAAGAACAAGGCTTTGAAGGGGTTTGACCGGGGATTTATCTGGTGCCATTTAAGTGCTAGTGAGGCTTTCGCCACTACATCAACGTTTTTACGTCACCGCTTCCCGGCACGGCCTTTTTTTTTTTTTTTTTTTTTTTTTTTTTTCAATTACAAATATCCATATATTCCATAAATTTGAAATTCCTCACAATCTCCGAGGTGTTCTGCATTCCAGAGGCCTCTTTGTGCTTAATACGCTGTGGAAATAGAAGAGACGTACGTGTCATGGCAGACGCAGGCTTCAGTCGTCAGATGGAGGTTGGTGTCCTTGTTCCTGCCCACTACGTCTCTTAGATGGTGACAGCTCCAAACCAGCGCAATTCACTCCAAAATCTACACGGACGTTTTTTGGGTTTTTTTTGTATGAAAGCTAGCTATATCAAAAAATAAATAAATATTTAAAAAAAAAAAAAAAGAGTACAGATTGCTAAATTTACAAATATATCTTCTCTGATTGTAAGGAGGGACGTTCTCCTTGAATTGAAGCCATTTGAAGCCACTTGTCAAAACTTGATGTCAGCCTTATGTGTATCTATTTGTGTATTGGCATATTATCTTTTGATTATTGAAATTTGTATGATGGAGATTTTCTTTTATACCATCATTGTTATTGTCAAAAGTACACCAATAAAATGAAACTTGTAAAGATTCAGTACGCCCATGTGCCTGTGTGTTTGTCCTGCGTCGGCGCTGTAGTCCGTTTACTTCCAGGTTTCTGTCTGGAGGCCTCTGGCTCTGCTCAACCATTTCCTCCCAGTGTGGTTCATGGCTCTGTTTCAGATGTTGTGAATAAAACTGTGGTTATCCTACTATGTACGTCCGCGCTGAGTGTAAATACACGCAAGCTTCCAGTTAAGAGACATTCAGTTTATGCTTCATTATTTTAACAAAATGCAGAGCACACACTGGGCACAGTAAAGAGGTCCACTGGGAATATTTTACAGTAAGTTCTAGTGATAAATGCACAGGAGCGCACTGCTGTCACTATGTTTTGCCTGTGTGGACTACAAACTAATGATAATAGTGGGGATTGTTATTGTACTGTAAGTGTGTCAAAGAAGTATTACTCTGAAACTTCTAGACAATGACAGAATGTTTGAGGACACTAAAAATATCCATGTACGGGACCCTAACTTCATTTGGTTATGTTCTGAATAGAGGAATGCATCAGTAATCGGCTCTGCACTGTAAGGAGCGATATAGATAGCATCATGTCCCCTCTTACACACCCTCGTCCAAACAGAGGATAATTGTCTCTGCTTTTGGCTCAGATTCTGGGTTCTGACTCTTGTGATCCCAGTATCCTGCTTTTACTCCACTCTTTTAAATAGTCTGTTTGCATTCTTTGTCATTCTGACTGCTCAGCTGACAGTTTGTATGTGTGTGTGCGTGTTAATGCGCGTGAGCATATACACATCTGGCGCCTTGGACAAAGATGATGCCTGTTTGATGATTGTCCAGCCTGTCACCCAGAGGAGAAAGGAGGAAGCAGAATGAGATGCTTTGACGAGAGGTCACTTAAGATTCATTGAATCAGAGCAGCTCCAGCCCTGTGGCATTTAGCACATTAACTGCACATCTCTGCCAGTTAGCAGAAGTGACAGCTGATAATTTAATTATGCTCTCGGAAAAGGAAATGCTAAGTGGCAGGAAGGGGATATCTCCATGAGAGTTTGAATGTATTCCACACAATTTGAGCAGTGTCTATATAATATCCCACAGGAGTGACATTCACAAAAGGTAACGGTAGGCTTTAAAATGATGCATTACCTTTGTATGCTTTTTTTAAAAAAAAAAAAAGAAGTGCAAAAATACTGCAGTTTACTTCTTCACTGAAAATACCCCTGCTGTTCTTACATTCTGCAAAGTAACAGTAGCTGCAGTGTGTGTGCGAGATGCTTGGCAGAGACACAGAGGCTGGCTGGAGTAGCCACATCTTAATGGAGTCTGGGAAACACAAGGCTTTGGTATGCTAAAACCACTGTCGCTTAGCTGTCAGACACGCACACAGGGGGTAGCTCTTAAGATCTTGAGAGCTGTCTTGGCATGTGTATACAACACACGCCAGTTTTCAGGCGTACACATTCATATGCATGCATAACCGTTATTAATTCATCCACACTCAGCCCCTTGAGTGTCACAGCCTGTGTCACTCACTGGCTTTGATGTCATCCGGGGCGCCTTTGCCTTTGTACGCTGCTTGTTTGTCTGTTTCAATCCAATTTTCCCAACAGAGGTTCTCAAACAGGCAGTGGTTGAATCATTGAATGTGTGGCTTTCAGTGGTGCAGAATGGTGTCGTTCTCTTCATCCGCACATCCTCAGTGGTCCTATCTTAAGTGTGTGTCTATATCTGTGTGTGTGTGTATGTGCTGCCTCTAAACACACACTGAGGAACAACCATACAGACGTGCCCTTTAGCTTTCCGCAATTTTTAGCTTGGTGTGTACGTTCTATATGATATATGTGCTGACATCATGTATTCAAGGGTCCGTGCGCTCATATCTGCTTAAATCAGACGTTTGAATCATAGAGAATAGCAGTGCCTTACGGGATGTGTGTGCACTTGTGCGTGTATTTGTGTTGTTTCATGCAAAAATGAGACGCAGCAGAGCGAGAGAAGCCACATGAGTAGATGTGGCAGGAATTTGTAACATCACTTGTTATTACATAAGTGTTTGTCATGGTTTTCAGGTATGAGAATTACCCAGCATTACACCACCACTGTCTCTCTCTGTCTCTCTCTCTCTTTCTCTCTCTCTCTCTCTCTCTCTGTCTCTCTCTCTGTCTCTCTCTCTCTCTGTCTCTCTCTCTCTCTGTCTCTCTCTCTGTCTCTCTCTCTCTGTCTCTCTCTCTCTCTCTCTCTCTCTCTCTCTCTCTCTCTCTCTCTCTCTCTCTCTCTCTCTCTCTCTCTCTCTCTCTGGTGTTATTTCCCACCTCTTTTCCTCTCCTCTTGCTGTGTTTTTGCAGGTCACCAATAGGACAGTCCTTTGTGTGGTGCTGCTGCTGCTGCTTCCCAAGGGATGGCAGAGTATCAGCTGCTGACGAGCCCGAGGGGTTATTGTTATACTCCTGCTGTTGTCCTGATGTGTGTATTTTCTACAACAGTCCTTATTGTGACTCATGCCTGTCTTCCTGTCCTGACACAAGGGATAGAGCTGTGGGATGAGGAGTCTGTAAACACATCTGCTTCCACTTCTCACTTTCTTCATCTTCTTTGACACTGTTGTGCTCTCTGTCACGGGGTCCGTCCTCTGCTTTCCTGTCTGCCATGCCCTTGTCACATCTGCTCGTCCCTACATCGACTCTCAAATCTACACAAACTCGGCTGTTCTCTACCTCCTATCTCATGCCCCTGTTTTGTTTTTTTTTTCCCTTTCCCTGCCCTTCAAATGATTCTATCTTCACATCCATATTTTTTTTTTTTTTCCCTCTGACCTCCTCCCTCTTCAGCCGCTCAATATAGTCCCGAAAGCATTTTTATTTTTATACCATGCCTCTGGTTTTCATTATGCTCCGACTGCTTCATCCTGTTCTGGTTAGCGAGAGATGTTGTCTTTAAAAACTATGTGCTGATGCTGTACAGACAACCTGCTGACGGCGCTTCAGTGGTGCAAGGTCAACCGAAATTTACGGCTCATTTCACTCAGATTCATTCATCATCATTGAGACTCAACTAACCTTTGACTCTACAAACACTTTAATATCTCCCACAATTTCACCTAATGACCTCTCCTTGTCATCTGACCACGTCATGTGACCACAGTCATGTGAGCTGGGGCTGTTTGTAACTTTAGAAAGACGTGCTCACACTCTTTCCATTACATTTGATCAAATGAGCGTGTATCAATTTGGTAAAGTCAGGGGTTTTAAACAAAAATGAATCCCTTGGGTAAAACTGCTTACTCTGTGCAGCTACATACCTCATATTCCTCCAGCCAATATGGTGCGCAGCATATATTAATGATACATTTCTGGTCCCCATTACATTCTGACAGACAATTAATCAGTGAGAAATGTTGCTGTCTTAAACTATGTGCTGATATTCTGTGAAATCTGCAGACAGTGCAACCTGGCTACAGGCTCAGTCGTAATTTAAAATGTGTTTACTGTCTCAAATCTGTGATAGCAGATATTGAGGGGAAAATGTGGTGCACTTTTATTTTTAAGTCCTTTCAACGTATCATTATATTGTGTTGACTTTTCATTGTGTTTGTGCAGATTTAACTTTCATTTCATCAGAATACAATGATCATGATTAAAAAATAAATAAATACCTGAGTCTAAAAAACACTACAATTCTATCTCTGGAGTGTTTGAGATTTTATTTCTCTTCCATCTGCCATGCCATTTAATGTGTTGTCACTGTCCCCCAATGGTGAGTTATGGAACTCCTTAGCAACATTGAACAATGCAGCAGGAAACAAATAGGGCTGTCGAAGCAGAAATACATATCATTATAGACACGAGTAAAACAAATGTTTACAAAAATGTAAATAGCACCAAGTTGACATACAGTATTCTCAAAGAGCAGACAAGTGTCCACACAAAGGTTGTCGAGTGTGCTTGTCAGTAGAAACCCGTAGCAGCGTATTAGTCTCGTATCATTCACTTTGTTTTGTTATCATTTTTACACGTCTCCAATACAAACAGTTTAACATCATAACAATACAGTCACTTCATATAAGTTAAAAAAAGTAAAATATGAAAACAAAACAATCATGATCAGAGGGAATAAAACAAATGCCCTATAGAAAATAAAACACTTGAGGGGAAAAGAATGGCACAGCTATGCAACCATAGCTGTGTCTTTGTATTCTGTGTCTGACTCTCCTCACTTGACTAAACTAAACACCCAGGACATCTGGATGCACTGGGGTCTGAAGCTTATGGGAAATGACTTTCACTGGTTCAGTTAATTTGCATCTGTGCAGATGGGTTTGAAAGAGAGAGGAGAGAAGCGCAGGAAGTCACTTGAGCCTAATGAGAAGCACACACGTGTCTGTTTAAAGTCCGTAGCTCTGATGCTACTGGTCTCCTTTTTGGTTGGCTGCTTCCTTGGCAATACAGTCTTTGACCTCTTCTTTCAGCTCAGATAGTTGTTCTGTATGGACGGTCAACGTGCCGTTCACCTCGGCCAGATAGGAGTCTGAGTGTTTCTCCAGTTCTGCTCTGATCCGCTCCAGCTGCTGTGTTAGTTCTCCAAGGCTGCTGCACTGGCCTTCTACCTGGCTCACCCTGCTGTCCACCTCCTTCACCTCCCTCTGTACTTCTATCGCCGTGCTCTTGCAGCCTTGCAGCTCCCCAGTGAGTCTTCTCTTCAAGGCCACCAGCTCTCCCTTCAGCTGGGCCAGCCGTCTCTCCCCGGCGCCCAGGAGGGAGGCCTGGTGGCCCACGAGTTTGGTGATTCCTTGCACCTGGTTGACCAACTGGTGCTCTCTCTGCTCCCATGTGGCATTAGTGTGGCCCACTTCACTTGCAAAGAAGCTGAGAGAGTCCTTCAGGCCCTTGAGGGTGCGATTCACAGAGTTGATGTTGACTTTCAGCAGAGTGATCTCTCCGTGGACTGAGCCCTCCAGGTCCTCCTGGGCTATACGGAACAGCAGGTTCTGTAGGGTGTTGTTCAGCCGGTCCAGCTGGTTAGCGTGTGTATCCATGCGGCCTGTCAATTTTTTCTCCAGACCATCACACTCTTCCCCAGTGATGCTGACTCCCCCTGCTGGTGGGGTGGACGGTGAGCAAGAGGAGGTGCACAGGAGCTCCAGGTCATTTAACTGCTTCTGAATGCCGTCCAGGTCTCCTTCAACTCTTCTCCTCACTGACTCGATCTCCGTCTCCAGTGCCGGGACAACCTGGCCCTCAAGGAGGGCTGGGGCAGTGGCGTTACTCAGCTCCTCCACAGCCACGAACACTCTCTCCTCCAAGGTTTTCAGCTTGTCCTCCAGCATGGTCTTGAAGCCGTCCAAACCACCGGGGAGCCCACCTACCCCTTCAGGTACGCCCTCTGTGGCGTTCAGGCGGCCTTCTATGTCCACTAGACGGGTCTCGATCAGGGTCTCCACGTGGATGCTCTGGTCAGTGAGGGCTGTTTGAAGCTGCCTTTGAGATTCAGTCAAACCTTTGACAGATTCCTCCAAGAGCAGCACACGGTGGGACAGACTGTTTACCTGTAATGCAAAAAAAAAAGTTAATAAGAGTCTTACTCTGCTACAAGTAAAGATTCAGCAAAACCTCAAACCCTCACTTGAGTAAAAGTATGTAAGTATTACAGTACAAGTAAGTACCTCAACTGAAGGGTAGTACTTTCAATTACATTCCACCATAATTGTGGTTAAAGGAGCTATATGTAGTATGTCTACTTTCAAATATTAAAAAATGACCTAAAATTATCATTAGTTTGTAATAGTGTTATAGTTTATTTAGTAATACTAGTAATTATTAGTTCAATGGTGTTCATTATAGTGTTCATAATACTCAGTCATTCACGTCTGACTTTATTCCATTTAGGAAATACAATGTTTTTAAGCTTCACAAGAACATGCTGACATTTTGGTTTGGAATTATGTCGCTTATGTTCCCAAGGCTTATACTTTAATTACTGTAGCAGGTATTTTATTATTGTTATTTATGAACTGAGTCATAACTGTGTATTTTAGCAGTGATGTGTTTAAAACAGCTTTTGTAATTTTATTATTTTTGTTATTGAGTCTTTTTGTATGGTATGTTTTTGGAGAAAAACCTATGTCTTAAACAAAAGAAAGAAAAAAGTGCTAGTAATTATTGTTAGTGTTTAGATTAAAGAGTTCTGAAGTTATGTCAAAAATGCATTGTACAAAAGGTAATGGTAGGCTTTAAAATGTATTGGATTGTAGAGATATGAACTGAATTTATTTATTCCCACACTCTGACAGATTTATGTGATGTTTTTATCTTTACTAAGTTTCATGTTTGCTCATCCACATTTCAGACCAAACTGTGACAGTTCTGACCTTATTTGGACGATTCCAAACAGGTCTTTAGTACATCTACTGACAACACAAACTATACAGAAAACAGATATGTGGTTTTAATAGGACTGTTTTCCGTCTAAAAACAGAGCTAAGCTAACAGGGAAGTAATGTAAACTATCAGCTGACATGACACATGAAGATTATAAGACACAGCAAATATGACCTTTTTATTTTAAGAAGAAAACTTGATGATACTGTAAAACAGATGTGTGTAAACAAAGTGCTGTATACTTTATTCAGTGAGTGATACAGTCTGTGGATACATAGCATTGGTTTGTTGGTGGTTCTGGTAGTCATCGGTATGTTCTGGTATGTGATGTCTCCTTGCTGTTGAGTTTGGAGTATCAATACTACAGTATATACAGTATAACCCCTATAAAGTAAAATCTAATTCGACTCTTACCTGTCCACAGCAGCTCTCTGTGAGTGTTAGGCCCTGGATCTGAGCCTGTAAAGACCCCAGCTCCTCCCTGATCCCCGTCTCTCGTCCGTCCAGAGACTGTTGCATCTGCTCCTGGCCGCTCATGTGTTCCCGGTGACATTGCCTCTGCACTTCCCCGATCTTCTCATCGCAGTGGCTCTCCAGACCAGTCATTCGGCGCTCAAAGCCATCCAGGATCTCAGCACGAACTCCAGCAAGCTTGGAATCCAGAATCTCGTCCAAATCACCCCTAGAGCCTGGACCAAGGATGGGTCGACCTCTGGCGCTGTCCAACAGCCTCTTCAGCTGGCCATCATGACCCAGCACCATCCCCTAAATGCAACAAGGTAAGAAGGACAAAAATGTAGTTTAGAATCTAATCCAGTAAGAGGTTTCTGATTTGATCAGGCTGTGTGGATTTCCAGCTGATCTTCGCACCTGAATTTCCTCTATGATGTGAGTCTTGGCTCGCAGCTCATCCCTCACTTCTGTTACCCTCCCTGCCAAGTCTCCAAATCCAGTGAAGCTTTCTTGTCCTTCCAATCCATCGGGAGTCCCATCTGGGATAACTCCAAATCCCACCGCTGAGTCAGGAGTTCGGGGAGGGTTAGGAAGCAGGGAAACCAGGATTTTGTTGGTGTCTTCCCGCAGAGATGTGCGCAGTCGCTCCTCAAGTCCAGCCACCACCCCGTTGAGCGTGTCTAGACCCTGGGTGAGGCGTCGCAGGTCCTCCTCCATACGATCCAAACGCTCACCGGTCACTCCTGATATCCCAAATTTAGTTCCTGTATTTGGACAGATAATGTAGAGAGGAGATTATATGAGGGGTATTAGATATGCTTCCACACTGCTGCACTGATATTCCATGAGGATTGATTCAGAGTCTGAATCAGAAAACTGGGCTCATTGAACACTGTGGAGGTGGTTCTCACCGTAGTTTGGTTTTCCAACCCCAGTAGGTAGCTGTCCAGTGGGTATAGGTCTGCTATCAGGTACACCTGGGACAGGTTTCCCCGGCTCAAGCTGACCCACTCCTGGCTTCTGGTCCAGCGGTGGTCGAGGGCCGTGTGGGAAGCCCTTCAGCCCTGGACGGTGGGGTAATCCTGCACCCTTGAAAGGCGGCATCATGACATCAGGCAGCGAAGTGGGTCCATCATAGCAGTTTTCTCCAGAGTAACCAGGGCAACACCTCCACTCCAGCTCTGTCACCGCCTTAAACCCCACCTTGTACTTTGGTTTATAGATCGTCCTATACCTGGAGGAACCATAATAAGAAGTAAAGTGTGTTGTATGACTCCAGTGTCAGATTCTATCAGAAGAGCTACATTTGTTTGTACTAATTACGACCACAGAGTGGTTCAGGCCAGAGGATGAGAACATGGGAGGTGCAGAGAGCAGAGATAAAGGGATGAAGTTGTTCTCTATGAGATTAAACATGGATTAGAGGGAGATTAGGAGATTAAGATAAAGTGTAATGTAAATGATGTGGCATCAGAGGATTGAACCTGGGTCAGCGCTGAACTTCACTGTTATCTTGTTTGGGCGGAATTTCCTTTTGATTGTGATTCAGACTCATGCACACTCACACACACACACATACACACACATACACTCAGATTTATCTGTTGTAAAGCAAATCCTGGCCTTTAATTTTCCTTGTGTGTTGCTGCAGAGGGTTTTGGGAGATATTTTAAAGAGAATCACAAAATCCACTGGAGTATCTTCCAGAGAGTACATCCAATACAAACACACAGATACTTAGTGTTCCTGTGTCACATAAATATTGCAATATTAGGTAAAATGCTGATCAAAGGAATTGTACTGTATTAATCATGTTGTTAATTCTAGTGTATTACTATTGACTAATTGACGGTTTTGCAAATATCAATAATTTGGCGAGAAATGAGACTAAAACTGCACTTGAAAAAGATATGATTCTTGACAGAAAGTAACCCAGACCACAGGTGTCCATTTTTAACATTATTCTTTTAAAAATCATATATTCATAAAATGAAGAAACATTAATCAATTCTTCCCGGTGGCAGCTGACTGTAAAGGACCTGAGAGTAACCCTAGATATGAATGAAGCTGAGGAACATACACCCTTTGGACAATAGAGGGCAGCATTGATATACACTGGGAAAATGGCTGCATTTTGGTATTTACACTTTGCACTTGTAACTCCTTGGAGTACTGAACAAAACTTTGAGATGCTGTGAAAGTTTTTGATGAAACACATTAACAATACAACCAAAAATGACTTACATGACAACGGGACACTTCTGACCCCAGATGCACTTGGTTGTGTACTCGGCCTTCACATAAGTGGCCACTCCGTCTTGCATGATACATGTGATGTTCTTCTGGACCACGTAGGCACAGTGGTTTCTGTGGCGACAGCAGAGTGATATGACAGTTAGTTACACATCAATAATACTTCAACAATACAGTGTCTGTCTCTGCTATTGTTGAACTAATGATTAATGTGAAAGTGGATAATGACAAACATTAAACATTTTAGTTCTGGGTCACATTTACTTGCAAAACATCAGCTTTTTCACTGATATTTCAGTCTGAAGTGCAGAAGACACTTCATATCCTGCTGGATGATGAGATTATTCCTTCATCCTCACAGATTTATCTCCAATATGAAACGTTAGCAGATCAGCAGATGACAAGTGTATTCACTCATTCATATTTGCTCTTTGGAACTGATTATAATTGTTAATACTGAACATTTTAGGAGATATTTTAACTGCTTTATGTCATACTGGCATAAATTAGACTGAATATGTTAGTGGTGATTTTTATTTACATTGGATACATGTTTTTGTTTGAGACAAAATCTATTTCATTAAAAAGCTTAATGGTGTAAACTGATAACTCATTTTACATGTTTGCACTTTATAAATCCCACATTTCTAAATATCCCTGACACTGATGATGACACTTGAAGTGTTTTTTTTTTTTATTTTTATTTTATTTTTGATATTTTCAAGAACAAAGGTACAGTTACAACTAAGTCAAATCATGGACTCACAATGACCGGGCACAAGACAGTGGAAAAATACATAAATAGATAAAGATAAAAACAAACCACAAAAAAGAAAAAAAGAGAGAAAACAAAATGAAAACATTACTTAGATAAAATACATTATCAAAGCTACAGAGAGAGACAACAGGTTGCATCACTACTCTTAGATCCTGTCAAGCCCAGCTCAAATACCAGGAAATCAATCAACCTGGTGTGCTGGTAGATTTTCCATATAATTAAAAACAGTTGCTATATCTTGTAAAATTCCTACTTCTATTTTGCATCCGATAAGTTATTTTTTCTAGGTTTACACAGCTATTGATTTCACAAAGCCACATTTGAAGTGTTTTTTGCTTTTTGTTTATTTCCTTTTGTCTGTTGTTGATAACTCATCACAGTCTTCTCATTTGACGATACATTTCCGACTCGTATAGAATGACCTTAAATCATATATGAAAACAAGAAACAACAAATATCTCCGAGGCTGTTTTCAATCCTGGAAGTGTTTATATGTACCCAGAGTTCAACACATAATAACTTCACCATAACTGCTTTGAACAGTTGTTGCATCATGTTAGAGTTGGACTGTCTTTCTCGTTTTCTCTCTTTTCATTGCCAGTGCAGCTATAGCAACTGCTTAATGTTCCCTTGGCCTCTGTGCAACACAGGAAACGATGATCTGCGCTCTTTAGGCTCACATGTGAAGTATTTCTCCCATCCAGAGGGGAGCATTTAGCAACACATGCAGTACTTAACGTTGCTCCACAGCTGTTTCAAGACAAATAGAAGTGTTTGGAGGAGCAGGGGCTGGGAAGGGTGCACATGCCAAGTTAACAGGTTCAGAGGCCTAACAGACAGTACTGCTTGTCAAAATCTGTGAGAAACCATCGCGCTGCTGCTTTCCGCAAATCACAGAGCGTGTTGACAGCGTTTGTGTGAGCGGATTTGGATGTGTGCGTCCACGCTCCCGCGCTGACATATGTTAATAACGGTAGAAGGAAGGGGGCAGGAGAGGGAATGACAGAGCTCCTTTCATACCAGCCTCACAACCTGCTGCCAGGTCAGGGGTTGTTAAGGAAATGGTGCTTATGACCTGGACTGATGTGGTATGATGGGATGTCTTAAAGCACGTCAGTCTGAAAACAGGCTATGTAATGGTCACTGAGGGTGATTTCCAGCTTAAAAAAACATAAGGGAATCTGTCAGGAGAGGCTGTTTATGTGTATCACATGCATTTAGATATGCTGAATAAAGACACAAACACTTTTATGTTACAGGAAATACAATGGTGGAAAAAAGATTAACGGACACACAATCTCAAATACTATCATTGTGTTTCAAAAGGTGTGGCTCTATTAGAGACAAACAAATGCAAATGATTTTTTTTTATTATTGTTAACAAGAAAAAACAAAAACAAAAGTCAGTTCTTGACAGTATCAATATGTCTGAAATGCCCTGGATATATTTCTAATTCAGACCAGCTCTAATTGTAAAGTGTCACAAGATAACTTTTGCTATGATGTGATGTTATATAAGTAAAATTTGATTGATTTATTGATTGATTGATTTTTACCTCAACAGAACAGAATATGTCCAGAAGTTGAGCGCGTAGGTTTGGACAATGACACAATATTTGGCAGAGTTCTATGACTTAGGAGTGTTTTTTAATGCATTATATCAAATACATAGGAAGTCCAAAAGCTTTTTTCTACCTATATGTAACAGATGGAAATGTTTTTGTGCATTGCTTTTTGCTGACATAAAATCACAAAACAAGAATTAAAGGTTGGAAATCAATAAATAAATAAATCTGGAATTAAAGTTGCTATCATATAAAGCAGGCCTGGTGCATACATACACTTAAAGGCTTTGCTGCATCATCTTTTTTGGCCCCTTTCCCTTCTCATAAAAAGTAACAAATCTGCCGTAACAGTCACTTTATCTGTCTTTGTTTACTTGCTCAGTGCGACGATGATGGCCTTTCAGTGCTGCTTTCATACATTTCTCACTCCAACAACCCCACCTGCTGGCTCTGTTCTTTACAGTCCCGCTGGGAGATTAACACTGATCACTCCCTCTGCTCTCCTCTACTGTTCAATACGCTTTAGAGAGGAGGCTGCAAATCTATCACGCCAGAATGATTTCTCACTTTTCTTAGTAATCCTCATTTTAACACGTGTGATATGAGAGGAATCCAGTTTCTGTGAACATAAAGGGTATGTGTCTGTGTGTTTTTTCTTCTGTTTACATTGTTACTATGCTTATATATACTTATTTTTAACACGTATTTATCACTTGTGTGTACATTACAAAGGTGAATCAATGTTTTTTCAGATCCTTGTCACTCTGAAATAGTGAACTATATAGATGGCTGTTGTTGTATCCAGTAAAACAACACCAGCTGTAAACAATCAATCAATCAATCTTTATTTATATAGCAATTTTCATACAAATAAATGCAACACAAAGTGCTTTACATAAGAAAAAAATAAATGAAAAAATAAATAATAATAATAATAATAATAATAATAATAATAATAATAATAAGTAATGCAAAATGTAAGTGGATTTTAAAGGTTATAGATGTATGACTTGTTTTCTCTATGTGTAAGCTCAGCTATATGGGTATGAGGATGTGTGACAGCTGATGAAGAGCAGACTCATGTGCATGCAATACAGTAAGTGCCAAAATAAGGCACATTACACATAGAGGTGATTAAAGGAGAGAAAAGTGACCATGTTCACCAGTTTGTTTGTCAGGTGCACATCTGGGCGTGGGGGGGGGCTTCAGACTGATACACAATGGCTGCAAAAAGTGCAGGAATCCAGATGTAAGGAAAATAAAGTTCCTTTGCACATGGGTGTCTGTTTCTGTCTCTCTCTCTCTCTCTCTCTCTCTCTCTCTCTCTCTCTCTCTCTCTCTCTCTCTCTCTCTCTCTCTCTCTCT
>JAPQRQ010000026.1:14547753-14568111 GCA_037367365.1 Apogon talboti | reverse complement strand
TGCCCCCCCCCCCCCCCCCCCCCCCATTAAATGTATAGTTCCTACTTTGTTCTTTATTCATAGTTGTATTGTTCTTTATTTATATTCTTTCCATCTATGTGTTCTTTGAAAGTGAAACAGGAAAAAGGCTAATAATTGTCCATTATAATAATAATTCACAGATGCTTTCATTGAAGTCACTTGGTCTTCATTTCAGACTTTAAATAGAAAAAAAAAATTTTTAACTGAGAACTTATTACAGCCAAGTCCCGTCCATTTTTCATTCCCGTTCTTTCTGTGGTAGCCGAGTTCATTTTTCTTTCAGATGTTGTTTGACAGGTGCCTTATGATGCATTGTAATACTTTTATACTGTTGATTTCCGAAGTGCTGAAATGTGTATGCTAATATTTACAGTATGGTTATGGGCTGAATTGATCAGGGCTAATGTTTTCCCATTGTGCTGTTTGGATGGATTCCTATGGACTCCCTGCAACTCATGGCTCAGCTAACATTAGTTTTAGCTGCATAAATCAAACTGTTGCACACAGAGCATTCACATAATATTGCTCGGTTGTGTCTTTTTTGCCTATGATAAGATGACATATTCTGTTTTTATGAACCTTAGACTTCATATAAGGAGACCGTCAGCACCTTTATGCTCCTTAGCGGAGGCTCCAGGGTGTTGTAATTCAACTAAACAGCCACATCATGCAAAGTTTATGATTGGAAGTCATAAAAAGTAATTCCAACCTGTGTCTCTTTTTCTGCATCTGCTCCAAAACTTAATGGGTTTGTCTTCGGTCTATATCCTACTCTTCCACAAGGTTTCATCAAAATCAGTGCTGTAGGTCTTGTGTAATCCTTCCGAGGGATAAACCAACTAACAAAAAAGCATCAGAGGAATGTGGGGCCTTGGCGGTATGCACGTTTCCCTTCTAGTTTTGGTAATGTGAATGCATTGCTCAGTTTGATTTATCCATCTGAATTCTCTCTATAGTGTATTCCCTCGGGGTCTTGGGGTGTAAAGTAGAAGGATGGCTGTGCTGCAGAGAATATGCAGATAAATATGCTTCATGTTTTCTTTTGGTGAATGATGAGGTCAGGGCACAGACACTATGTAACCTATAGATATTGCACATTATAGAGGATGTGTTTTCTCCCATTGATAAATCCATTTTGCGTTAGTTGGCTCACTGAAATCTCTTTTTTACGAAACATTTCCCATTCATTTTTGCCATCCTTATCCTTTTTCCATGAAAACATCTACTCACATGAATAAGCCTATTCTTTCTCCTACATCTGTACTTTCTAAAATGTAACTCAGACAGGATACGTTCATTTGAAAAGATTGGCTATTTGGTCGGGGAAAATACACACACAGCAACATCTGTTTAGCCAAAATGGCTAAACAGATGGACACTGTGCACTCAGTGTTCAGGGCAGATAGGATGATTAGATTTTGTTGATTTAGAGGGTCTGTAAGAGTTTGAGTTCATTACAAAAATGCATTTTGTATTTCAGAGTTTTCACAGCTGTGGCTTCCTGAAAAAGGAAGATTTTACAGGAAATCTCATCACTATTCTCCCACTTATCTCTAAATCAAGTGAAGTGGTATTTCTGTAGGCCCTGAGGTGTACCAGTTAGACAGAAACACCATGTACTGAAGTAGTCTATCTGACCAGGCTTTAAATAAAAATAATGATATCAGCGTTCTCTGACAGCAGAGCTCTGTCACAGCAGCGACTGTATGTATGCAGTCTATATGATTTATGGGTCAGTCATATAAAGCATGAGCTCATTCCAGCTAGCACAGCATCCACGCTCTGCCAATTGTGGTTGGTTCAATGCAAAATTACATTGGATCTGTAATCAATGCTGGCGCTCCACATGCACCAGCATACACAAACGTACAGGCCTCTTTCTGCTTCCAGTGGGTACGATAGTCTGCATCCAGTCCACATCTGGTTTACATCATCCCCAGACCACCACCACCCAACCCAGATCTATCATGACACACACACACACATACACATTCACTTCAATCTCATTCATTTTTAATACCTCATCATGCACAGCCAATTCAGAGTGAAACACAGAAGCACAATGTTGTACTTTATCCTCCAAAAAGCAAACCGACTTCACATTAATCCCCGCTGCTTAAACACTGTAACATACAGCACTTGACCCGCTGTTGGAATACATCAGCATATATAAGTTTACGCACACATGTGAGGAGTGTCTGCATGTGAGCATGCATGCAAACACTTACTGCTTTAATTGCTGGCTTTTTGTTTTATTGTAAATGCTGCAGAGCTGATGGGGGTCAGCGGTCTGCAGAAAATATGAGGTGTGTTGAGATGAACACACACTCACAATGAGCCCCTTGTTTCCTCAGCAATGTGTTCTCAGTTGCAAAGCAATTAAAGACTAGTTTACTGGCCAGGACTGCTCTTTTCTCTGCTTGTGACGCAATCCTCCAGGTTTGCCCAGCTGAAGGCTGAGTGATGGGCATGCACACACTTCAGTAAGCACAAACACAGGCACATGTGCACGTGCACGCACGGGGAGACATAAACAGGCACACGTGGACTCCTGCATGTGTGTGTGCACATACACAAATGCACACACATCACTTACCCTTAGCAAGAGTTGGCAGAGGGAAAACACTCTACGTATTACAGCACAAGGCATGCCCTGTGTGAGCGTCTTACTCGACCTACCTTAAAATGATGATAAACCCAGATGAGTGACAGAAACTTTACAGTGAAGTCACAGTCATTAATGTGTTGACCCAACTTTGATTTAGAGAATACAGACCCCAGTGTTAGCCTTTACATTGCAGCTAAAGAAATAAATGCATGGGTGGAGTATTTCATGTAAAAGATGTCAATCTCCACTGATTTAGTCAATTGAATCATTTCACTTAGCGCTGTAAGACAAAATAAAAACTGTGTTTGTGCTGTTAGAAATCTAAGGGCAAAACCCTGTTTCAGCACGATGGCCAACAATGAACTGCAGCACAGTCTTGTCTATTTTCCATGTGTCTCAAGCCACAAATATTTAGATCACCTCTCAAAAGATGAAAAACAAACATATGTGGACGAGCTAGCCCCCATTCAGACACTTACATTTCCATACCTGTTTGTGCATTTTGTTTTAGTGCTATCACCACCAGAGCTTCGCTTTGTTTACATCGGCACAATCCCTCCCTTGACACCACCTCTGGGATGAAAGTGGACAAAAGTAGATACAGACAATAATGTGCAGTTTCTGTCTGGATGGGTCAGTTCTGTCAAAAAGTAAAGAACAATAAATTCTTCACTGTCAAACAAGGGGTTTGTACTAACTGTAAATGTTAGCTAGCTTACGAACAGTAGAGTGGATCATCAGCGTTCGAGGGGAGCAGTGACAAGAAGAAATATTTTGCTTGGGTTAACACAATTTGTAATCACAACAAACCATTCCATCAGTCTCAGAGACCCCCTATTGACATCCTGGGCCATTATGGAG
Organism: Apogon talboti; assembly: GCA_037367365.1. Taxonomy (NCBI): domain Eukaryota; kingdom Metazoa; phylum Chordata; class Actinopteri; order Kurtiformes; family Apogonidae; genus Apogon; species Apogon talboti. The sequence goes on along the minus strand of JAPQRQ010000026.1, from coordinate 14,564,621 downwards.
AAGCAATTGGTGCAATTCAGCCAATGCACATCCATGGCAGGGGCAAGAGAAGTGTTTATATATTATATTATATTATATTATATTGCCGGGTTAATTTCTTGGATTGGATTTTGCAGAAGCACAGCTCAGGCACGTTTCCTCTGTCAGTGCAATGATTGACTCATATCCTCATGAAATGCCCCACTAGGGCTTTTCCCAGAACAAATCAATGATATAATATTAAATAACACAAAACCTGACCTATTGATCAGCCTCTGAATATGAAGCGGTGCTTTTCTTCTAACTTGGAATGTCTTAATTAACTATGACACCTCTAGTTTATTCAATCAGATTATTCTTGTATAACATTTCGGCAAAATAATAATTACCTCCTCACTGCATACAAGCTCTAATTACACATCTTAAATGAAACAAAAGATTAAATACCACTCACTGTTTCAACAAAAGCAAATCTTTGAGTATGAGTGTATTGTGAGGTTAAATATTATTACTGAATCTTCCATTATCCACGGCTCAGCCTGCTGTGAACTGTGCAGGTTGTGTGTTTTTTGCACAGGGACAACCACGCCAGGCTGATGTGTCTTATGATAGCACTGCAGGGTGTGTGAACGGGCATAACTTTCTCCATGTGTGTAAGACGTGGTCTTTACCATTTTTTTCACTCTCTCTGAAACCTCTCCAACAGCAAAATAGACACACATGATGAAGAAGGATTATTGTTATTTGGAGAGACTTGAAACAGGGTTCCACAGTATTTTGCCCACTCAAGGTCAACGGGTTTAGGAATTTTGCAGTGGCTTAAGTGGGTGATGGGGTGGAAGAAGTCTTGGCCACAGATGTTTGTTTTTTTTTTTTACTCTCTATGTATTTTCACGGTGCATTAAAAGAACTGGAAAGATACTCTGCTCTACTGTTAGTTTAAGTCTCTAAAATCATTTGAGACCAATCAGTCAAAAAAATAGGCGTGAGTTACTTGTTCTGGGTAAGTGCTAGTGTTATCCTGTCCTTATCTGTGGTAGAGGCTGCATCACACAATAGCAGCCTTGTGTTCTTGTGTTTGTTCTCTTTCCTGTGGATTGTGGAGAACAAAACAGGAATGGACCAATTACTCTTACATGCCTGTGTGGTGTGTGAGGATATATGTTTGTGCGTCTGCATGTGTGTGTTTTTCCCACACAACACACAGGGGGTGGTTAATGGGTCATGTGAGGTCAGCCCTTTAAAGGGTCATAAACCCATAATACTAAAGCCATCATTGCCTTTCCTTCTACATAGACTAGAAAATCACTCATCTGACTAAAGAGCTCTTTGGTTCCCATTCCACAATCCCTTCCTTTCCTCTATGCCTCCTTTCCAGTATGGTTTACAGTGACTGGTGATAATCTTTCTCTGTATCAGACCCTTGGATGGCAATGGCCCCACCCCTTCCTCCTTCATCACCCCATCATAATGGAGGAATTTAATTCGCTGCTACCCAGCCTCAGCTTGGCTCCTTTTCTAAGCCCAGTCTTAAGTGTGTTAACTGTGATCGGTGACAGTGTCACCACCCTCTGAAACACTCGGACACGGTCCAAACCCGCCCTTAAGAAAGAGACCATACACCAGGACCCACAATAAGCTTTCACTTTTCCACAGCATCAATGACTGGTGCCAACTGGTTTTTCCTACTACGCCTGTGTAAAGAGCTCTTAAGGGAAGTGTCCTTTGGAGTGTCACTCAAAAGCAACAAAACACCCCACCACTTACTTTTGGGGTCTAAAAACAAAAACAGCTCAAACAGTTAATGCTAAATACTCTCTCAAAACAAAGAGGCAGAAAAATCCCCCAGTCTAGAGTCAAAGAGTCTAGTTTCTTCATTTCACTATTATCCCCCTATTATTCAGAATAGTTGTATAATACATTTCATAGAAAAAATCTCACATACTTTTAATTAAAACAGGCACATCTGCAAAAAAAGCCCCAAGTAAGAACACAATTCACATGTACACATATTATTGAACACATATTACCACCCAAAAGCTGTTCAGACCATAATTTGCTGCAGTAGGAATCTTAAGAATGTGCTTTTGGCAATTCTCTTCCACAAGTGTCCATGATTAAAGCCACGTCAGGTTACATTTGTGTGAAAAGCCCATGTGCAAACTTACAGTCTCAAAGGACTTTCCAATAACCGCATTATGAAACAGCAAATAACAACAACAGCCCCACACCAAGATCCTCATTATGAACAAGACCACATATAATTAAAGAAGAGAATGAAACCTTCAAACCGCTTCAAATCATACATTTATTGATGTCACTGTGTGTGTCAGAGCGGTTTGATTCAGCTTGAGTTATTGCCTTTGCCAACTCCTGCAGCATCAACATTTTCTGTTGATTTATCTGTGTGCTGCTGGTCGGAAAATGGGTTTAGACAGTTAAATGCTGGTTTAAATTTGGGAAACAAAAGACTATCATCAATAGATTTAACATGCATTGTGATCATCTAAATCAAACTGCCCACACAAACCAAAAACTAAAAACATATTGTTGGTCAAAGAAAACAGACACGCCACTCTGGCTGCACTACTTCATGTTTCTGACATTTAAAATTTGACTTAAGACGCTGTGCTCCTTTCGGGAAGCGAGCGAAGTGAATTTGTTACTTCCACATGCAGGCTCACAAGGAGCACAGTGAATACGTGTCCGTAGAACTCGGTCATCCCGCTTTTCTGTCTGTGTGTTGAAGTTATGATTTATAAACACCATCGAAAGAAAAGAGCAGAGAATAAAAGAAAAATGCTTGGCAAGCGTTGCAGGATGAGAGGCACGATTTACAGTGCAGTGATAGGACTGAGTCTTAAGTGTTTTATTACACTGAATGAAATGCTTTCCCTGACTCTTTCCACCCAAAACTCCCAAAAATTGCACAGAAAATCCCTGGCATTGTTTAACCAAAAATACAGAAGCGTGCAGTCAGTGCCTTTTGTAAGATTTTCATGAATGACTTTCTGAGCATTCAAAGCAAAACTAGGATGCTGAGTGTGTTTATTTTCTGCAGCACACGTCATCGTTTCAGTTAGCTCTTCATTGAGTGAGTGGAAAATGAATGGAAAAACTCTAACACTTCATCACCTATCTGTTATTCAACTTAAACCGGACAACCCCGAGCAACTGAATTTATGTAAACATCTAATTAAAAGGGATAAATCATGTCTCTGACTTTCAGCTCTGCTTTTTTTTTTTTTCACCTAATTTCCTGTGAGCTTGAGCATAGCAGACATTCAGTAAAGAAGGGCTCATCTGGGCTGCAGTCTTAAGCTGTGAATGCCAAGAACCCTTGGCCTGAATACCTGAGGGAACTGAGACAGGATTGTGGAGGCAGAAGAGCAGCATCAAAAATACCGCCCTTCACTTCAAACACTGCACCGGGCTGAGGCTCTTCATCAGCCTTTGAGCAGCGCCGATATTATCTTTAGCTCTGTGTGTGAATAGAGATGATGTGTTCCTTCCTTCCTCTGGATAGCTAGAGGTTTTGACTTGAAGGAAATTGGGAACTGACCAGTACATCTGGAGGAATATTAGACATATGAAGCACAAAAGATGCCCACTTGTAACACATGTGCCACAGACCCTGGACCAGCAGAAGCCCTTTCCTTCTGTATGTTTTTATCTCTGAGCTGAAATGAATTAAAATTGCATTAAAAGCCTTTTTCAATGCATTTTTCGATAGTCATGATATAAAAAGCACAAGATTAGCAGATGGAGCATGTGTCCATTGGAATATGCCAGACCCAAGAAACTAAATGGAATGCATCCTTTATTCACATTATTAGCTACACTTGCATCTCCTCTAACACAAACACAGTCACATGTGTGCTTGTGTGACTTGGTTTTCAGGGTAATCTTAGTAATTGTGTTGCATGCTGGTATGGACATTCCACAATCACCCACAAGAACAAATTACGACAAACGTTTGAAGTCCTGTGGGAAAATAGTGAGGGAAGAGCAGGCTAACCTGTACCACCTGTACCTGAAGACGCTGAATGAGAAGACAGCTGAGGTGTAATCCCGTCATTCTAATCCTCTGATGGGAGGTATAGATACCCCACTATCAGAACCAACTGAGCAAATAACCTGTTTATTCCCATGGTGTTGACTGAATTTATCAAGGCTCGGTAGTCATGGAGAGTCTGGAAAATACACTGACTAGGGAATGTGGAACCCACTGGCACATGTGCAGTATTTACTGTTCATTTTTTTATTCACTTACCAACAGGGACTTTTAATGTCTACTTGGACTCACATAGTAGATGATCTTGGATGATTGTTTTTGTTGATGATGTGATGTGCTTTTAATGAACAAATATCTGCTTATATGCTCTGTGATTTGACAAAAAATGTCTCTTGGAGGAAGATAATTTTTTTCAGTATCACTTTATATCAAGGTACACATCTTCATCATTAATGTGATGGTCATAAACATACATACATTAGTACTTTTTTCTCCCAATAATTCACCATAATGTACATGTAAATGCCTTATTTTATAGTCTATAGTCATATTCTACAACTAGTTTTTCCTTAATAGTTTCCTAATTACTAATTATTGAAAGAAATTTGTTATACATGGTATACATTACATCTTGGGCCCTACTACCATAACCCTAACCCTGCAATTCGTGACCAATTACTTCCTTACCTACTAGATCATAGATGAAATGATGAAAAGGCCACATTTCATCAGGCTGGGTGCCTGTGTCAGTCATGAACAGCCCTGGTGCTCCACAGGGCACTGTTCTGGCTCCCTTCCTATTCGCATTGTAGTGGGTTCTGTAAGTACAACTCTTTGAGTCCTGTCATGTCCAGAAATACCCTGATGATACTGCTATTGTGGCATGTATCAGGAATGGATAGGAATGGGAGTAGAGGGATCTGATCAAGGCTTTTTGTAACAAGAGACAAAAACACTGCCACTACGAAATACCTCCAAGACCAAAGAAAGGGTGACGGATTTCTGAAAGTCTAGAGCTAACATAAATTTCTTGGTGTATATCTGGACAAGATGGACTAGTCCTTGAATACAGACGCACTCTATCAACCTAAGGAGGCTCAGCTCCTCTGACATTTGCACTAAGATACTGTACGTTTTCAGAGTCAGTGGTAGCCATGTGATGTAGTCACAAGAAGGACACAAGACAGCTGGACAAACTGGTAAAGAAAGCTGACTCAAAGTTTGGAGAGAAGCTGGACTCACTTGGGACTGCGGTAGAGAAATGCACACTGAATAAGGTGGAGGGTATTCTGGATAATCCGGATCATCCTCTTCACTACATTTAGGCCACCCAGAGAAGCAGGACTGAACATTATAGAAGAACATTGTCTTCATCCCTGCTGTCATCAGACTGTACAGTAGCTAAGTCTGATGACTGGTAGACTGATGATGGCTTGTTTAATGAAATTTTTTGATGTAATGGAAAACATTTTCCTCTTAGGGATAAATAAAGATGATCTGAATGTGTATCTGTGATGGAGGTTATTGAGGGAAAACTTAGTTAATGGCAGAAAAGTTGTAGAATTTAGTCTTGGAGAATAAAGCTTTCAATAGTTCTTCAATAATGACTAATAAAAACATGAATGTGCAACAAATATATAGTATATGCTAATTGTTCAGTAGTTAATGGTGAATATTTGTACATTAATACAAAGTTTTGTAGGTCTAAGTTGGTCTAAGTCATAACACAACCTGCTGGTCCCCACACCTGACTGCATTATTCCACTATACTTAATGGCTCACACGTGCCACAGTCTGTATTGGCACTTATTCCAGTCACTCTCCACTCCCTGGGGCCAGGTCTAGTAAAAAGCCTGCTATAAATAAGGCCAACTGTTTCCCTTGAACTCATAAATCTTAGAAAGCTGGATTTCTCTCCATTGTGGCATCTGGCATCATTTGTCACATATGCGGTGAGCAATTAGGTATAAAAGAAAACCAGGAAACCCAGCAGAGGCCACATTGGCTGGTGCCAGCAGTCATTGCTATGTTAAACTTCCCCACAAAGAGACCACGATCCAGAGCCTGCCGTGTTGTGCAAGAGAAAGTGAAAAATGACTAAAAACCAAAGTATTGAGTCTGGGAAATGACATCATTGTTTTCAAGTGAATGATGTGGCTTTAAGTTTCAGCATCGTTGTTTATGTCCACCACAGGCTAACAAGCGTTTCAGGATGGAGAGTAGATTGCAATCACAGTCCTTAACTCGCTTAATCTGGGGATGTTAACATTAGATCTAAGCTCTCACACAGACGGAGAGATACGATGTAATTACAGGCAGACATACGCAGCACACCATGCATACCGCCGCTGTGACACCGTGAATCACTGACTTTTTATGATGACATTTCTCAAACATGCAGCACTTTATATGTTATGAACTTTGTGATATGGAGGGCTAATCTATGGTGTCATTGTGTGGAATTTCCTGACTCTTGTCCTTGGAGGTGGAGGTATTTATGTCCTTTTATTCAAACAGTATCATTCAGTACAGACCAAAAACTAAAATAGGGCTTCCTGTGTCACGCCCAATAACTTCCTGGTGCCAGTCACAGTTCTGTACTAGACCTACCAAAAAGAAGAGGTTTTGGGCAACATTTCAGGATGAATGTCTGTGTAGTAAAAATACTGACATGCTGGAAGGAAAGCTAAATCTAAAAGGCTATTATGTGATTTTGATTACAACCCTGCTAACCTACTAAATATTCTGCTATGGGGCAGTTGGGACAGAGACTCCAGCTCTGGCTCCAAAAAATGTCCAGCTCTTCCTCTAGTTAAACCCCAACAGGAGTCTAATTGCTGCATCTGTTTCCCTTCACAATTTAACCGCAATTAGGAGCTTTCACAGCGTGGGGTCACACAGCAGAGCTACTGTCCCAACAGAAACATGATTAGACTCACTAATGACAGGAGTGAACAGGACATAACTCAGGCCTGCGGTGTTAGCTGTAGCTGAGCTGTTCTCCATAAATGTTTATAGAAATGTCTCCACTCTTGTGCTTATGTTTAAAACAGACCAAGTCCGATATAATGCTCCACCATGCATCCTAAAACCACTCGTAGATTCCATCTGGTACAAGTAAAAAAAAAAACATTCACCTCCGTCCACCTTTCGCTGGTCTTCAGCTTTACTTTCATCAAAACCGCGACAGTTTCTCCTAACTTCCTGATCTGGCGTCTTCAAAGTCATGGGCTACACTGCAGCATGCACCTGTGCCAATAAACATAAAAGCTTAACATTAGTGCATATGTGTGCACACTCACACGCAGACACAAAAACACATTTGGATTGTAACATTCTCCAAATGTGGCTAAAGTCTATGTAACAGTTACCCCCTGTAAAGGGATTTCTTTAGTTTCTTAATTTGTCTCATTATTTCTAAAAGCGCAGCAAAAACTGAAAAACTACCTGTCCATATGGATATACAAACCGCCTCTGTCTAGACAAGTGCTGTGTAAACTGAGTGGGTGGGTGCAGTGTCAACTCAAGTGGGAACTATCGGAGCCTGAATTGGTTTAGTGAGAGGCTTCTGATGCAAATTCCCTGGTCTTTGTATTACCAAGCTGCGCTTTTTCCTCTCACTATCCCCACAACAAGCACAAAACAGCAACAAAATTCTCTCTTAATGGGGCTTTGACCTTCCCAGTGGGAAAGTGCTGGTGAATACCATAGTGAGAATAAGAGCCAAGTGTGTATGGACTAGGAGTGGACTATGATCACTGATGCACATCAAGCTATCAGGCCCAAACCTGTCAACCCTTCAACGGCTCAGTCCCATCACACTCTGCAGCCCTTCATCCCCCCACTTCTATTCCCATCTATGACATTCTTCACTGTTCCACCCAGTCTTTTGCATCTTTTTATCACTTTCACTCATGCATTCACTCTTTTCTTGCTCAGGCTGTAAAATAGAAGATTGTTTGTTAGTTGTGGAAATCCAGTCAGAGTCTATAGTTAAGAATTAGGTATTAGTATCTTTTTCACTGAAATTATATGTGCACGTAGTCTTTGTATGTGTCTTCCTTGCGCCAGCTTTTGGAAACAGAACCATAGTAATATTTAGCAGGAGTATGACTTTCAAGTACATCCTGTGTCTCCTACAGATTTCTGCTCACTTGTGGCCAAAGCCTCTGGGTTCAAAAATCATATCCTCTTGTTAACTGCCTTTAGCACTGACCTTTGACTCCTGTCTATTAGAAAGAGGCTGTGGTAGCAAGTTCAAAGGATTACAAGACATACCTGAGGCATTACTGGAATTACTATTATATTAAGGATTACTTTTTGTTTGTGTGTGTGTGTGTGTGTGTGTGTGTGTGTATGGACACTCACAGACCGATATGAGTGTATTGGCATGTCACTCTAGGTGATGGTAGCAATTCAGTAAGCACAGTGAGCCAATACTTGGAGCTTCTGGGTCACAAAAAGAACATCATGCACCTAATTTAGACAAAGCACAATGCAGCTTCTGTTGTTACAGTGAAACTCGCCCTTCTATGTCCCCAACACACATCTGCAAAATCATTAACAGATGTCTAAAGAGCCTCTTTTGACCAGGATATCACCAAACACACTCACTACTCACTGTATTATTCCATTTTCTCAGTCACCATGTCTGGCCCCGATCCTCTGCATTTCCTCAATTCCATCTCCACAACTCACACTCTGATTCACTCAGGCCACAAACACACGCAAGTATTCAATGAGAAAAGCACAAAATATGAAGTAAAATGTCGTCACACACGGTCACCTCAACACTTTGTCTTTTTTATTTCCTGTCAAGGGACCAAACCGTAACCACCAGAAACACCTCTGTCATGTTTTGTGTCTTTTCTGAATCAGCCTTTGCTCTCTTGTGGCATCTTTGGAACCACATTGGCGCAGGGTGATGTCAAAGGATCACATACAGAAATTAACTGTCAGCCCTCACCTCATCAGACTTGGATTTTTAGAGAAAACAGATATATGTGTTATATTTTCTAACATTTTTAAAATTAAATGTGTATTGAAATATACTTTAAAGTCTTTACAATGTCTTTGCAATTAGGCTTTATGAGTTTGGTAAGCAACATGCGTTTGAGGAGAATGAACAGCAAGGGAGCCCTTATCCCTCAACCGCAACCAGCACGCCCTTCATCAGCTGTACCCAATAATTATCACCTCATAATTAGTCGTCCCTGTTTCACAAGCCAAGTAGAGTGTAAAAGGTGTGCCCGGGCACATGCATGCCAGGCACTTAAGTTTGGAAAGGCAGAATTTGGTGAAGTGAAGGAAAAACTGGCTGGAGTCCACTGTGAGACACAACACACTCAGGAATTTACAGTTGGTCTCATAAAGCCAATGAAAAGCAGAGCTTTAAAACAGCAGGCGTAGTCATCTGAAGGAAAACACTGGGAGGAAGAACTACAAGAACCAGTTAAAAAGTTCTGAATGGACGAGAGGCACAGAGATTATTGTTCTGTTATCTTAATGAAGTACTACTTGGTTAACACCTGTAGATTTGTGCTTCCTAATAATGAACTACACCATGAAAAGAAATATGTGCAGACGGGCTGGTGCAGACCACTGCTTGGCTGCAGGATCAGAGCAGCCGGGTTTAATTAAATGGAGTGTGGTTTTCAGAGTAAAGTGATAATATCTATTAGGACTTACAGGATTAGTCTCGGTTACAGGCGAACACTGGAATGTAGGAAGAGTGTGGTTACTCTAGTCAATCAGTGCAAATCCACAAGGCATTAGTCAGGCCACAGATCCAGAGTTCAGTGAACCAGTGTCGCTGGTCAAGGCTGGAACATACTAGACCCCTTCGGAGCCAAAACTAATGGAGTCCTGCCATAGACTACCTCATAACCAGGATTTGGCTTGGTTGCACTAGCACTGCATTAGCTTTGAATGTGTGAGAGAAAGAGAGCTGGATTATACGGAAAAGCCATGGGTTATTAACCATCATGGCAGCTGTGTTGGTGCTGGTGGAACCCCACATTCATCATGTGTGACTGTATGTCAGTGCGTTTGTGTGAGTGCACTGGCGCCCTCAGAGGGCATCCAGGCGAGGGGCTGAGTTCAAGGGCAAACTGCTCCCAAAGCTCCCAGTAATACATTAGATGGAAGAAAAATGACATGAAGGAGATGGCAAATGATCCTGAATGAATATGTAAACGGAGCTATAAGCTGGGTCATCATCAGACTCATGAATGAACTGACGCTGACACTTTCCAAGGGACACAAGGAGATGAGAGACCGGGAGACAGAGGCCCATTACAAAGACAGTGTAGGAGCTCGTTTGCCCGTCTTGCTTTGTTTGTTTGGCATTTGGCTAGTGTTTACCATTTGCGTGTGGGGTCAACATTCAGACCCTGGCCGTCAGGCTTTCTCACATGGCAGCACACAACAAAGACAGGAGTCTGCTAGTCTGTACATAGAGGCCCCTAGCAATGCCAAGCAGGGGCCCAGGGTCATTTCATGTACGCCTTCCGCCTGTGTGTGACCACCAAGGACAAATCAGGACAAAAATATGCGGGTCACCAAATCGCACGAGGATGTTTACATGTTTAGGAATTGGGTACAAGATGGCTGTGTGTGTTGGTGCAAGAATAATTAAGGACACTATGCACTGCTTACGTAACAAAAATGCTTCTTGTTCTTGGCTAAGAACATAAATCTGTTTTAATCTGTCACTCATATGCACAAATAGAATTAAATCAGTTATAAGAACATTTAACCACAAGTTTTACATCTCATTGCTCAGTTGAGTTGAGCACATAAGAGTGTATTATGTAGTTTGGTCGTGTTTGGGAAAAAGGAAAAGTGACACAAAAACACATACATACACACAAATACAGTATTTAGTGACAGTGATATCCATGAAATTAGCTTACAGTCTTTAAATAAGACGGCTCTCATGATGTATTTAATAGACAACTTTCTACTGTACAATAGGCCACATGATTGTCATTACACACGTATGAGTACATGGCAATGGAATACAATTTAGCATCTAACCAAAAGTGCAATATCAGCAGTGTAGGCAGGACAGAATATACAGTATTAACAATAACACTTTAACACCTTTTACCTGCACTCTGTAACATTACACCTTTTACTGTTTCTGCTGTAATATCTGCACTAGACAGATAATCATTTTAATTGTACTACTGATTAGTTTACATGTATTAATATATTTACTGTATATTTTAGTCATATTTTAACCTTTATACTACTTTATTATAAGTGCATGCTGATATCTTATATTTCAGATCTTGACTGGAGTAACTGTAACAAACCTAATTTCCCCCAGGGATCATTAAAACATTCCGTTCCTGATTTTGATTCTGATATTTCGTCTGATGAATGGTTCTATCTGCCCTTGTTTCCTGTCTCACGGTGTTGCAAAATGGGAGAGGCTACTTTAGACACTGATTCAAAAAGTAAAACCTCCCTGAATTTATCAGAAATGTTATGTGACTAAAAGCAATGATAAAGCTTGAAACTGCAGTCGGCTTTTTATAAAAGACATAAACTTCTGCACATACTCCAAGGGAAAAGTCAACAAAACTCCCAAGTTGCATTTTTAAAAAGGTGTCAGTAAACGTGTCTGCTAAAGGAAATAAAAATAAAAAGTCTACATTTAACTGAACACACTTTAATTTCCTTACATTACCCATAACGTTGGAATAAAATAATTGAACTTCTTCTCTGATTGTAGCAATGTGTTTTATTTTTGATAAAGTGGGCCTGGGCCTCAGTATGTCATTATTGTATCTGGTCAAAGGTGAATACTGATGAAGAGGAATGTGTCTGAAAGTCATATGCAAATGAAATATAAAGAGAAAATAATAAATCTGGTATTTATATACATATTCATATAAGTTTAGAATTAGAATTAAAATTAAATATTATTCACATATTTACACATAAAAACAAAATTATTCCAACTTTATGGGTAATAGTATATATATTTATGAAGTCTAGCATACCTAATAATATTCTAAATGGTTCTGTCTTGAACCCCTGTGTCTGAAAGCCTTTAAAGTGTTACTTCATCAGTACTGCTTGAAAAGCCGTATACACATTTCTCACATAAAGCATAATTTCAGCGCACATTTTATTCTCAACACAATTCAAACACAGATGTTGAAGTGATGAGTGCTACATCCCAGCTTTAACTTGCGAGACCCATCGTTGTCATTTAATGATCTTTTTTTTTTTTTTGTAATACTGTTTGCTTCTCATATTTGGAAGGGTGTTTAACTGCTGAAAGCCCTTTCCTGTTTTTGACTCTCAGATCTACAGCCACGCTGTGATCACACTGCATGTTCAGGGAACCATATCCACAGAGGACACATAGTCTGGATGCCGAAACCTGCCTTCAGTCTAAACATTCTCTTACTGTTTCTATCGAACTCGTAATGGCCAGGTATGAGGGTTAAATCAGTGATGTATCCAAACCACTTAGTTAGTCGAGGAAGTGGTTATAGACAGTCTAGGATTTGGGAAGTAGCTTGAGAAAAGCTCTGTTTCATGTCCAAGTATAAAACAACAAATTGGAGTGATGGCTGGGAACTTGGAGAGATTTCCGCGGGGTTTGAAGTGGAAAACTGCTTGTCTTGATGGGCTGTTGATGATAGTGAGTGGGTTGTTGTAATCCGGGTGGTCAAAGCTCCCAGCTGTCCCCGTTCCCTCTGTCATGCCAGCTGGACTCTGCGAGGCCCTGGGAGCCACTGGGACCGCAATGGCACGAGCCAGAGAGTCAGAGACCAGATTTACTGGTATAATTGGTAGAATTAGTAGCAGAAAAAGGCCCAGTTCAGAACATCCTCGGGATTAGTTACATCTTTGATAGAAATGACTGAAGACAAAGCCAGTGGTAACCAGAGACTCTGGCACAGTTTTCACATGTGGAACAAAAACAAAGGGAGAGGATGCAGTATGAGATGAAAAAGGATATGAATCTATGGACTCCATGGAGAATACAGACAGAATTGGCTCAAGAGAAACAGCCTTTATAATACTTCACTGCGCTCCGTTTGGAATCTAACTCATAGTGCTGCATCAGTATCTCTAAACACTGCTACAGATGACCTCCATTACAGCAGATTGTTCCATCTGGCGCCTCCAAGGCCCAAAGCCCATTCTGACTGTCTGTCACTGACTACATGCTTGTGTCTCTGTTGTGTTCATGCACAACTTTTGGTTTTACATATTATCTAATAGCACTAGATGGCTGTTTTGCATTTCTTTTCTTCTTTATCTGTTCTCAACATGTGCAATATGCTCACGTGGGCTTCTGCAATGTGTGTCTATCAGAGTAATTGCGCTATTATTTCTGTAGATGATGATAGGTCTTGTTAAATCTGTTGGATCAGATGATGACAGATTCCATATTGGGAATTTTAAGATTTTGTTCTTTTGTCATTAGATATCTGGAGGGAGTGAGATGCATTTTCCAAATTATTGAACCTTTGATAATACAGTATGTTGACTGATTGTATTCATCATTTTTTCAATCTCCTCTCCTCTCCTCTCCTCTCCTCTCCTCTCCTCTCCTCTCCTCTCCTCTCCTCTCCTCTCCTCCTCTCCTCCTCTCCTCTCCTCTCCTCCTGGGTCCTGTAATGTTGGCCCACTGTTCATATACAGTTCCTCTCGTGGACATATGAGGAGCATCAGGCTTTGGTTTCTTTTTTCAGCCACTGCTCCGTTGTGCTTCAGTATTAATTGGCTCTGGTACGGCGGTTTCAAATGTGCTTCCTGTCCGTGGTTTTTCTTCACAGGCTCTGAACTGCAGGGTAATGAATCATGCTAACACAAAGCCTTTTCTTGTCTTTTTTTGCAGGGTTTCCTTGTCTTTTTTCACGGTTTGGCGTTGGCGTGAACACTGGCCACGGTCCAGTACAGTGGAGCAGGGAGCTGTCCGCGGTGCTGAATTCATCCGCCAACACAAATCCTCTGTGCACACTCATGTGCATGGGCCGCTCCTGATACCTCCTACTCCTAACAGCAAGTGACCACCACCTCATCAACCAAGATGGACGACGATGGACGCTACAGAGACAGCCGCACTGACTTCATTCGCGGCGCCAAGGACATCGCCAAAGTGGCCAAGAAGCAAGTGGGCAAGAAAGTAGGACGTGGCATGGACAAAATGGGTGACGAATACACCAAACGGTCCTATAAACGCTTTGAAGAGGAAGACGATGATGATGACTACGCTGGAGTACCAAGTGGTGATGGGGGATATTATCGTAACGACAGTCGGGCCAATGATGACGAAGGCCACAGCGACTCCACCGAGGGACACGACGAGGACGATGAAATCTACGAAGGCGAGTACCAAGGCATCCCCAGAGCTGACTCGGGCAAGGCAGGCGGTGTGGACGGGGTGACGGCCGCGCAGGCGCAGCAGTTCAGAGATCTGTCGGCCTATGAGGGTGAAAGGAGGAAAGACCAGGAGGAGCTGGCACAGCAGTACGAGTCCATCCTGCAGGAGTGTGGCCACGGGAAGTTCCAGTGGACGCTCTACTTTGTCCTGGGGCTGGCCCTGATGGCGGACGGCGTGGAGATCTTCGTGGTCGGCTTCGTTCTACCCAGCGCAGAAAAGGACATGTGTCTGTCAGAGCCGAACAAAGGAATGCTGGGTAAGATAGTTTCCAGATTTTATTTCCTTGCCCCCAAAAAACCAATCAGAACCTTTTCCTTTAAGAGACACAAGATAAATAAAAGTGTTTCTGAACAGAGGGACTGCAAAGACGTTCAAGGGTTGGACATCAGAGTTAGTCTGGGGTGGTTCCATGAAGCCGCACTGACTGGGAACATGTGACCTTTGGAGGCACTCAGTGTGTTTGCACCACAGGGACCAGCCTCTGACTTTGGATCTGCAGACTAGATTTTACCCCTAAATTTATTTAACCCTTTGAGGGGAGACGTTCTACTGAAGGGCCTTTTGGGATGGGCTTTCCAACGCCAAGTGTACCAAGTTAGTAAGCATTTTATTTCAGCCACAGTGTCCTGACGTAGGCGTGTGACGGTTGGACCAGTGCAGACGGACGGGCAACAGTCTCATTCATCTAATGTCCATCTGTCTTTAGACCACATTTTAGTTCGTGGGACTACTTTCCCAGTACTTTCTCCAAGTCCAAAGACTTGTTGAGGTGACGGTCAGAGTTTCCAGCCTTACTGTTCAGTGCACGTCAGAACTCGTTAATGACAGGAGGTGGTACAGTTGAAGTCCTGTGTACCTGGGTGGGCGTGTCCTGGGACACCTGGGCTCTGTAATGGCAGTATCCAGACCGTGTGTTGTACAGACTGAAGGGTCTGAGTGTCCCGCTGCTGTTGTCTGAAGGACGCTGGGAGGATTCTAAGGAACACAAAACTTTGTCCCAGTGGAATATTCGTTGTTGTATTAAGGTCTCACATCAGAGCGACCACCACTGTCCACTAGTTCTCAGTATCACGTCCATATCAGGTCCATTTTTCATGTGATCACCTCCGTTCTTTTAACTGTTTCTAGTCCACGTATCTACATACCCAGCCCCCTTCCTGTTTGGTTTTGTAATTATTCCTGTGTTGGAGGTTTATACCAAAGGGAGCGGATTTCATCTCTGTCTTCTCATAAGTGTTACCTGTTCAGTTTGTCCTCGGTAATGGCTTTTGTACAGCTTCGTTGGCGGAGGAGCTCCAGCTGTTTTGGATCCACTAGCCGTTCAGCCTCTGAATAGCAGCACCGTTTCAATGGAACTCAACCTTCTGAGAACATGTTATTTGCCTCAGTGTGTTCCAAAGGTGATGGTGTCAGTCTGTTCAGCTCATCCATGTTGTTACCGACCTCCTGCTTCCATCCCACAGTGCATACAGTGCACGGCTGCCATCATGTATGGTGTAAAGTGGCCTCCATCTGTCCTGAGGCCCAGCGTCCAATCAGTGCACACCTACTTCGCCATCTGTCATTGGCTGTGCAACAAGGACACCATGACCAAAGGCCGGACTGTCCCTGAGGACCCAGAGTCGACCATAAATGTACAGAGTTTGTTCATAACTACATTACAATACAGCAGTACAGACAGAGGGACACGGCACCGTTCAGTGACTTTAAGCATCAATGTCAGAGAATAAAAGTCAGTGCTGAATTTGTAGGATTACTCCTACATTCTTTAATGCACAATGTCAGAAATTTAACTGTATAATGTTTTGCTAACATAAGTAGAAACAGAGCCATCAAATTCACAACACATTAGTAGAAAAGTGTACAATGATCGACACAAACTGAGTGTAATTTAATGTTGAAGCTACATTCAGTTATAACAGTGAGATAGAATTAGGATTAACTGATTATTGATGGGTTTTCTAAATGAAAGGGATGGTGTTCATTTTATGTCGTGCTTTTGAGCTCCAGGCCAGAGCTAGCTGCTTCAGTGTTTATGCTAAGCTAGGTTAATCCTGTCAGACTCCTCAGGTAAAGCTGCAGAATATGGAACTACTTACCTTTTCTTCTGCAGCTCTCTGTGAAAATGTGTACAAATCAAAAGATAGATGAATTTATAACTAGAAAAGCACTGGGAGCAGCTTAGTTTTACAACCAGTATTATGTACAGATGTAAACATAATGGTCCAATAAAGATAATGACATAATAATACAAACACAAAGTCAGATAGATCAATACAAGTGATTACACTGAAATAATAGGTAAGGATCAATGATAACAAGGGAAAAAGGAGTTTCCATTTGACTCAACACTCAAGGTGTGGACGTTGTAGCCCACAGTGACCAGCCTGTGTGTGACATCCAGATGTGGACGCTAGCTCCTACAGTGACCAGCCTGTGTGTGACATCCAGATGTGGACG
>JAPQRQ010000026.1:14477174-14500318 GCA_037367365.1 Apogon talboti | reverse complement strand
TGATAGAATTTAGTTGAACTAGTTTGACTCAGTTTGAATTTATGGCATTTGTCTTAGAACTTTTTGAATTACCCTCGGAATTCTTTGATCCCATTTGATTTGTGCCTCCATTTACACATATGATGTTTGTCAATTTAAAAGATAATTTTACAAGTCAAGGAAGTGGTAGTTTGTGGTAAAGATGGTTAAGTATCATCTAGTTTTGTGTGAAGCGGCTCCTTCGACTGCATCTTCACATGCAACGTGATGATGAAATCATTTTAGTTCAGGGGCCACATACAGACCAGTTTGATCTCAAGTGGGTCGGACCAGTAAAATACTATCACAATAACCTATAAATGATGTAAACTCCACATTTTTCTTTTTGTTTTAGTGTAAAAAAAATTTATTACATGAAAATGCTTACATTTACAAACTATCATTTCACAAAAAATATGAATAACCTACAGAAATCTGAAAAATCTGAAATGTCTAAACAGAAGTAAATGCAATTTTTACAATATTATTCCTATTACTAAATGTTTTGTGCTTTTGTAGATCCACTGTGATCTGTAATGTGTAAATGATAACCATTAAAATTTAATTTATTTTTCTTACAAATTCTCAGGTTGTTCATGGTTCTTTGTGTTATTCATATTTTCTAAAGAATACTTTGTGGATGTAAGTATTTTCATAATGTAATTTTACTTTTTTTCGTGGTTATTTTACTGGTCCGACCCACTTGAGATCACACTGTGCTGCATGTGGCCCCTGAACTGAAATGACTTTGACACCTTTAGATTCTAAAGGCACTCACCCAGCAGGTCAAGAGGCTGCACCTGATGGTACTTCTCCAGAACCGTCTCCAGGGCGTAGCTGAGGTCCAGACTGCAGCGGGTGATCTCAGCTGGTGTAGCCCCAGGAGGGTAAGTCTTTTGGGGGATAACAGATAAGCGCAGCTCCGTCCCCTCCCTCTGCTTCATCTTGGGCAGCCTGTCCAGTCCCTCTCTCATGCTCTGACAGGCGGTGTCGTTCCTGGGCTGATCTGCCCTGTCTTCGGTGGTTCCGAAGTGATGCTCAGGAACCACATCACTGTAGGCACATACTCGACCTGACAGAGGCTGCAGCTTCTGAGCCACTTCTTCACTCAGACGGTCAGTGAGGGACACCCACTTTCTCATCACCTCATAGGGATAGGGACCCAGGTAAGGGTCCAGCTCTCGCAGGTTGGCTCTGGTCCTGCTCAGCTCCTCCTCATTCTGGGAGGCTGAGAAGTCCAGATCTTCTTCTTTAGGATCCCAGTTGGCCAAAAGGACCTCTCTGGGTTTGAGACTGAGGAAGAGGCCTGTCTTGGGGCCGATTTCTCTTCCACAGCTTGGTGAGTTGACAGAGCAGTAGTGAAGGAAGTGCAGGCCTGGGGGGATCATCTTCACGCCGCGGAATCGGGGACCAACCTGCCAACTCTTGCAGTCAATCCCCAGTTCCGTACCCTGAGGGACCCCGAGCAGCACCAGAGTGGCTCCCTCCTCAAATAACCTCAGAGCAACATCCGGATCCATGTCCACACTGCTGCTAGCCATGTCTTCACTCAAAATAACGCACCGAACGACAACAAAAACTACACCTCTGATTAGAGAAGCTTACTCATGTTGAGAATTTTCGCTGATAATTGCTACAAAAAGCAGTACGGATTGTTTCAATGGCAGCAGTTCTGTCAGACTTTTACTCCACGAGCTGTTAACTTCTGTTATGAAAACAGACCTTAAAACTAAAATGAAAATATATTTACTACATACAGCCAGAAAAATCTGTGTGTGTCGGTGTCAGTAGTAAAGAGAGTGGAAAGTGACGATACCTTATTTAAGTAGCTGTGTTGTGGACATTTTTTGCATCGTTGTTAACTCGGACGTTCAGTGGCGGCTGCGCAACGCAATATTTACTCCGGATAGAAACAGTAGCTAAGATATTTTCCGTTCCTACTGGCGCATGTGCAGTGTCTTCTTCTTTTTCTTCTCTTGTTCTTGTTCTTTTTCTTTTTCTTCATGTCATCAAAACGGATTTTTGCAAATAGTGATCAATAACAAGATATTGTTCAAACGTAAACACAAATGGACATGGATGAAAGTTTTATCCTCTTTTCTTCTTACATAATCTATTTTGCCCACTTATATTTTATATTCATGATGATGATGATGATGATGATGATTATTATTATTAATAATAATAATAATAATAATAATTTTCTGCCGTTGTGTTGTTTCACTGTTGTACCTTCAATAAAGTTAGTCTTTGAAAAAATAGTAATACAATTGAAAAATATAAAAACGCTTTTCACTGTTCAGTAATAGCTTGGTTTATTATATTGCATATATCCAATACAATATCACCATTTCATGGGTATGATAGCATGATTTGAAAACAAAACTACAAAACATTGGTTGGAATAGAAGGTGACTTGGTAGCTGTGCATATTCTGAAAGTATTTGAATGCATTGTAGATGATTTAGCTTATCTGTGGGTATCCTAAAACCATAAAACAAGAAGCAATGCGAACATGCACAGCCTGTTATATTTTTATCATACAAACCTACAACACACACTACACTGAGAACTCATAAACAGTAAACATTCAAGACACTGCACTGAAAAAATAGCTATCTAATTTCAGTAAGTCACATAATTTCCTCTGATGCGGTGAATATTTTGGAAATTCATCAATATCTTCATAAGAATGTAATACAAGTTAAAGGAAGTAGGCGAACAACGTGTTTTGCATGTAACTCACTACTTTGGTGTATAGACACTGTGAAGTTTCTGCCAACAAACAATGAGTGCTTTTATAACTTGAATGAACTTGTTCCTCTTTCTCTTCTTGCCTCGTATTTTCTTGTTTGCTGGGCAAGAATGTCTTTTCCCCTGAAAGGAAAAGGAAGACATTATTATTTACCAAAATATGTACCTTTATTCAATTATCTGTTTTAATCATGATCACTGAGAATGTCTATAAGTAAGCATGTTCTGTCTCTCTAATATTATAGGGATCAGCCTGTTTACTATTTAGTATTTATGAATGCATGCTGTGAGGGAAGTATTAATTGAGGTGTCATTTTTTTATGTACTATGTTTTGTCAGATTTATTGTTGATAAAGTCCTCATCTCACCAGATTATTGGGACCACAGTTGTACCTAATGAGCTGCTCCATACTCTCCAGTGGTTTTTCCAAGTCAGACTGCTGCTTTCTGCTCCTATGACATCGCATCTGTTGAGTTATACCATAGATGGAGCTCAGGATGCGATGTGCCTATAAAAGTAAAAATAAATAAATAAGTGTACACAGTTATGACATTTTCACATGCCAGATACATTGAAATGTTTAAGTTATAGTTGATAGTGTTGTTACTCTGTCCATGGTCCTGAAAGTGTACATTCTATAGTATCATTTACCTTTGTTGAGGGACAGGGATCTCTCTCGTTTGAGGTATTATATGAGCCTGTTAGGTTCTACAAGAAAGAAAGAAAGTAATAATCACAAAATACATCACTAGAAAAATAATAATAAATAAATAAGACATTACTATTTATACTTTAGGTTGGTGCTAAAATGTTCTGCTTATCCCAGAAACTGAAACTACTGGCAATGTTCCTCCCAAATCCAAATAAAAATAACAAAATATATGTTTCCAGACCTTAGATAAAGCAAACAAAACACGTTAATTATTTCTCAAATGTAGAAGTCTAACATTTTAACTTAGGAAGGTTTCATAAATCAGTATCTCCTGGAACAATCCTGTCTTGGTACTTTATACCACTCAAAATACAGCTCATCTGTGACATTACAGAGGCTAATAATAATCTATTTAATTTTCTGTTTTATTTTATTAACTTGATTGTTTTCTTGGCTGTCATATAAGTAAACACAGCAGCAAGGAAACACCTGAGGGCAGCCTGTCACCACACTCTCGAGAATCTCCTCATGTTTAACAGCTGCACTTGCGTCCACAGATTAATGAATTTATCAAATCACAAATAAAGAAACAAATGACATTGACACGTGCGCATATAGTCAGTGTTACCTACAAGGCGTACATACCAGATTCTGCAGCTCGACCAAGATGACTCCTCTGTAGGAGCTTAGTATTTCTTTATAGTTACACGTGTGTTTGCCCCAGGTTTCAGCCAAAAGGAGAACCACCAGGACACTGCGGAGTAGGGCTCCGGTCAGACACTGGGACGGAAAGAGCAGCAGATCAACAGAAGAAAGACAGTGATAGATCATGAGTCATGTGTGGTAGATGTTCTGTGTCCTGCATCAACTATTTACGCACCTAACCATCATGATGCCACCTAAAGAAACGGGATTAAGTCGTTAATGCGGTGCGTAAAAGCGCCATCCAAACCACCCGCTTACCATTTATCATGTTCTGCGGGATCCTCACACGTGCAGATCCATGGCTGTCAGAAACTGGAAGATCCACGGAATTACTCCTGATCTGTTCATTCTAGCCAAAGATTTTTTTTTTTCCCTTTTAGTGTTTTCGCACGTCCTTTGGTGGATAGGTTACGTTCGGGGCGCGTAGACTTCCGATATGGTGCTCCGTGGGTTCCAACATCACCAAAGTCACTGCTGCTCCAGTTTCCTTCCCCGTCACGGACCGCTAACACTGGGCTTAGAATTTCACCAAACTCCAGTCCGGTCAAGTCGAAGGGAACTTCTGCAATCAATCACTTGCTTTTATCCTTTCGGTTTCGTTGGAAAGCCGTGACCCCAAGGAGGAGTGGTGAAATTCAAGTTTTATCTTTTTAGGATACTTTATTTACTGTATTTTCACAGTGGGTAGCTTGAGGAACTCTAATGCAACAAAAAAAGGCTGTAATATATAATTTTAGCCAAAACAAAAAGGGCACACTTTTGTATAGAAATCCCACTGAACCCAGATGCTGACAGTGCATGGGAACTGCATGGGCTGATACAACTCAAAGGTTCTGGGAAAACAATCTTTACAAAGAAACAAATTCAACACTGAGAATCAGAAATGACATTAAACACAACAAAACATTTCAGAAAACTGGTTTAGGAGAAAGAGGTCATGACGGAGTAGACATTAGTTGTTTATTGGATGCCTACAAAGTTGTTTTAAACACATTTCAATCAAACTATGTAGAAAAAAAAGGATGGGATTACTAAAATATGAGAATCATGTCACACTCCCTGACAGTTTATATACAGCATCACATTCTAATGCAAGAGAAACAGACAAAGCATGGACCTTTGACATATCCTAGCGGACAACACGCATAAATAAAATTCCTCCAAATATATTTGTTTCCAACAGATTTGGTACCAAAATCCCTAAATAAATGGAGAATCAAAACTGCGCCGTCATTATACTGTATCTCTATCTTACAGCGTCTGATGGGAGTATCGTCACAATGGATGGAAAGCATCAACTAAACAAATATAAAACCAAACATGTTGGATTAACTACTATTTATTCATATAAAATGTGGAGAGATTTGTTTCCTCTTCATGATAAACACAACGCTTTAACACCCGCTGAGATTCGATGTCGTAAAAAAGATTGAAATATGGAAAAAGGTGTTGTGTCAGAGTCTTGGTGGTGCACATGTCCGTAGCTGTTCTGGTACACTGGCGTCTGCCATAGTCCTCCAGGTGTTGTCAGTCCACATTTCCTCCAGGTTTCCTTAGAAAGTGTTCTTGATCTTGCTGGCCACCTGTGCCAGGATCTCTCCTGTCTTCTTCTGCCAGTTCAGGACATGTTTGGACTCTGCACACCACAGTTCTCCATGACGCGGCTCTGCGTTTTCACAGCGCTTTCGTACCTCTTCCTGCTGCTCCTAATAGACAAAGAACAATAAAGTTAGGCAGCAAATATACCACAAATAAAGTATTACAAAAAATTAATGAGTCAAGACACTCATTTCTGCTACGCAACGAACTAAAAGGTGATCAAAGTGTCTCGATCAACTCACGCATGAAGAAAAAACAGTAATGTTCAGTATCAAGGCATTCATGTATGAGTAAATACAGCACAGGTTACATTACTTTCTTCTTACAAACATGCACCTCGAGAGAATAATCAATCATCAGTATCCATGCATATCTTTGGTTGTTAATTATTCACTGATGACATTAGCTGCCAATAAAATCTAATTCCACTTTAATGAACCATCATCCAATAGCTAATCCCACTTGTTACCACCACATGCAAATCAGGAGGGAAATTAACCAGATCGACGGCTTCACTCAGAGCTGCCGTTAAAATGCACATGTACATGAATGTGACACAAAGGGCCGTGTTTGGAGCTCAAGTAACCACATAATCCTTACCTCGGTGCCGTGTTGCAGCTCAAACTTGTAGAACAGAGCCCAAGCGTCTCCCAGGTCTGGCTCGATCTTTACCGTCCTGAGGAACCACTCTCTGGCTTTGGTGATCTTGCGCTCACTCCAGAAAAGTCTGCAACGCGTGATCAGGGATATATTTGATTAGAATTAAAACAAAAAAAAAAAAAAAAAACAAAAGTCAATGTACTGATGGAGAAAAGACACAAGGAATTCAGATATGACTGAGAAGGAGAGAGTAAAACTGGAGTAGATGTGGTCATACTTGGCGACAGCGAGTAAGACATGGGGATCATGTTCACACTTCTTCAAAGCATCCACACTCTTGGTCTTCCTCTGGGGCCTGGCCTCCAAAAACACTGCCTCTGCCCACAGGATACCTGACAGGAAGGAAGAGGGAGTGGGTTGAAATGGAGAGTTTGAGATGACAGAGGAATGCATTTAGGCATTTCACAACAGGCTGCATGTTTGTTGAAAGAACCAATTCTAACCAACTGCCAACATGACTCACTATCATCTGAGAAACAATTTTTGTTGCGCAACTTTTTATTGAAACACACTCGATGACATTGTTTTTTTTTTTGTTTTTTGTTTTTTTTTTTAAATCGACGAATCTGAGACGACGTACGGCTTCTCGTACCTGAGTTGGGACACTCCTGCAGGGCTTTGGCCATCAGGGTGTTCGCAATGTTTTTCAATCCGGCCCGGAACTCCAGTCTCACAGACTCCAACCTGAAGATCAGACATTTGGCAAAGTTTTGGCATTTGGTTTTACTCCAGTATTTTGAGTTATGTAATCATGTCGTTACTGAATTTGATCTTAACACAGGCTGACCAGTTTTGCATTGTAATAAAAAACACTGGGATGTTTTTCAACAGCACATTCTTTTAGTCAAATAAATGTAGGTGTGTTCGTCTGCACTTAATAAATCTAAAATAAATCAACAAACAGGAAAACCATTGGAATACGTAATTTGTCAAAATAAAGGTGTTTTATAAAAGCAGAGAAAACGAAGCCTCAAATGGATTACCTAGTAAAGAGACACATGTGATCTAAAAGGCTCTTTCTCAGGGTGTCGTGCTCACTGTATTTGCTGTATTGTGTGTTTTCTCACCACAGCTCAGGGCTCTGGGGGTTCTTGAGTCGGGCTTTCTCCAGGATCGCTCTGGCTCTTGTCAGCTGTCCCACTCTTTCTTCAAGGCGAGACAGCAGTAACCACAGCGCCACAGAGTGGGGACACTTTTTCAGCTGCGCAAACAAGACAATCCCCATTTTGTATTTACTAGGGAAATCATATGTTCCATTAAAATAAATAGAAACTCCTTGAAAACCTGCTGCTCACCCCTTGGTTGTAGGCCTCCCTGGCTTTGTCCATGTTTTCACATTGCTCCTCTATCTGGCCTCTCATCATCCACAGTTTGGGGAAGTCCTCATAGTGTTTCAGGGCCTCACTGCACAATTCCTGAGCAGCTTCGATGTTTCCCAGCACCCACTCTAACTTAACTGACTTCATAAACACCTGTAAACATCATCAACAAACATATGCTTTTTAGGTTCATTTATACACATCACAGCCGGCGTGGTTATAAACTAACATTAGTAATGATGAAACCTAATTCTAAAACACCTGGAATGCAATTCAATTGTTTTCGGTATCAACTGTCAAATACCAACTTTATTAGACTGAACCTAAATACTTAAGTATGTCATTAAAGGTACACAGCTGCCTTATCTGACAGGTCAATCAGTTCAGCCCATATCAAAGCGGGCTCTCTATGTAATAGTTGTCAACAAATACAATGAAATGGAGCAAAGCCATCACTTAAAAAAGTGATAGTTGAAGAGCACTGTTGACAGCATCTGTCAAGATGAGTGTTACTGGTTTTGGAAGTGAACAAACCTGGCAAGCCTGAACTTGAGTAAGACGGCATGTCTGTAGAAGATTCTTCACAAAGTTTAACTTAATATTACACTAAACTGACTTTAAAGGGACAAGATTAGCCAATCTATCCAATTCACCTATAGGTCAATTCACCAAAATTTCACGTGAAAACAAAATGAAAGCTAAGTATAACAGCACAGAGGGTCCGGGTCAAAGGACGGTTAAGTTCAGGTACACAGACAATCATGCTTTGAGCATATTTATACAAGCAACCATTGAAAAAGTTCAACTGTGAAATATATATTGTGTTCCCATTATTATTTGGAGAAAAATCGAACATCTGGAACAATAACTTGCCTCCTTCGAAATCTATCTAGATCAATCAGAAATGAAGTTATTATCAGGGTTCATACACATTTTTCAAGGTCAAATTCAAGCACGTTTCAAACACTTTTAAGGGTCATTTTCAAATTTTTCCAGCGCATCACCTTATCGCTGAGGTAAAATGCATATCTACAGGAATACATAAACTCAGGATTGTTTTTTTTCACCTTTTATCACAATGGTGTACATTATACTATGCTATAAACATATAAAATTATGTTTCATAATAGCAAAAAGTTTAGAAATTAAAGGAGAATACAAAGTTTTATCCAAAAAAAAAAAGAAAAGAAACTTGCCGTTATTCAGACACACTCGCACCGAGACTAGGATTAAGATAAAAATGTACCTGGAGTCGACCTGAGAACACCCAGTAATTTTCTACTTTGACAAAGTTTTATTTTTAAAAATGTATCCCCCCTCTGTAAGTAGCTTTGGCTTGGCATCTAACCTGGCAGAGTTAATATTAAAAATAAACAAACATATCACATCACAGAGTTAGAACTGCAAGCACTTTCCAGCACTTAAACTAAAATTCAAGCACTTTTCAGACCTTGAAAACACATCATTGAAAATCAAGCATTTTCAAGTATTTCAAGCACCCGTATGAACCCTGTATTATGCCACAAGTGATTCATACCGGCTGATTATACAACCAGATAAAGGCTTCTGATAAGAAAATCAGCCGTATTTCTTCTTTTAATAAAGCAGCATCACACTCACTCTAGCTGTGGGGGCACTGCTGCGGGCTTTGGCCAGCAGGCGACGAGCTCGCTCATACTCGTTATTTTCCGACTCCAACTTGACAGCAGCAAGCCAGATCTCTTCACTGTTAGGGTTAGCCTGGATAAAAGAGATAGAACAGAATATAGAACAGAACAAAATAAAAGGGCAGGTCACCAGTTGAGTGTGTGGTAAGAGCAGATCAAACAGAGATGACAGGAAGTCGAGCTGCTATCATGGCCACAGTCACCTGGAAGGCTAAAGCCAGGATACTTCTGGCTGCAGGAACATCTTCAGCCAGCCATTTGGACTTGGCCCCCATCAGCCACAGGACCTCAGCCTTGGGACAGTGAGCCACAGCCCTCTGGAGCAGAGCCTCCAGAGACTCCCTAAGAGCAGAGAGACGCACAGGGTGAGGAAATAAACATGGATGAAAGGATAAAGACTGACTCTGGACATAAAAGTGAATACAGTTGATTTAAATGAAAGATATTAATTATATGGTAAATCTGAAGTGGTTAGTAGGCAGTAATCTGCTCACCTGGTGCCGTTGTTTTTCTCAAAGTAGGCCGCTCTGAGCCAAACACTTTTTTTACTGGGGAACACCTGCAGAGCATGGGCGTAGATGGCCCTGGCACACTCCAACGCTCCATGAGCCACACACTGAAACAGAACACATGCATTCCAGTCACTCCATCCATACGACTTACAGATTTACACATGTTTACGCGACGTTTGATGTGGAGACCGTGTTTGTTCATGTTAACTGTAATGGCAATTTTACATATATTCTATATTCCATTAGACTGTCTGAACTCTCTCTCTGTCCTGCTCACACAGGTTTATCTCTACCAGACGATTCACACACATTCCAATCCAGTAGTTCCCAGGTACCATGGCCCAGAGTAGAACAGAAACAAAAAAAACAATACAATGACTATAAGAGACACTTAGAGCTTTTTTTCCTTTGTACTGATCTACAGACTCATAGGCTGATCTCTGTATGACCTGTACCATTTAAAGCTTCAAATAAAATACCCAGAAAGGCATTGACCGTTTGGGACCTCACCTTTAATAGCCCCCAACAGACAAAATTCCAAACATTACCCAACCCCCCTATGACTATGCTGATGATCGTCTCACCTCTCAGTTGTCTACATCAATGATAACTGCCTATTAGGGACGGGAAGATTATCCGATACATAGTGATACACCGACACACGCGTGCACCGGTCGAGAAGCTGTGAGTGAATGAACATTTTGGAATATCGAGATGCATCGTTTATTGAATGTTTGTATTAACAAAATTCGATCCATTCAATAGAATATATTTTTACTTGAATTTAAAAGTGTTACTTTTTTTTGGGTAAAGTTTTTCTTGTCTGAAGACCCACATTAACGGGCGCCGCAGATTCGCGGATGTGTAGACTGCACATTACAGTATGAGCTCCAGAGGTGCACTGTGACACGTGCTCCGCGGATGAATACTATATTGTGTGTTTGAGTGTGTGGATATACAGTCGTGGAAAAAGTTAGGATGACCCCCTTTTATATCTTAGTTTTCTTCACCATATCTAAATATCTGGCATTTTTATCTTTATTTTAACTCTACTAAAATGGAGAAAATATACCTAAAAAAAATAAAACTAAAGAAATGCTTTTAAAATATGTTGGTAAATTGTAATTAATAATTTATTTATGAGGAAAAAGTTAGGACACCCTTGGCTTCATTATTTTAAAGATAGAATCCTGAAAAAGCCTCTCTACCAATGTTCAACTGTTTGAACCTGACCAGGTGCATTCAGTCTGCATTTTAGGCATTGGCAGTAATAATGAACATAAGAGTCCCAACTTTTCCTCCCAAATATATTGAATTTACCAACATATTTTACAAAGCATTTCTTTAGTTTCATCTCATTTGGTATATGTGCTCCATATCTCAGTATTAGAAAAAAATCCGAAACCCAAATATTTATATGGTAAATAAACCAAAGATTTAAAGGGGGCATCCTAAATGTGACACTTGACTGTATGTGAGACATGTGTTCTAAAATTGCACAAAAGCCAGTTTGTGAAACATCATGGTTTTATTTAAATAAATAATCAAGCTCATTGAATTGCACTGCATATTCTTTTACAGAATTAATGTGTTGAATCAGAATGTGCTTAATCGCTCTGTATTGTGATTTGGGTGTGAATCGTATCACATTGCGAGATGTCACACACGTATCTTTAATATATCAGATTGGAGATGCTATATCGAAATGCGTATCGTAACGACCTTACAACTAAGATTCCCAACCCTACTGCCCATACAGTGATTTCAATGTGGAGGAGTCAAGTTGGGTTTTCTGTGACAATCCCTACTGGTGCTCTTGAGTTCTTTGGTGTCTCTTATCTCTCCTCTACAGTGACATCACGGTGCAACACCAGCCAACAGCTGCAATGCAAGTCTTGCATATTCACTGTGAACCTTAAATACTTACACTGTCTGCGTCTTCCATCCAGGTGTGTTTGCGGTCTTCCTCCTCAATGCCGATCCCTATGACAGCCCTTATCACAGCCTGGCAGGTAGCCACACTGCCTGCCTTATCGCACTCCTCTGCATCCTGGGGGACAAGACAGTTGAAAATGTTTATGGATGAATTGTCTTTTGTGAGATATGATTTTAGTGGGAAAGGAGTAGGACTCCTTCAGGGTCATAATCCAGACATTTCCTTCAACTGTTGCCAGTCATTCTTCGAGGTTCATCTGTTGTTGGTGTCATTATAAGAATACTGGTGAAGGGCCTTTAGAAACCTCCCTCACCAACAACAACCATACACTTTCCCAGAGGCAGAAGAAGCTAGATAAGTCATGGGGGAAAATTATGTCAAAAGTTAGGGCCTATGATTGCAAAACAGTTGTGAACTACACTAAATAAAATGCTAATCACCGTGATAGCTTGCACTCTGTGATGGTAACACAGCACTCTCATAGTAGTTTTGCACAATAGTGAGTAAAACACCTACTCCTCAAGCACCAAGGTTTAATGGCACCAACTGACAGTTTACCCAATCATATATAATGGTTTATGATTTATGTGGAGTGCAGATGACACAGCATAGACGAAATTCTAAATAATATAGTATTTGTCTTTTATGTCTTGGCCTATTCTGTGTGAAACCATGTCCTTTCCCTTGAGGTGAATATACCTTAAGAACTTTACGTGTGCAGTTATGTTCCAGTGACAGCATCCCGTCTCTTTCTCATATCAGACAAACAACCGAGGTGCAACAACACACCTGTATCCACTGCTCCCTGTTGATCTCCACTCCGTTGGCCCTCAGGGAAGTGATGGCTCTGTCAATGATCTTGTCCACCATCTGAGTGTTGCCATTGGCCTCCTCCAACTTGGCGGCAGTGATCCAAATGTGGCGATCGGTGGGGATGTTCTCACGGGCTTTATTCAGGACGCGGCGAGCGTTCTCATAAGTCTCTAACCGAGCCAGTGCAAGCCACAGCTAGAGAGGAAAAAAAGTTATATACAGTATATGCTGCATATACGCATGTGGAACAAAGTCTGTACTGTAAGTTTCACTGCAATATGTGTCATCTGCCTTAACCTACATCTAATGTTTCACATGTGGGGAACAATTATATCATGTGCCTCATGTTTACCTCCACACTCGTAGGGCAACACTCCACTGCTCTGCTAAGCATGATTCTGGCATCCTCTGGCTCCTCCAGCTCCACAGCTGTCTTCCATAGTCGAACTGACTTGGACACATTCTCCAGGGCTACAAAAGTGGCAGTTACACAAATGTTAAAGACTTAAAGTTCCACTACATAGCATTTTGTCAGACACTGGTAATACAAAGATCTGGAAATGCATCATGCACAGTGGCCAAAAAGGAAATGAAACAACTGTCGATTATACTGAACATACAAGCAATAAAAACAAACACTGAGGAGTAGATCCTGCATTAATAGTGGGACACAATGCCGTCTGGGAGCGTGAATTGTTGTGGATGTAATTGGAGTAAAGTAGTGCAGAGGTGGCTGAACATGTAGAGGCGGAGAGAGCTCTTCCACAGAGGAAGCTTCACATCCATCTCTGTCAGTGGGGTATGCTGCCGGGAAATATGGTGTGTACGTGTGTATGCATCAGGGCATTGACACCAAGGTTCAAACAAGGTACTTGCCCTTGACGCAATGCCAAGACTACAACTGCCAAATGCAATCCACATGAAATCTTTCAGGCAGTGTGTGTGTGTGTGTGTGTGTGTGTGTGTAGTGAATGAGTGAGCAGCTTTGTGTGGCTGCTTTTATGAGGCAAGGGACAGATTGAGACGGGTTCTGAATGTTCGCCCTGCAGAAATTAGTGTCTTCCTTTTGGCAAAAAAAATTATTATGTAGTCTTTCATGCATGCCGTAGATCGCTGCATAACAACAAACCAGTAATGTTGTTTTGTCAACACACAGATTGACTGTTCTTTTGGAAATCTGTTACTAGGGATGCACAAACAGGAGAACAAATAACGACGACACTGTGTTATTCTTTTGTTGTTTAAAGTGATATATGATCTGACAGGCTTACCCTTTCTGAGGACTCGTTTCTTGGCTCTGACGTCTGTCTCCAGCTCTGCAGCTCTGATGTAGATTCGGACAGACTGCGGTAGGTGGCGGACAGCCTGGGCCACCACGGCTTTGGCTGTGTCGCCGGGCTGCAGTCTGGCTGCCTCCAGCCACACATCCTCACTCTGAAGAGCACAGAGAAAGGCTTTTAACCACAGGAGGCCAAGGACATTTCCTCTATTTGTAAATTAGGCCGGCAGTATAAAGCATTTAAATCAAACAGCTGCTGAGGCAGATTAATATCTCTGTTATTTATCAAAAGTGTTTTGATACAATACTCCTAACAGTCTGTATCATCAACTGGCCAATTCTCCCCTATTCTATGGCTGTCTTGATATAATGATTTATACAGATATTAATATCAATAGACAATAATGAATAATTTTAACAACCGGGAGAGAGTTCAATTTATCCACTTTACTGTGACTTTAACCACATAATTGTCCCTTTTGTCTTCAAGGTGCAGTTTGTAATATTTATGCGTGTTTGTGTCTACATTGGGAACTGACCAGTAATGGAGCTAACTCCATTACTAAACATAGGACAGTTTAGGTTACCCACATCTTGATAACAGCTAAAGAGTACTGATGTCTATGTGCAGCACTGGAGTTTCCATAAATATCCTGAAGCTCACACACAACTTCTTCAGACCATGCTTTTGTTTCTGTACCACAGTGAAAGTCTGCAACACTGGACAGTGTTCATTTAGAAATATAGTCAGTTACTGTAAAAAAAAACAAAACAACCAGTACATATGCGTTGCGATATGAAATACACATAAGCCAACAAGTACATAGAAGCCCTACATACTGGGGAAAGTAAAAGATAAATTAAAAACCATTCAAATTAAGCTCCACTTATTCTGTCTGCTCTTACAGAAAACTGTATGAGTGTGTGTATGGGTGGTGTGTGCAGTTAATTGTGTGGCTATAATGACATTCGGTCTAAGAGGTGGCTAAGAGCACACTGCTGTTTTTCCTGGGTGGTGTTTCAGTTTTGCAGTGTTTTGTATGTATTACTGTTTTACAGGTTTATACTGTTCTCAAAAAGAATAAATCATGTCACTGTCAGGCCAAACAGCTGACTGTCATAGTTATAATCCATTATCAAAGGATAAGGATGGTTCTTTTTTGGGTTTGTTCATGCCACTGAACACCCATTCAATCACACAGCTTTCTTATAGTGTCTATTGCCAATAAATATGCCCTTCAGTTAGCCATTTCCCACCTACTGTTTCCCCATCCTATAATCGATGAATCATTTACATGTGTGAGTCTATCATCTTTACCTTGGGACACATCTCAGTGCCTTTCATGATCAGGTTTCGGGCCACCTGTAGTTTCCCCGTTACCTCCTCCAGTCTGGCAGAGGCTATCCAGGCAGGTGGGTGATGGGGATTAGTCTCCCTCACCGATTTCAGCAACAGCCGAGCCTTCTTAATATCACTGGACACACAAAGCAACAGATACGCGATTAGACACGATAATTTATTTCACATACTCACACCAGAAAACTTCATTAAATTTCTACCTGATGTCTCCTCCATGTGTTGGGATCATGGAATTGAGATCAGTCAGATAACCCTTGGGATCCACCACTGTCTGCCCACTCACTGAGTCAGACACCTGAAAGCAGATAAGAGGAAAAGATACAAAAGATGGAATCAATAAATCTGTTGTATCAAGATGAAAATCAGCATTCAAGAGCCATTATGAGAGTTTTACCGTATAGCTGTTAACACATTTATTACCAATGACAAAACAAGGTAAAGGTGATAGAGCGAGCGGCTAATGCATTAGTTTAGTTTTACCTGGCTGAGCCTCATATCCATGAGTGTGTTCCTAGCCTGTCCGATTTTCCTCATGTCCAGCTCTCCTGTCCCAGGCGTCATCAGGCCGGGAGTCATGCTTCCTGGATAAGGTGTGTTCAGACCCCCCAGCTGGAAAACAAAAGAAACAACAACAATAAAACACACATTATGGGGTTTGTTGAAGCATTTGTTTAAACAAACAAGACACTTTTCTCACCACGGTAAATAAAATGAAAGATCTATCAAAACCGTGAAGGTGCAATGGCTTCCTTCTACAGCACAACTGAATAATTCATTGTAGTGAATTCTTTGTGTGTTCGGTTTGATATCAATAAGCAATATGCACTATAAATGACAAGGACAAACATTTTGGTAAACAGGCCATGTCTCCGCTACTGTCAAATTGACTTGCTAGTTAAAACATGTTTAAAACAAGGTAACCTGACTCCTGCTGGTGCAGCCTGTATTTACATCATGTGTGTTATTGGCTGTTTGTCAAAGTGAAGGATCCTTTCATGGTCCTTCATAGACAAGAGTCTCTTCTGATCAATACGCCCATTGAATGGACATGAATGTTCTCAGTGTAGCAAGAGCAGAAAAGGCCCCTCCCCCCAAATTCACTGTCTCATTAATGCACTGACACATGACAGATGCATTTAACAGAAAATTACTGAATACATTTACAACAGCAATAACAAAGACAATATTACGTTTATCCCTTGTGTTTCAACATGAAAGAAACTTCTTTATGCTGATCATTTTAAAGCTTCTTACTTATATTACTTTCTTTGATAATAATTGAATCTATTCTGTGTATTCTTACTTCCTTTGATATGTTCAATTTATTTATTGATTTATACATAAATAACAGTGAATTGCTCTTATAATACAAATGAGCTTTAACACATAAGATCGCCTAATTATGTTAAAATATGTTTTGCTCTTCTGAAGTTCTTTAATATTTGTCATCGTGGATTTACTTGCAGTCGTATTCAGCTATTATTCATTTAGCAGCATTTAAATAGTCTTGTGCAGAGAACTGTGAGTACACAAATATTACTGAGGATCACAGAGGATCCACAAAATTCTCCAAAGGAAGGACTTGGAAAGGTCCTTGCCATTAGAACAGTCCTCCAATGAAATTTGATGACACTTACTTTGAAACACAACCATTATAGACGTCTACAATAATAGTTGCTATTGATAGTAATTACCTGTGTGACTTGATAAATGAAGTAGAGTCTGTGAGTCACTGTAGCTACACGTATTCAGTATGACATTTCCTTACGCAGAACTACGAATACTCAACAATACATAATGTGCAGGATTGATAGATGTGTTTGATCACTTAATACCGTTCACAGCTCACAGCAATGTAACTTGTCAAATGGTTCTGGTGTTTGAATTTCTTTTTTATAAGTCTTACCTTATCTTATCTTCAAGCACTACTTTTGTTTTATTTGTTACTACAAGTGATGTTTTAACACTGACACTTCAACAGAAAGTCTTGATTGTGCATGGTGCACATGTATAAGATTTATGTAACTGTCATTTTTCTCTATTAGATGTAATTTTTCCCTTCTTGGTCAGGCTGTAATTACATCATGTTTATTTACTAAGTGGGTGTCTAGAGTATGTGTTTGTGCATGTATACTAACCCCCTGCAGAGGGTCAACACTTGTGTGGTTCTCTCCAGTCTGCAGGTGTTTGGAGAAGAAGCTGTCAGGGACTGGGGTAAGCTTCTCGTAACGGGGGTTCCTCTGGCGTTTGTTTCTGGCATCTCCCACCTCAGGGATGCTCAACCACTCCTCCTCTGACACCTCTGCCAACTTCCTCTGCAATGTCATGGATAAAAGATTAAATAGGACTAGGAGATGTGAATGAGAATACATCATCAGCAAAATTACAAGCATTCAACTCTTACCAGCACATACAATTACAGATGGGTATTGTTAAAAATGTATGAATACTACTACTTTTAACAGATTCACAGGCAATGGTGGTATAAAATATATCTTTCCCTAATCACTTAAAGTATAAAACTGCCTGCATTTTCTTGCAGCCTCCAGATCTATAAATCCTTCTATTCTGAATCTATGATGGACAAATCAGATGACACTCTGACCATTTCAGATTTACTTCATGAATGGACCTACAGTGGATTAATGAGCTGGTCACTGATAACTTTACATCATCATCATTATCATATCAGCTCTTGTGAGAGTCAATATTACTTTCCTGTGTCAACAAGGTTTTTTGAAACAATTATACAATTTCCAGACAGCTGCATGGAGTAAAAATGAGTCAAGGAGGGTGTGTAACTACATGATGAAACTGATGTCCATATGTTTAGAATAAGATAAGATAATCTTTTATTCATTCCACCATGAGGAAAATACACAGTTGACAGCATCTCACACACAAACAAAGTGCACAACATGTAAAATTTTGTACCTTCAAATCTGAAAACTGCTGCTGGATTTTCGGTCGCTCCATACGGTATTTCTCAATTTCTTCTTTCTCTCTCAGTTCCCTATTAACAAAGAAAACAGTTATCAGTATCAAGGCAGCTTAAATGCAGAAAAACAATAAGTATTTCTAGTTTTTCTTTTCACCTCCTCTCTTTGCGTCTTTCATCCATCCTCTTGTCCAGTGCTGCATATATTGCATCTGCTTCTTCATCATCTTTCTCATATGGCCCACTGGAGAACAAGCTGCCAGCATATCCATTAAACTACAAGAAGGAAAACACATGTGATTGATATGTTTACCGTCCAGTGGCTGAATCCACGGTCCAATAACATAACTAATAACATAGTTAGACAGTCAAATTGCAGCTACCTCATCATAGTTGGTGTCATTCAGATCTTCATCGTCATCGTCCTGGTTCTTTTTCATTTGATCCCCAACTGTCCTCTTTCCTGGAGGGGCATGTCGGTCATCCACCGGGTCGTTAGCATCACGGGCAGGACCGATATCAGATCGTGTGGTGAAACCAGTAGCACTAACGAGGAGAGATTGAAGAAAAGTTGCACATTTACCATGAGTGGACCGATAACATGTGCAACAAAGTCGAAAACACTGCAAGAATAGCAATGATTGAAAAAACTGTAAACATGAACCTGGATAAAATGAGAATCTGCTTTAGCTTGAACAAAGAACAAAATACTACACTCTGAGTTGTTAGCGACTTCACATGATCAACACTGAGTATTTAACTTGTGTTGATAAGAAGCTTTAGCAGGTGGCGGGTAGTTTAGCTAGTTAGCTTACCCTCTACCGAGACCAGGGACGTAGCCGAGCGGGGCCGGCATCCCCAGGAACGGCTTCTTCTTTTTCCCCATTAGCGGAGAGGCGAGCGGCATTATCGGGGGTCCGCCACTAGCCCCGGACGTCCCGCTGCCGCCCGTAGAGGCTTTGGTTGCCGCTTTAGGTGCCTGTTTTGCTGCAGCGCTGGCCATCGTTGCTCTAACTACAAGGATCGCTGCCGGATGAACAACAGTCTCACTTCCGTTTTCAGCAGACAACGACGGCCGGTCCGTCAATGATTATCCGCTGTGTTTTGTCACAGCGCCCCCACAGGCCGGTATATGTATTTTTATATATCTTCACACATTTTTACTTCGTTTTAATATAAGTAAGATAAATCATACGTAAATATAAATTTGCATTTAATAACCGAACTGTTGCAACAGGCCTTTTAATATTTTTACACATTTATTATGTTTAGTGTTAATTACAGTTTCCAGCCACATGAGGGCGCCACAGTTTGAGAGTTAATATTAGCACTGCAATTAGAGAGTATAATAGAAGTTAAAAACAGGACTGTAGGGTCTGTTATTAAGTCCCTGTGTATTCCTAAAGAGACTTGACGGCATATATCCATAGGTCATAAGGGGCTTCATATATCCTGCAATAACTCTTATGCTACTTAAGTCTATTTATGCTTAGTAATTGCATTCACTTTATTAATAAGTTTAATGCCCCTTTGTGCAAATTATGAGGCATTTAATTTCCTCCCTATGTAGGAATCAACCTTTGGCATAAATCAACATGTGTCCGCCATGGCTGAAACGTAGATTTTAATTTAAGAGATAAGTTGCACATATTGATGAGTTTTAATGGACCCGTTGTGATCTCAAAGAGCATTTACATGTGTCTTTATGGAAAAATGAGCATGCTCTTGAAAGGAAAACCACTTTATTGCATGCTAACTGAGGCATACTGTGAGCTCTCTGAGAGTTTTATAATAGTCTTCTAAAGTGGGCCTTAGTCTATTCTACTCGAGGGTTTATTTCAGTGTGTAGAGTTAATGGAGCCATATATTTAAAGCGATTTTAGGTGTAACTTTAACAGACGCGTCAGTGTGCCACACTGAATATCTAACAGTGAAAGTAAAACATACTCATTTTAGACAGTCTATATTCAAACATGAAACAGGAGGCGGCAGAAGAAGTAATTACATTCTAATGTGACATTTCTGGGCTTCATCCCGTGAGATGAAGTGAGGCCATTTGTCAATTAGTTTCAATCACGTTTAACTTCACCCATCCACATCTGAGCTGGGTCAGGCCTTTACATTTTTCTTCATTTACATCGCCTGGAGGGCAGACATTATTTCACTCCTGGGAGAAGATGTTATGATGAAAATGGACTGTCAGACACATTAGAAGATATATAGCTCACACAGCTAAGGATCATTTAAAACGTGAAATACAACTCAAGCCTTGATTTCATCTAGCTATTGCACTGCCTCTTTTAGTTTCCTGTGGTTAGTTTAATGATCACTTAAATTCCTCAATGATTTTATCACCAGAAACATGATGTGCTGCTATATATAATACATTAACAACAAAGCCATGACTGCATAGATATATTCACGTCTGCTCATTATACTGTTGCGCTGGTGACAGAACAATTCAGGTTGACCTCATCTGTGATAAAAAAAAAAAAAAAATCTTCAGTAATAAACACTTAACAAAAAGCCTTTTGCAAACACAAATGTTGACTCATTCCCTTGCTTATTATATTAATTAATTCATTTATTTCTGCTGCAACAATGTACGGGCAGTTACCAAAATATTAAACCTATCAGACTGCCAAAACTTTGTGTTTGGCAAAAAAATATATATATTTTTTTTTTCTCCAAATGAAAACACTTTCAGTAGGATTATAGCATCCTGCACCACACACAGACACACAGAAACTGCAGTTGTGGCTGTAGGAGAGAGCTTATATCTGCTGGGGGTCTTGGGGTGAGAGCTGGCTGAGTAACAGTGGCCTCGCCAAAGATCATACTATAATTATTCCCTTTGATGTGCTGCCATAAAACATTTGGCAACGGTTCCTGTAAATGCAGCTGTAAGCCAGAAACAGTGAGTAGAATGAGGATGCTAAAATACGACCTATTTGTTCTGCATTATAGACAGGTTGGCGCTGTGACATCAAGCTCTAAAAAGACACTGCTCTATTAGTTAAAAGATCTTTAAATGTGAGCAAGATCATGGAAAGAAAGTATGCCTATTTTTCTAATCACTGCAAGAGGTTGAAACATGAATGAGCATTAGTACAGATTGGCCATTCTTACATTTTGATTATGCTGAAGATGAGAAATACATTCCCTTTGGTAAGAGAGCGCAATTAGCCTGATTTGTCTATGTGAGCAAAGCTGAAAGACAATCATTTAAAAGCTTAGTTCATTTTTAAATGAAACAAAGACTAATCACTTCATTTGGACAAAATTGCGTTTTGGATGAGGGGCAGTCGCAAAACAATATTCCTAATTTTGTGAATAATGCTTTAATTTGTGACTGGGGCGCTACTCTGATGTGTGAAAAGGGAAATAATTGGTAAATTTAAATGCACTATGAAAAAGCTAAATTATTCCTGGCTGGATTTGAGAATGATAATGAATATATTTCATGCACGCATATAGTAATATGCATGTTCTTGCATGTTTATCCATTCATGTGTGTGCTAGTTTGCATGGATGCATGGCTCGATTTAATCTGTTTATTCAGTGCATATGACACGGCATGGCAGGCAGTGCCACTGGACTATGTGACCTATCTGTCACAACAGATGTCCACTGTGTGATAATAAATATAGATGCAGGACGGAGGAGTTAGAGGTGGGCAGGCGAAGCTGTCTGCATCAAAATACACCAAAGCTCAAAATGAAACAGCCCAGCAAATAACTGCATTTTCCATTTATGGTCCGCTGATTGAAAAAAAGCAAGAAAGGAACAAAGGGAGGAGATAAGAAACGACAGGTTTATTGATATGCTTTCACGCATCACCTACAAATACACACCTACACACACAAAGAAGTAGAGACACATCATTCATATGGGTTGAGCTCCATTGTGAGTTTAATTTTAGCTCATTATAATGAACAAAACAATATAGTAGATGAGAAGAAATGCAAAATGGTACACAGACTTCATTTTTCACCATTATACACACATGCTAGGTTCAATTGCCATCCTTTAGTTGAACGCATTCTACATTCACAA
The DNA here is from genome assembly GCA_037367365.1 of Apogon talboti. Classification (NCBI taxonomy): domain Eukaryota; kingdom Metazoa; phylum Chordata; class Actinopteri; order Kurtiformes; family Apogonidae; genus Apogon; species Apogon talboti. The sequence goes on along the minus strand of JAPQRQ010000026.1, from coordinate 14,478,049 downwards.
AGCTTGACTTCTTTCATAGATGCAGTCCTGAGCGGATTAATGATTTATTTTGCTTTGATTACTGAGTGTGTATTATTCTGAAACAATGGGAAGCGTCCTTGCAAAAGGACATCAGTAAATTGCTATTAGGGCCTTCCTTTAGGAGTGGCCAACCAGAGTCGTTTTGGGCAACAGATGCTCAAATGGAATCTCATTGATCCACTGAGCTTAGTGGGACAACAGAGCATTGAATAAGCACAGTCCAGTAATTAGTCTGGGGCAGACACTGAGACACTATACAAAGGAGAGAAAGATGGCGGATTCTATGTTTTGAATACTAATGCATCAAAAACATGACATGTTTGCATTGTGGGTCAATCATTGTGAAAATGACTCATTAGCCTAATTGCTGTGCTAAGGAAAGGAACTCTTCCACTCCTCGCCTTATGAGCAGTAATAGGGTCACCTTGAGGCTGAGAGTGACGACTTGTACAGTGGAGCTTTACAGACAAATACCAAAGCTAAATGAATACTGTAGATGCATTAACTATACTGCAGCACTGTGCAGCCTAGTTGGCTTTTCACATGATGATACTCCAGGCTTTGGCTCACTCCTTTGAAGTATTCAGTTGTACTCAGGATAGGAAAGCGAATGACATGCATACTGGTTTAAGAGGTTTTCACATTAAAAGTCTGACAGCTAACATGATGAACAAGCAGAGCTAATTTGTTTCCATTACGGCAGAGCAGATAAATGACAGTGTTGACTAATGCTGTTCTCCTGACCTGTTGTTTGATTGAGGCCAGTATTTAGAGTTATTAGAGAGGAGAGGAGAGGAGAGGAGAGGAGAGGAGAGGAGAGGAGAGGAGAGGAGAGGAGAGGAGAGGAGAGGAGA
>JAPQRQ010000026.1:14453341-14464541 GCA_037367365.1 Apogon talboti | reverse complement strand
ACATTGTATACACATCACATACACATACACGAAAATTCGTAGAGGGGGTACTCCACATCGCGGTTTTCACCATTCGCCGGGGGGTCACAGCCCCCATTAACCGCGAAGTGTGAGGGTTCACTGTATTCCGAAAATCCCATGAAACTGAAGTCTCAGTATTGTTTTTCATGATCACAAGTTGACAACTGACTTTTGGGTCTTTATGGGTTAAACAAAAAACTGTGAATAACATGAACATCCATATACAACCAAAGAACAATCAGTGCAATTTTAACAATATTATGCCTCAGCTTATAATTTACACATGTACATTAAAACTTAGATATTACTGTGGATCCACAAAGGTATAAAACATTCAGTAACTGGAACTGAAAAATATAGAATTTAACTCCGTGATCAGTACAACTTGATTGTCAATGCTGGTCTGAACCCTTTGGAGGGCAGTTTTGGCCTGCGGGCCGTATGTTTGACACTACTGTTCTATAATAAATGTATAAACAGATAATACAGGAATATAATAATAATAGAGAGTGTTCTGTCACAGTATGAGTAGTTAAAATGAACTTAATAATATTAACAGAAGAAAACAATTATATACAGAGTAGTTTGTATGTAGTATCAGACAGTACAGCATGTGTATATACAGAGATGTACAGAGGGTTTGTAAATAGTGCAGGAGAACCCAACAAGAGCAGGATGAGATCCCTGGTCTAGGTCTTTCCTCCTGCTCAGGGTTTATGGTGGTTTTAGTTTGATGGACGTCCTTCTCTGATCACAACAGTATAAAAATCTTGCTGCTGTGTTTACACATTGCTGTACGTCCCCAGCAGGTATGGACGTTTTTTTGACATTGGTCATGTTCTCAAAGCCTTTCTGGGTGTTTGTAATTTGTCCATCATGCATGTGCTTGCATGGTGGACATCTGACTGAGAAGGTAACATGTGCTGCGTGTCTGTAAAAAAAAAAAAAGGAGATTTAATGGGATTTTGTGCCTTTTTTCCCCCTTAAAAGACACAATAGTAACACAAAAAGCTGTGGATATAAAATGGATTTTTATTTGTAGTTTTAGAAAACTAGGTTAGCCGTACTCTGAAGAGTCGCCCTTCATCCTTTGGTTAACCCGTTCCAAACCCCCCACAGAGCATAAAAACACCCTTTCCTCTGATCAGGTCACTCAGTTGGGTGCTCATTCAACTGTGAAGCAAATGCCCCTTCCAGTCTGTGTGTGTTTATATTTGTGTGTGTGAACATGCAGATGAAGCTGCGGTGGGTGGGACGATAGGGGAGGCGGGGTGTTATCTTAACACAGACAAATACACCCTTTGTTGTTGTCCTGGCGTGTGTTACGTCGCCATTTGGTTCATTTGGTGTTAGAGCCAAATGTGTTTTGGCCTCTGCACTAAAGTAATATGGTAATAGCCTGTTAACCCCTCTGTTACGTCGGCACAGTGGGGTTACACAGCAAATGTATCTGCCTGTGTGTGTGTGTGTGTGTGTGTGTGAGAGAGAGAGAGAGAGAGCATGCAAGCTGTTAACCTCCTTTCCTCTGTCCATCATCATGCACTTGCTCACCGCAGGGAGTGTGTCACTCAGTATAATACATGGAGAATCCCCTTGATCACACATAAGCGCACACACACTCCAGTCACCCATTATCAGCTCTCTGATCCACCACAGATCTGCAGCTGCAGTTGCACCTGGCCCGAGCCCGTGGATTTAGACATGTCCAGAGGAATAAAGACAAAGAGGGCAACGGAGAGAAAAGATACAAAGAGATGTGGTCCAACAGACAGGTGTAATGTCTGGAATTCCCAAAATGCAACAGTAAAGTTTTTGTAAAGGGTTATAACCTGAGATTTCACAGCACGTAAAATATCCAGGATACTTTATTAACCCATAAAGACCCAGTGTTACTATTGTGGTACTTCCAAAATGAATTTTTCCCTCTCTATCTAAACTTTCTTAAGTGGTTTATCACCATTTATCATCATATTATCATCTGTATTTTACATTTCTTCAATAAAATCTGGTATGTTTCCAAATTTAACTTACTGATCATGTAGATGTTCATAAAAGCTCAGATTAAAGTTACAGTAATTGTCATATCAGAAACAGAGAAAAATGAAGAAAATGTGACTTTTTCAACAAAATTAATCAATAACTGAACATAAACCCAGTGTGTCCATCCACTGTCATTGATCCAACTCCATGGGTTTTACTGGTGAATCAATGTTGTAGAAGATGACGGTGTTTCCACGGTAACTACGAAGCCTCTGAACACCCAAATGAGTCATATCTGATGACCATGAAATGATGACAAACTGTATTTTACACCAATTATTTACATGGATTAATGGATCAGACGTTATTAAACATTTTATATTGGTAGATGATTTTGGTTGCCAGTGGTTGTTTGGGTCTTTATGGATTAATTCCAGGGGAAATGGATTTATGAGGAAATAAAATATTAGCTGCACACACTTGGTAGATTAAATGCGATCTAGGATAGAGGTGGCAATTACAATAACAGAGATTCACACGATAAGATGTCAAAACAATGTGCTGCCCAAAATAATGATAGTATAATCACACAGCAATTGTATGATAAGGAGAATAATACGGAGAGTGTGCTACTCACTGAATTAAGATGAGAAAAGAGCACTGATGTCATATTAAATGGAAAATAGCAATGAAACAGCATCAGATGTGGAGCTGCAGACCTCCTCTGGGGTCAAACACTTCAGATTCTGGTCAAATTCCTATCACGTCCATCAGCTCCTCAATCAACAGCTCAGGTAGCAACTTTTAACAAGGATGACGATGATGAAGAAGAAGCAGCTCGTTGTAATTAGCCCTACGAAAGCATGCATAAACTTATCTTTTCTTTTGAGGCTTTTCTAAAAAATTCAGCTAATATTCGCATTACACTTAGATGGAAATGTGCCTCTGTCTGGCTGAGGAATAAGAATAAAGGTAAAGAGTGAGAATTATGTATTTATTCACTTCTTTGTGCAGTCAGTTTCACAGACTTTGACAATTGAGATGTACAAAAAAGTACAAAAAAGTGCGTAAAGTCTTAGCTGAGTGTCTCTTTGAAACACACACTGACTGCGATTTGCAAATGTGCCATCTTCTCAAGAACTAGTGACTCTCATAAGTGAAACTGGCTGGGGAGTCAGTATACAGTACCTGAATGTTTCAATAAAAAATATCAATACTTGGTGGCAGGATAATATGATAATCCAGGAGATCATTCTGAAAATTGTAATGGCTCTCTCTCTATATTGGGTTTCTTTAGAATTTATAGTGGGACTGATTATTTTATTTATTATGTTGTCTGAGTGTATAGCAGTGTTGGTATGTTTAGGCTATAAGAGGGATGGTCAAAACTGCACAAATAAGACCTGAAGTCACGCTTTAACCCATAAAGACCCAATGCTACTTTTGTCATTGTTCTAAAATACTTTTTTTTTCTCTATTTAACCTTTCTTAAGTGATTGATCAGCATTTATTAGAATATTATCCTGTGTATTTGGCATTTTTCAGTGAAAATCATGTATTTTCCTATATTTAATTCGCTGACGTAAGGTTGTTCATTAAAGCTCAAATTAAAGTTGAGGGTTATTATATCAAAAACAGAGAAAACTGAAGAGAAAGTCACTTTCTCAGTAAGGTATATTATTAACTGAGCATAAACCCACTGTCATTTATGAAACTCCATGGGTTTTACTGGTGAATCAATGTTATAGAAGATGACGGTGTTTCCATGGTGACTACGGAGCCTCTGGGTCATATCTGATGACCATGAAAAGATGAGAAACTGCATTTTACACCGATTATTTACATGTATTGATAGAATTAGTGGATAAACAGATGTTAAACATTTTCGATCAGTAGATGGTTTTGGTTGCCAGTGTATGTTTGGGTCTTTATGGGTTAACCTCCTGACTACCCAAGAAAGTACAAGCTTTGGCTTTTTTACATTACATAATTGCCTTTATTGGAAACAGCACGATGCAACGGTTTTTTCAGATGTATTTTTAAAATTTTTGTGGAATGTCCTTTGCAGTGGACAGTGTTTGTTTAGTTAATTTTTTTTTCAATAGAGCTGTGATACTCTTGTCCACTGCAGAGGACAAAAATGCATTGGTGGTTGTCAGGACATAATTTCAATGCAAACGTACTAAAGCCACTCACTCTAAGAGTAATGCAATAATCAATTTCCTTGAAACTCAAACATCAATTAGAGAGCCGTGTTGACGGGTGAAAACATTCTCAGTGATTTATGGGTCTAATGGATATGTCAAGTGGTCCTCTCAAACAATCCGCCGACCATTTTGACCCGTGACCCGGTGAGAAGAGCGGGGACAGCGGATGATTCAGTGGAAAAACATTACACTCAGGTCCTACAGGCTTTCCACAGATTGATGAAGTGGTAAAAGAAGACAGGGACAGCTCAGGATAAATCAGCGGTGGATTAGCGGCAGGAGACGAGTGGTGGGTTTTATGTTGTGTGAGGTTCTGAGGCGTCACACTTCAACTGCCTCATCCCATCTGCCCTTATTGCTAACCTTGCATCCCTGTAATATTTCCAGAAATGACAAGCCCTCACTGTTCTGATCCAATGCCCTTGTCCCGGGTCCGACTTCTCCCCCACCTCGGCCGCGTCCTCCGTCTTCTTTCTGAATTAGAGTGCGCACAGGCCCATATCCAATTTCTTCCCTTTAATTAGCCTTCTGCACAGGGAGAGGGATCAAGGGAGAGGGGCTGAAAGGGTATAGAGATGGATGAAAAGAGAGATGTAATTTTTCTGAAGCATTGAACTAATTAGGTATAATTTCATACAGAGGTTGTATCCCTCATGTATCACACTGTTGTTACTTACTGACTTAATACACCTAAACTCAATCACAGTCTCTGTTGTTCCTTCTCCTCCCGTATCCTTCCATCCCACGCACAACCAATCAATTAACTCGATGTGTTTTGACCTTTCTAATACAACATTTGTTTTATTTGCTCCTATAATTATGGTAGTGAAATTAGAACAAAGCAATTTAACATTTATGAATACTGTCAATTGTTGCTCCTATCATTACCATCTGTTCTGAGTAAATGACATGGCACAAAACGTGATGCGTTCAGGCCACGTTCCACTAATATCCTTATGTTCCTCCACTCATCCTTGGCCAGATGTCTTTCAGGCTGCACTTTCAAGGAGAGCAGTCAACTTTCCCCCCTCCGTTTGCTATCCTTCGCATTAGACGCTGCTAAACAAACAGTCTAATTAAGTGTGGCCTTGTGTGATAGGGTAAGCTTGGAGCTTTTCACTCTTTGTTAATAAACTTGGTCTGCCTACTACAAAGTGTGGAGGGGTCAGAGGAGCCTATGGTGCAGATTGGCCATTAAACCGAATGGCTAATGGCTTCATCTACACCGTAACAGGGCGGACATCTTGCACGCTCAAGAGCACAAGTCACGTTCAACCACTGGAAAAGCAATTACATTGCCACTTGCAATCTACTAACATGATCTATTGCAGTTTTGATTTGCATGTGAGATTTATATGCGTGCACTGTTGAAAACTATCCAAGGGTGCGCGTGTGACTTTGAAATCGAACATGTTTTAGACTCCCTTGGACATACCTCTTCCAAAAATAGAAATCAATTTTACCGTCTGTCCCCCACCTCTTATCAGCCTTTTAGCGTTTCCCTTTCTCTATACCCCTCCTCTTGCAGCTCCCGTCTATATTTCACACTTTTTAAATCATCCTACCTCCATACGGCTTTCCTTCTGTTACGTTCATACTTCTACATCCATCTTCTGTTCTCATTGTTTTTTTTTTCCTCTCCTTCTCCTTCCTCTGATGTGTACTGTAACACTGTCCTGAGAATATACGGCCCTTGCAGAGTATGGCCTCCTCTGGCTGTCACAGTGCTGCTTCAGTGGGCCCTCAATTTACCATGCCAATAGGCAGCCAAGTGTCAGAGTGTCAGCTCCACTGCTGAGGTAGAGGAAGAGTTGTTTAAATGCAGCTCAACTCTGTGTGACTCCCTTTAACCTCTGAAACTATCATTCTCCCTACTTTAACACTTTTTTTTAACTCATTCACTGTATTTAGTGTGAACTTTCCATCTTCCGTCAAAATGAAATGTAAATGTATATCTACCTCCCTCTCGTCCCCTTATTTTCTTGCAACATTCCTCTCCTTCTGCATTCTCTCCTCATCCCCTTGTGGTGTCTGTCTCGAGTTGCATAAAAACTCCCCTCCCCAGTCACATCAATCCCACAGCCCTTATGTGCTCATTAAACATATGAGATTTTCACTTGACAAACTTTTCTTTCTTCCATCCTACACTCACTGAACCCAAGGGAAGCACTTGCTGAGCTGTATAAGAGTCATCTGACACAATCAAGAAATGCTTTGTGCCACAGCAAATACTATCTACACAGATTTATAATAACTTGTCATAAAGTTGCCTGTCTGCATGCAGTACAGTATAATCACATTTACAGCCTTTCAGCCACAAATATGCTGGGAATGTTTTGATTTTTTTTTTTTTTTGATTTTTTTTTATATCACAGAGAAGGGAATGGCCTGCAGGCTGCACAGAAAAGATCCCTTTTAGCCTAAATGTAGCCCACTACCTTACATGCCCCTATCCAAGTTCCTATTAAATGATTCATTCTCAAACAGTATCTGGGTGATGTCAGATGAGTCAGAGCCCAGCATCTAGAAGTCATATCTTAGATGCCAATGTCATATGAGATTTTATTTTTTGAATCTGTTTTATTGATGTGGGATGTCATACCTGTTCTCTATCTGTAGGATTCGTACATAGCTGATGGCACAGCTACTGACTGAAGTTATTTTCTGGTTTAGCTACGATGTGTTGCTGTTCTAATCCTTGACTTTTTAGTTTTTCATGTTAAAGTGGTGGAAAAACTGCCTGTGACTCTCTGCCCACTTTGTGTACTAATGCTCTTTTGACTGTCTATACCCTTTTGACCTGAATTCACTGAAATCCACTGAGACATGCATCTGTTTTACCTTATCCATAGATTAGGAGGGATTTGTCCATAAGAGTGGGAGACAGAGTTAGTGGGATGTAGTTGTTTAAGTGCTGTATTGGTCACAAAGGATGTAGGACTGAGCGACAGTAAAATCCTGTGGTGATACAGCCACGTCTTTTTTGGATTTGTACAGGCACCTGGGGCAATGTAAGACTTTTGCAAATCCTGACAGTTGCTTTAAGGGCTAAGCAGCGATATCAGTTTGTCTCATTATATCACCCGAAAACATATATTCTCTCTCATTACGCTTCATTCGGTTTCGTCTTGTCCTCTAGTCCTCCAGCTTTTAGAATTTTGCCCCAGAACTAGTTGTTATATTGAGCTCGGAATGACAGACGCTAACGTGGAAGCAAGACTGAAGTATTGTCGCAGGAGGCAGCCGAGGTTGCAGGGCTGTCAGTCAGAGTTAGTGGGGGCGGGTTTGTATCCTGTCTTCCCCAGTGTTTCTGTCTCACCCTACATATCAGGTCACTGGTGCTCTGCAGGCTTTGGGTCTTGGCAGGAGCTAATAGTCACACAGACACACGCACGGACTTGTACAAACACAGCTCAACCTTCATATATGCATTGATGTGCATGCATTTGCACTGGCAGGCTGAGTCACCGTCGGCAAAGAGAGAGACAGAGAGCGATTTTCACCGGGGAATGGAAACTGACAGAAGTCATGTATTAAGTTTGTAAGAAACTCTGTCTTCAATAGATGGAAGAAAAGCTTTTCAAATTAGATCACCAGACATAAGAGCTTCGAAAACTTGTTTTATGGCCTTTGTAATGGGTGACAGCAGAACAAAGCACATTAACTGTAACAAGGGATATAAGGTTTGATGGGGTTGAGATGTATGTAATATAGCTGAAACTTAAGTAATGAAGGGATGGATAATAAAGCTCCTCTCTCCTTGTCCTATCTCATCTAAAGTGGAAATGGCCCAGCATTGACTTAAACACTAATATGACCTGATGTAATGTCACAGGCGTGGGGTTGTGTGTGTGAAAAAGAGACAGAGATACATAAAAAACACGCAAAAAAAAACAAAAAACAAACTCATGTGTGTGCTATTAATCCCCAATAGCCAACACGTCGTCTCTGTGTGATAATTAGGTGTTTAAGGTTGTGCATGTGTCTGTATGTGTGTTTGATTGTCCGTGACATTGGAGTAGCTGGGTGATAATAAGGAATCGGTTCAGTGGAGTGGATGGCAGAGCTAGTTTGGCAGTGCCGTGTTAGTACAGAATTACTGAAATAGCTGCGATGCACACCAAAAGGAGTGTCAGCGTTAACAAGCGTGCACACACACAGAGGTTGATTAATTGGTGGGTCCCTGTATGCAGCCCAGAGCAGTCTCTTCTTCACTGTGCAGTCTATGAAACATCTGGCATCATTAGAAGTTAACATTAGGGGGGTTATCAATAGACGGCTAATGTTTGAAAACTTGACATTGATGGGGCGCTGTGATGTGTTTGCCACATAAAACGGGAAAAGGAAGTTGTTTCTAAATGACCTAATCAAAGTGATTTTACTGTAGTGATGTTTTTTAAAAGATGTGATAGCTGCTAATGGTTGTCAATTCAATTACACTAACAATTTAAGCTCAGACAGATACACGCAGAAGCATTAATTAGATTCTAGTTTGACATGAATTCAAGGAGCGATGAAGCCGGTAAAATGGTTGCAAATGTGCCGATTTAAAACTGGGTTAAGACGAGGAGAAACCTACACATTTTTAGAAATGTGGAGTTGACACAAACAACTTGGTAAAGGGGTTAGCACTTGGTTTACATGACACCTTAAAAACTAAATTAAATTAAATTAAATTGTTGTGTAAAACTGGATTCTAGAAATATATGTAAACATGTTAGCTTGACTGAAATCTAAGTTTTAATAGTTGGACTAACACACCTAAATAATGTGATTGAAAGATCTACTCGTGCATGTATACAGACCAGCTGGATTGGAATGGGATGAGGTGTTCCAATATGAGTGATGTGTTAAGAGTTCTACACCAAATCCTGACCCGGAAGTCGAACAGCTTGCATCTAATGTGCACAAAAAGTAGACAAAGTACAATCTACAAATGTGCAGCGTTATCCATTGTCATGCTAGTTTACCTCTGGGTTGCTAACTTGCTAGCTCGCTGTTGACTTTTGTTGTGGTTTGTGACGTTATAGGACAAACACAAATGTCCCAGTACTACTAGCAAGTGAAAGAGTGTATATTGGCAACTATCATAGCGGAGGTGATGGGATTTCAATAATATTCCTGTGCATGTAGACTGGGACACAGACAACAGTCCAAATAAATGGCCCGTGCATGTAAATGTGCTGATTGTTGCCTCACAGCAACAAGGTCCTGGGTTCAATCTGGTGTGGGACTCCTTGTATGGAATTTGCAAGTTCTCCCTTGTGTATAGGTCTTTTATTTTACACCAGTTTAATCCCACCATCCAAAGACATGCACCTAAATAGGTTAATTGTTCAATCTAAATCAATGTGAATGTGAGAGTGAATGGTTGTTTGTGTCTAAATGTCAGCCCTGTGATGACCTGGCAACATGTCCAGGGTGTACCCCACCTCGGCTGGGATAGAGTCCAGCACCCCAACCACCCTCTCAAGGATTCAGTATGTGGTAAATGAATGAATGAATTCCAGTACTAATCCCTTTTTCCCATCAACGGGATAGGTCCTGACCTAATTTTGGACCATCCTGAGCATTTCTCGAGAACTTGAGAAAGTTGATTCCCAACTGGAATTAAACAATAGTAAGGTTTCTCTTGGGAGCATCATGTTCTACAGGTTGGACAGGGAGGGTGGAGAACGCAGCAACAATGGAGAGGTCTTGAGAAAGAAAAAAAGAATGTGTAGCGATCTACAGTGTTTTTTGGTTATTTGGTCATCCCACACATTTCAGCAAAAGCTAGAAATTAGCATGAGAAAGCGAAAGCTGCTTTCACTTAAACACTAAAAGGATTATCAAGAGTCAAAAAAGAGCCAAAGAGTGCAGCTGGAGGGTATAAAGTTAACATATTATGGTCTATTGTGGATTGTGCAATGTCATCTAACTATTGCATCCTTGATTGCAATAGTTCCACTCAAAACTGGTGGAAATGCTGGTTCTAAGGTTCACTAAGTTTTCAAGATTCTAAAGCAGTCGACAAAGAGCTGCAAAATGACAGGAAAAAGTCACTTTGCTTAAAACCCCGTAGAGTCTGTTTCTATAGCATAAATGAATCTTAAAGAAAGGATGAGCTTTGGATGAAAGTCAGCGTGAGTGTTTAGGGGGTAAAGGATTAAGAAGAAATGGGAAGTAAAAAGGTTCACTTGGGACCTCGCGGCCTGAACGAGAAACTCCCGCCGGGACTTTATTTGTATGGTTGTGTATATTTGTCTGCATGTGTGAATAAAGAGCTTTGATTCTCAGCTCCTCTTCATTCCAAATTACCCGCTTTGTACCAGATGCTGTCTGTGATGTTACCTGACAGGAAGGCCTCAAGAAAGCCTGTGTGTGTTTTCGTGTCTTTGTGATTGAGCTAGAACAAGATTGTGTGTGTGTGTGTGTGTGTGTGTGGGTGTGTGTGTGTGTGTGTGTGTGTGTGTGAGTGTGTGTGTGTGGAGCCCAGCTAATTGGCATGTCCATCTGACTGAAAGGCCTGGGCGAAAGTGGCAGTGCCGGAGTGGAGCTGATAACATGGCAATTACAAAAGGAGAGAAAGACCTCCAATCAGCGCAGCATGCTGCAGAAAGCCTCAGACACAGGTAGGACACAAGGACTGGATTCAGGAGAACAGGGAGAACAGCCCTAGGTGTGAGCTAATTTGTCTCAATGCTAGACTCAAAACAGGGAAGCTCCAGAAGGGCTTGTACTAAACATGGCTACATGTTGTTTGCACACATATTCCTCTATCAAAGACACCTGCTGCACCTGCCAAGAAAGTCACATCCTCTTTTTCCAAACTCCATAAAGGAAGAAGAGTGTTAGCAAAGTTTATGCCTGAAGAAATAGTTTGGTTTACATCTTCTGCTGCTTGTTGAAACAATCTGCGGAATGTATAAATGTATAAAGGAAATAGTTTTTTCATGCGCCTTTCTTTTATAGTTTTTGTGGTGCTGTTGCATTTCTCCTCTTACCTGTCT
>JAPQRQ010000026.1:14435012-14448612 GCA_037367365.1 Apogon talboti | reverse complement strand
AAATGGAGTAATTTCATGGCTCATTCCTGGGGTTAGGACAGGGTCTGGTGGAGTGGAAGACTTGTAAATAGCCTCTTGCTGTGCTGCTAACATATTATAGGACCAACAAACATGTATCACAGAAGATGTAAAGGTAGCAGAGAAGGCAGCAATGCTATATTTAGGATTTAATGTTTAATGTGCATGAAATCACTGCATGATGAAGTTTCACCCTTATGGAGATTATAGAGAAATGGGGGTGACTGTGATTTTTTTCCCTGTCCTCTTTCACATAAAACTTGGTCTGCAAATAGAAATTTTATCTTTCCACTGAATAGGAGGTGGTCGGCAGGGAGAGGGAAAGTTGATGCCAATATTCTGGTTCTGAAACACACCATGGCCACCCTCTCTGTGATGCCTGAAATAAGGTGGATTAGCCAGACCACTTGCCTCATCCTCCATGTTAGAGGCTGAATCAAACACCCCTACGCACACCAAAGTTAATGCCAAGGTTATTCAAAAATCAAACTTTTGCAAAAAGCTAACACAGCAAAGTAGTCCACATGGACTAATTTAGATGTTCTCTATTGGAGGCAAATGAGTAATGTCCAGTGATGCCATGTTAATCTACTGTGGGATTTGGCTTGGAACGACCTTCCAGGGTGCCGTACCTAACAGCTTAATTACCTTTTCAAAAGGGAATACCTCTGAGATTTAGCAGCCACTCTGCACAGCAGATATGCTGCTCAGTCAAGAGGAGGTGATATGAGGTTACACTTCACTGGGCTCAGTTGTATTGACCTACCTTCCCAGTGCACACGCACACTCTGACACATACACAAACACCTGTCTGACACTTTGCCCTTGTGTTTTTCCTCTCCAAACCTCTACTCTCTGCATTTCTGACTCTTTTTTGTTCAAGGCTGGGCTTACACATTTCTGACCGAGCTTCTAAAAGCGCAGCCAATCACTGAACACACTGTCTTTTTCACTCACCAGCTGCTTCTCGGGAGATACATATCACACTTCTCACTTCCAGTTCTGTCCTCTGCCCTCCATTATCTCTCCTCTTCTGTCTTCTGCCTTGATTTGACTTGAGGTGATACCAGTCTCAGAGAAGGGCAGAAATAGGTGATATAGCACCAGTCAGTGACAAATAGGACAGAGGAGATTTGGCAGTTGTCCTTTTCGAAAGGTTGATCAAATGCATGTTGAGACAGGATGAGAAAGATGTAAGGGGGTGAGCTCACAGTTGAATGATTACATGTGCAACACTAGGGTGCATGGGAAGACACGGTGCAACAACACAACCCCTCTCATTCATTCATCTTGTAGATTATGTAAATTTAATGAACAGCCTCTGGACTGTAAAAGCAACAGCCAGCAGAGCCATGCGCTGCAATGTAATTTTAAAGGAGGTGTCAGTTGAACGGTAAGGATATTTAATGGCTTTTGGCTGATTTTAAATTCTTACCCGTATCCTGAGCCAGAAGGTTAAGCCTACCAAGTCCATTAAAGCCTGCTGAATGGGCGCTTTGTCTTGGTTTTATGACTGCTGGAGGTTGCAAGGTGTGGAGATGTCGCAGAGACTGAGATTCAGGAGGAACTGTAAAGTCATGGAAAGTGAAGTCTATAAAGTGTTGAGTGGTCAGTGTTGCATAATTGGACAGCTGACTTTAACAGCTCATGAAATTAAGTTGTTTCGTGATGTGTTAACGTGTCTCAGCACCTCCTGTTTGAGGTTTTTTTTTTTTTTTTTTACTATACTACAGTTTGATCAGTTTACTGTCAGTTTGCATGGATCTGATGTTCATTTATAGTGCTGCTTTCCCTTTCATTCTCTCTCCCTTTCTTTCTTGCCTGTCTTTTCTCTTCCTTGTGCGCTTGCTCTTGTCTCTTTCTTGGAGGATTGGCAGGTCTTTAGAGTTGCAAGGCGCTTAGCTTCCCACGTTCCTTCCCCCTGTCTCCTCCTCCTCAGTCTGACTGGCAGTAATTACATCGGGACTGCGCTTGGTTTGTCCTGACAACCCCAAAGACCTGACAAGCAGAAATAGACACAGAGGAGCACACAATGAGGGGGGAAACAAGAAAGCTGCTGCTGCTGCATAAGAATATACAAAAGTACAGAAACATATGGAGAAATAAAAAAAAAAAAAACGCAGGAGTGAAGTCAGAGTGGAGAGGTAGAAAAGGTTACACATCAGTGATTCCTGTCGGGTCTTTCTCTCTTTTTCATCTCGGCCGTCTTTTTCATTCCTCTACCAAGGCTGCGTGAACTCTGTATTCAGCACTGCTCATTTCTGGGTCGAGAAAAACTCTTTTTTCCTCCATTCACTTCATCTGCAGCCAGATGTTTCCCGCAATCCAGAGCTGTCATGGATCATGTCTCTCTGTTGTGCAGTTCTAAAATGGGAGTCATCCAGGAAGCCTTGTTTCCCCATGCTGGTGGAAGCCATGCTTACTGCTATTAAATCTGATTGGACAAAGTATTTCTTAACTGTATCTTCCCACTTGTTCAGCCCTGGGTTCACCTGGACATTTGGTTTGTGTCATCCCCAAATACCAAACTCTCGCAAGAAGTACAGGAATAGAAAGCAACAAAATGTATCGAGACTGATGAGTGAATACATTGAAAGACTTTAATTTTACATTCAGATCAATGCAGTGTCTTTCTCACTCTGTCTTTTAATCTGGTCCCGAAGATGTCAAAGGAACGAGGAGAAGAAATTAAGGAGTTAGTCATGGGAGATGAAATGAAGCTTTTCTCAGAGAATATTCTGACATTGTTCAGTCTAAAGGTTCTTTTTATATTAAAAAGTAATGAATGCAACATTTAGTATGCCTTGTTCCACTTTTAGTTCTCTCTGTACTTCAGAGATTTTAAGAGGAAATCAAGTTAAGCCTAGAAATTAGAGAACAAGTCACATACACTCCAACCTGACATTTGTTTGCAACTGCAATGGTATTATGGCGTATGTATTCTTAAACTGTTACTGATATCTAAGCTTTTCTTTAGTCCTGCAGATTAAAGAGGGATTTTGGAGTGTTTCAGTCTTTATTAGGATTTATTTTGCTCCACTTATAATCAACAGATTTTCCTTTTATACTTGAACAATTGCCAGCGTGATTTTATTTAGTTAGATCATAAAAACAGTTTGACTGAAGTGAAATAATGTACAAAAATCAGTTTGGTACTATTTAGTGTGACCTCCCATTGCACATAACCTGTCTTTAAACCTTTTTTTCAGACAATATGAGATTTATTGCTTTAATTTTCTGAAGTTTTACAACAGGTTTCATTCAGCACTTCTCAGATGTTTTTAACTGTTTGAGCTGTTTCTTTAATGGGGTCAGGGGTCACACTAAATAATAACTTTAACCTTGAGAACCCATTTTAGTTCAGTTTTTTCTGTGTCTTTTAAGGCTGTTCACAATTTTCCTGTATTTTCTTTTTGTATATAAAGAAAAGAGAATGAGAAATATATGTGTGCATCTGTCTCCTCTTGGTCCGAATCAGAAGACTAAATAAAGACAGATGAACCCAATGCTGTTTATGTAAAAGTAGTAGTAACAGAATCTGATTAGCGATTACCAATTACAGTTGTAAATAATTCCTAACAGCATTCACGGGTTGTTTGAGGTTACAGATATTTATTATGAACTGAGAGGAACAGGAATATTGAAAATAACAAGGCTCAGTTAGATGTGAATATGTTAAAGGGATAAAATCTGGATTTGACAAGGAATTGAGGATGTGTGATTTATATATAGTACTATACATTTATACAAAAATATACAAATCTAAAAGTAATATGTGATCACAGTATAAATTCTGTTAATTTTTCATAGATAACCAGCTAAATATCTGTGAAACTGTAAGAAGAAATGTTGTTTTTGTTTCAGGGTAGCATTAACCTAATGTGCTAATTTGTACAAAATGTAAGTGTAATAAGTTATAACATCAGCCTACTCCTTTTTAGTCACTACTGTGTTGTTTTCCTTGTAATTTAGTGCCTTGTTGTTGATTACTGTGTGCATTAATTCTGGAAACATTTCAGTAAAGACCGAACTAAACTAAATGAACTGAACCGAACAGCTATTGATCATGTATTTAACCCTTCTATTCATCTGGAAATGTGTGATAAACCAATATAGGCATCATGGTGATAGATGTCCTACAACCTGAAAATACAGGAGGAGTACAGGAAGAAATTTGACATTTAAGATGACTTGAATCACAATATGCTGAAGGAAAGTGGAATTTTTAGCACTGCAGCTGACTGGAAATGCCCACAGTCCACTGGAGTGTCCTACATGATGTAAGTGCAGAGGATGTCCTGTGGCTGTGACAGCGCTGTCCTCTGACCTGGCATTGACAACTCGTCTGCCTCACTGGTGTTGTGTCACAGCAAACCCTCGGTCCTGGGAGGAAAGAAGGGACGAACAGACTGAGAGAGGGAAGAAAAAAAAAATCAAATATTCATGATGCAGGATTTAAATAATCAAGGACTTATCTGGGAAGACACAATTCCAAAATCACGCACTGTCTCGGCGAATATGCACTCAGCATAATTGGAGATCACAGTACGGCGACTCCATCACCAAAACAGCCATCTGTTTGTAGCTGTATAACAGTCAGTAGACAAACCGTGTAATCTGGAGTGAATGCAGTATGTTAAGCTCTTAGAGGATTATCAATCATTTATTTTGTTGTGTTTTTAGGATCCTGTTGCTCACTTTATAGACAATATATGAAAGCCACTCAGACAAAGCCAATACAAAGTGAGTACTTACCAGTGTTTGTGCTTCTCCCTCTGCTTGTCTCTTTCTGACGTCTTGTTTTTTTTTGTCTGTCCTCACAGCGGCGTCCAGCTTCAGTTTTTGCCGTGCCTCCCTGGAGCACACGGTGTCTGCTGAGGAGCTGAGTTACCAGCTGCCGCGTCGCGCCGGAGGCAGCAACCTGACCTGGCATGATGGCCGCGGCCAGAAGACGGCACATACACGAACGGTCAAATTGCTGCAGCAGCCGGGCACAGAGGGCATCCAGGTATAAGGAAACACACTCAAACACCAGAGGCAGTGTGGAGGAGAATCTAACCTCATGTGTTTAACAGCCTTTCTGAGGCGTTGTACTTCCATTATTTCCCACTAAGATAAGACTTTGGAGGAAGGGCTTTTTTTATGAAGTCATATAGCTGTACCTTAAAAGAAATGAAGGAATAAAACTATCACTTTTTATATATATTGGGACATTAAAATATAACAAAACATAACACAAGAATAATATATTTTATGATAATACTTTACAATAGCAAGTAGGTAGTTTTAATTAAGTAGTTTGAACATTATTTCTGCAAAGTTTATTAGGAAAACATGATTTCCTTTGAGAGTTTACTATTACTTAATATATATGGCTTCTTCTTTTGCTATATGAGAGGACAGTACTCTTTGGAGAAAGTGTGAGAACACTGTGATGAATCAGCGTCACCGCTGCATCTCCAGGACTCAAATCTCACTGGTCCTAGAAAGTCTAATTGTGTTATCCTGTATATACCGTCAACTGGTCTCACCCCAGCCTGCGTTATACACCACCAGGAGAAAGCGATTATGTAACATATGAGAAGAGCAAGAGCTGTTACTCACTGCTTGTGATATAATAGGACGAGGAAGAACATACAGCACAGGAAAGTGCAATTTAATGGAAATACACAGAGATGTGGTCTGTACATGTAGGAATTTCATGTACTTCTCCACTGCTCTGCGAGATATATGTTATAGTTCCATTAGAACATCTTAAAATTACTGGTTTCTCTTATAGTTGTTGACTTGTTCCAAACAATGTTCAAATACAGAGAAATATGCAGGTTTATTGTAATGGCACATTTCATTTGGTTACTTTATAATGGTATCATTGCTAGTGTTGATATGTTTTAAAAATATTTGCACTTGATTAATTAATGTGAATGTATTGTATTATCACTGATGGAATATAAATAATGAAAATAAAATGGTAATACATCTTCAGTACATTACTTCACAATGACATCAACTACCACACGATATGGACAAAAGTATCAGAACACGTTGCATTCAGGTGTTCCATTGCAAACAGGGGCACTAATAGTTTGCAGTATACAGTATATTATCAGCATAAACATTTTTATTTCACATTTAGGGTTAATTATCATTTACATTTACACAATGGCTCAGATTTTAATTTTACTTTATTTCACCAAACGTAGATTTCTGTTTTTAAGCACTATGATTATTAAATGTTTCACCTCTAAATCTCTGAAATATTTGTCACATTCTCATCACAAATAATGATTTTCAAGCAAACATAACTGTTTTTCATCTTCAACTCTGACTGAGGAAGGAAAATTAACCTTTAGAGTTAAAAAAATACCAATTTATTTTTGTCATGATAATTATTGACAAGTGATGTTATCATTCTTATGGTGATAATATGTTAGAAACTGTAGGTATGCTGATGCCAATATTTTCATTGTTAAAATGTATGTCTTCCTATGTTATTTTTGTCATTATTATGTAATTACTTTGATTAAGAGAGCCATAGCAGCAGAAATTACATAGCGTACATTTAACTCAGTGGTATAAATAAAGTGTAGGAAAGTGTTTTGGAATGGTAAGTGTTTGCTCGTTGGCTCAATGTCTGAGCAATAAAATGTAAGCATAACAGTCAGAACATGATTTAATTCCACACATAGGTCTAGTGCAAAATGGACTCCCATCTGTGCACCCCCATAGAGAGGCAAAACAAAGATGCAAAATGTCTATTTTAAGGCATTCTGCCCATGTTTGACCTAAAACAGCATATGACACAACAGCATCCTTCCTGGCTACGGACTGTCACATGAAAGAGTGCAGAGCCCAGCGGAGGTCATTTGTACAGTTTCCCTCCTGGCCTTGGGAAACTTTGTGACTGTGAGGCTTAAAGATGTACATATGCAGTGCAAGCTTGCTCAATAATTCATAAAAGAGTGCCCCCCTCAGCTATAACCGCTATAAAAGACTTAATAAAAAGACGAGTGGGAAGCTGTTTCCATGTGATTACACAGAGACTGGATAATTAAACCTCCTCTATACCATGAGAAGTAGGGCTTATCATTTCCTTGTGGCAACAAGCCTCCATGCATTATTCAACAAATGGGAAGTCCAGCTGTTTTGATGTGTGTGTGTTTGCATTCACAAAATTTATCAGTGTCCATTTGTGCATTTCTAATATGAAGTATCTGTGGATATGCTTGTGTGTGTGTGTGTGTGTGTGTGTGTGTGTATACAGATATTTGCCTGCCCAGTTCTCTCAGGAGTGATGATTAGATTATTCTTCATTACTCTGGTTGTGCACACATCAGCTCTAATGAGGGAGCCAGTTAAGTGAAACATAACTCAGATTGGGTATATGTAAGGTGGGACTTGGGGAGCCTTCCTTATCTGTTTAAATAAGCTAATATAACACATTATGCTCTACTATGTAAACTATGCACACACTCCCCCAGCCCTTACACACAAACACACACTGTACACTAGATATCATAATGAAAAATGGGCCGCTCAGAGGAAAGAAAAGACCAGAATAAGTAACAGAAAGAAGGACAAAATACACAAATCTCATATTATTTTTCATGCACAAGAGCTGTCAATATTAAGATAAGATAAGATAAGTTAAGATAGGTGCAGTAGGTCAGTTTGATAAGTGTGCAAGTGAGTGTTTAAATGATTTTATCACTGAATCCAGGGAATAAATTAGGCAGTAAATTAAAAAAAACCTGTATGTTTTCCAGACTACAGTTCTGTTAGATTGTATTTCTCATAGTATTCAGACTTTAATGAGGAGAGAAATATCAACAATGATGCAGCAGTGGATTTTTTAGTCATTCTCTAAAGACGAAACTCTAAAAACAAAATAGAAAGATGCATTAGTAGGAAAAATTACATTTACAATGAAGTCATTTGTGATGAAAATCAGGCCATTTTTTTCCTAGCTGATGTAAGACATTAGATTGTTTGCTGTCAATAATAGCTTACTGATTTGTTGAGATGGAGGATTGTTTGGTTACGTGGTCAGAGGTGACCTGTATGCAGACCAGTCCACTAATAAGGGGTTATTTTTTTTTTTCCAAATAATGAGCTATTGTGTTGCTCGCACACCTTCTGTGCCATCCTTGAATTGGCTGTTGTTTGGATGGCCAGATGGGGCGAGGGAAGGATCTGGGGGTGGCTCATTTTGCTGTCTGACACACAGCTTGTGCGTGAACCTTTAGATGAGAATGGGGAATAGGTGAAATAACAGAGAAGTAATTTAGAAACAGCAACAGCAGCCTCTATGTCATCTCTTTCTCCTACATCAGGACCAAGTCTGCTACTCAAAGCCTTTTTCTCTAATTTGCCATGCTGGATAGGTAAGTGAAGAAAACCAGGCTGTAATTATTTTTCCTCCCTCATTATTGGACACAGTGAATGACCTTCTCAACTTAAAACCATAAAAAGCA
Organism: Apogon talboti; assembly: GCA_037367365.1. NCBI lineage: Eukaryota > Metazoa > Chordata > Actinopteri > Kurtiformes > Apogonidae > Apogon > Apogon talboti. Next base: position 14,440,120 of record JAPQRQ010000026.1, on the reverse strand, counting down.
GTGAGAGAGAAAACAAAGTGTTGAAACATTGACCCCCTATTCTTACACTGTATAAAATGAGGTAGATAGAGATTAGTGGACGGATGATGCATTAGTTACTGTCTGTTTGAGCGATGCCAAAGTTTGTTGAACAACACTGATACTATTGTTAAACTCCAGTAAATGGGCTATAGCACCATTAATATGTGAAAATGTAGAGGAGAGTAAAATCCGCCCACCACTATAGCTGCCATGAAGGGACTTATTTAATAATCCACACTATGAAACACGTCTTATACTTTTATTGCATTCACACATACAACTAACACTCCTTTAATTAAATTTGAGTGTCTGCACAAATCCTGAGCGAACTCTAGCAGAGTTTTGCCTGTGTTTAGCTGCTGTCTAAGTTCTGCATTTTCCTTAAACTCATAGAAGGCTACAGTGCAAGGGAGAGGACAAACGTTTTATGTTTTTCCAATTTAGAAATCTGCAATGTCACATCATTTTGGGTCATGTTTTACTATATATGTGTGCAAAATTTAGAAAAGCCAGAGCAGTCATCCACCATCCCCCCGTCCGCCACTTTCTCTCAAATATGGAAAAACACCTCAAAGTAATGGAATTTCATGTAATTACTGTTAGCATGTGAAAATATGTTGTCTTCTCTTAAAAAGGACTTTGATTGATAATTAATTGAGGTAAATAAATGAAGTCTAATATCATTATCTGGTTTTAAGTCCAGCCGCTTCAGTTTGCGCTGGTGCAGACTCTTTGGACATGAATAATCTAAACTAAACTAAAACATTTTATACATCTCTGCCGATCAACCTCTTGTGGTTGTGTAATTAAATAAAAAAATAAAACAAATCCAGATATTAGGCTGACTCTTAAGAAAACCTAAGGCTGGTTGTTGCTGGTTTCTGATAGGGTGTAATCTAACTCTAGTCTTGCATAACCAGCCCTATTTGTACACTTTATTAGCAATGTTAACACTACCATTCACTCTGTGGTCTGGCTAGTTTTCTATATGAATAATCACACTTTTCTTGGGTGACGCTAACCGCTGAATGCAACACCAAAATCTTTCCAAAAATAACTGTCAGAGGGATATTGTAATGTTGAAATTAATTTGAAAGATATTTATCTTTGTCATAGTTGTTGTTTTTCACCCACTTTGAATGTTATCAGCACATTGAATGGGCGTTTGTAAGGGTAACCATCCCCTTACATATGGACCAGTTGGGGCCTGTATACTGTACCTACTGGCAGGTTCACAAGACTCCTATCATGTGTTCCAATGATCAGGGTGCTTGCACAGGTCTTGAAAGTCTTAAAAAGTATGGAATTTTGAAACACAGACCTTGAAAAGTCTGGGATTTTGTGTGAAAGTCTTAATAAAGTCATAGTTGAATTTTAGTGTATGCTCAAAGGCATATAATCTTGTAAGATAAGAAATACATGAGGAAAGCATATAAAAAACTCATTAACTGGTCAGTACTGGAATGATTCTAGTGAAACTTGTTTGTGATTTTTGTGATTTTCATATGTTTTGAAAACATTTCACATTCATTCATTCATACATTTATTAAAATGAACTTTTCTACTATGCACAATGGTACAATCTCAAACAAAAAAGTAGGCACGCAAGTATAAAAGTACATAAAGTCACGGTCTTGGGGAAAAAAATTGCAGTTTTGAAAAAGTCTGGAAAAAGTCTGAAATTTTAATTTGGATAAAGAGGAAGCACCCTGAATGATTCATAGTAATGAAAAGTGGAAGAAATTAAAAAGCGTATGTAGCTGTGTATTTTACTTCTGATTTTATTGTAAAGCATTTTGTGAATTCTTTGTGCGATATGTGCTATATAGATAAACTTTATTATCATTATTATTATTATTATTATTAAGAAAAGGCAGGTGTGATTTCAATGTGTAGTTGCAGCGCAGATGTTGCATGTAGCAAAGGGGGCGTTTACAATGATAGCGTGCAAAAAATGAAAGAGACGAGAAGTAGTTGAACTAAAGTAGTTGAACAATAGTAGGTTTAAGGACATATTTTATGGGCGCAACTTGTCTAACTACCCACCAAGTCAGTTTGTTTTCCTAACTTCACCACCTAGTCAGCTGATCAGAATACGACATCTGTACAGTGTAGAACACTGGAAAAGCTCTGATGTGGTAATACTGTGGTAGAAGACAAAAGACATAGTGGAGAGACACTGGAACAAATAGGAGAGCTGCTCAGCAGCGAAGCAGAAATGTTTCAGCCTGTATTGTCCTCATCCCGCCACTCAGTGATGTGCTGTTCGGTCCGAGACACATGTTTGACTCATGCTAAATAGAGAGCTTTGTGAAAATCCCATCTGGCTCTTTGCCCTCCCACTGTGAGTCTGCTCACATTCACACGAGTGCAAGATATTTACACATTCTGAGGACCACGAAAGGCAGAGTTGTAGGAAGCTAACATAGGCTGGCAATTTGCACACACTCACTTACACAGGACAGTGAAGTAGACACTGGCAGATGCCCACACATCACCATGACACACACTCTAACACACATATGGACAAGGCTAGACTGAGCAGTGGGAGACACGAGGGTGCTAAATGATGCAACAGAAACTGCCAGGGACAAGGATTCAGTTTTAGTGACAGAAGAAGGATGAAGATAGAGATTAAATGAGAAGTGCGGGAGAAAGGTGTGAAGGAGATATGAAAGATCATGTGTCAGAGTCTGTCAGGGATTTGAGAGACAGATTGAAGATCTGCGTCAATAATGACAGCAGAGAAAGAGCTGTATAGGTACAGTCGATGGAGAGATAGAAAGAGATACTCATACTGCGAAGATAGAGGACCTTTTAGTAGCCTGTGGAGAGAATAAGTGACGGCAAGAAAAGATACAGAGCAGAAAGGGTAACAGCAGGAGGGATGTACACGATATGCATAGGATGAAACATAGAGTCACTCACTCAGACGTAGCTACACGCACGAGCACGCGCTCAGATTTTTACTGCTAATTGGCGCAGCATCGTTGATCAATCTCAGGAAGGTTTGAATGAGCAAAGACTGAGGCAGGCATCGGAACAGAGGCGTTATCGGTCACAAAGATTGAATTTTAAGAATTCCCCACGCTCCCCTGACTTTCGGCTAATCCCCGATTCAGCTACACCGAGAGACGGAGCTATCGCACACATACTCTCGCACACAAACACAGGCTTTTATATGGACAAAAAGTAGCTTAGAGCACAAAAAGTCAGGGCAGGAGAAAAGAAGATCGAAGAGAAAAGGTGGGGCGGGGTGGGAGGAGGGGTATGAGGCAGGCAGAGGATAAAATTTATGAGGAGCAAGTACAGGGGGGGATGAGAGACATGATAGAACAAAGTAAGCAGGGAAGGACAAATAAGCTGTTCGGGGATACAAACAGAATGATCAATAGAGTAGTGCAGAGAAGAAAGCCCGAGTATGAGTGGTGGGAAAAAAATGAGGATATGAGGAAGCCAGAGGAACAAGGCAGAGACAGAAAATCATTTGATTAGAGTGTATTATCTAATTGTCTAACATAAATAATCACAGATCCTTTGCACCTTATAGGTGTCTTCATGTGGATTCATAGAAAAATGTAATTATGCAGCATCTAATAACAACACATACATCACATTGTGGTTCCTTCTGCTCTTATTTTTAGAAATGTGTGTGTCTCTATTCCTGTGTTTTGGAGCATAACTAGCAAAAACAAGCAAAGTGAAAGGTATAATTTCTAAATTGTCTGCATAATAAATGAAAATAACTAGATGTATAGTGTGTATTATTGAGTTATATTCTTATAAATGTTTCCAACAGGGTTCCAATTCAGAAAAATCCATAATTTTACTCAGTTTTAATGATGTTCTTAATGGGTATACACTGTTAAAACAGGAAAAAAAATGCAATACAGCAGCACTTTATAGACTCAGTACAGAACTAATACATTGATTTCTATACTGACGAGGCTTAGTGTGATGGGCAACCAGTGCCTTATGTATAATGTCTACAGAAACATAGTGTTAATAATAGTAGAGATAAATCAGCCAAACTGATCAGATAGCAACTGCCAACTGGCGTTTGATGTTCAATTATTTACATGTATTTATATACATATTCATTATGTGTTCAGTTCAGCACTGGCTTCTAAAGAGAAAGACGATTTCAGACAGGCATAATGCGTTTTCCGTGTCAAAATCTTTGGGGGGATGATAATGGCCACTTAATCAGTTGTGTTTTTTACCGACTCCAAATTATTATTACATCAGACACTTTGACCCACTTCACAATGAACTTAGAATTAGCATTTTATTATTTAATCACAATTTTTCCTCAATTGATTTCTTGATAAATCCACATTGTAGAGACTCAACAGCGAATATGAGTGTGTCTCACTGCTATTTCTGTGCTGACTTCGACATATCAATGCATATACAGTAGCTATGTTACCCATTCTCCATCTCCCCTCTATCTTCATCTCTCATTATACTTCCGCTCCATATACAGCCCCCCCACCCCCCCACCCCCACGGCTGCATCTCTGTCTCCTTCCCCTTCCCCTTCTGTACGTAATGAATGAGGGAGTTCTTCCCACTGGACAGAAGTAGGTCTCAGGAGGAGCGAGGGAGGCAGTAAAGGGTGAACGGGGACGACTGGCCGGAGAAGATACAGCCTGATGAATGGCCTGAGGACGCTGAGGGAGGAAAGAGATAGAAGGAGGGATGATGGGGGGGCTATCATTCTGCTTCCCCTCTGTCAGGCATCTTGATGTAAAGAGTGCACTCCCTCTTTCCTTTTGTTTTCTGTAATTCTTTTACCCTGTCTGTAATTTTTCATTGGCTTCATTTAGTTCAGTAAGAATCTGTGACATATTCAGTTTAGTTATGACAAATAAACATGAGAACTTTTCCTGAAAAATTACATCAGAAGTAACCTCCTTCTTTTTGGGGTCATACAGTGTATTAAAAGTAAAATAGATCCTTTCATTATCATAAAACTTTCTACTGAAGACATATCTCTAGACTTATAATGTTAGATAAGATAAGATAAGATAAGATAAGATAAGATAAGATAAGATAAGATAAGATAAGATAAGATAAGATAAGATA
>JAPQRQ010000026.1:14399923-14419233 GCA_037367365.1 Apogon talboti | reverse complement strand
ATAGATAGATAGATAGATAGATAGATAGATAGATAGATAGATAGATAGATAGATAGATAGATAGATAGATTCATTATTTATCCCCACAATGGGCAATTCAGTGGTCAGTGTGAGCAGCTTAATGCAGTCACTAGTATATACGTGTGCAGTAGCATGAAAAAGGACAAATAATGAGTTTGTCTGTCTGTTTGTTCCCCTCTGATCCGCAGAGTAATGTCCTGTGTCTAATTTTGAGGTGTAAAAATTTTACAAAGCAGTTACTTATATGTGAGAATATGCAAATGTATCTACAGTTTATAGGGAGGAAAATATGCTAACGTTTCCACAGGTGAGGGGGTGAAGTGTGGAGAAGCACAGTGATGGTAAAACGACAGGATGGAGGTGAGAAAGAGAGGTCTGGACTTGTAACATCCTAGGTAACACGGCTTTAGGCTTTACTCTCACGCTCATCCTCCAGAATAAACTGGTTCATGCAGACAGCCATTCTCCCCGAACAATTCATCCCAATATATTTACAATTCTGCTGTGATCCAGAGGAGCCATGTGTCATATCGGCTGTTAAGTCTGATTCACCTCCAATGGATTTACCAAAAATTAAATATTGATCTCACAATAAGTTTTGAAAAGAGGATGAAAAACCAATAAGGCTGAACCTGATGTGAGTTTGTCTGCGATTTGAGCGATGATGAGCAGCTTTGTAAAAGGCTCTCCTCTACTGCCTCCTTAAACCGTACAAATAGCACCTCTTCACAGCTGCTTCTGAAAAAATAACATAAAGCCGGAGATTGTGATAAAGAATTAAGGGACACATGATAGAGACGGGGACAAAAGCACCTGAGGGGCCGAATTTGAATATGGAGAAAATGAAAAATAAGGGACAATAAAAGAGAACGCAGAGCTGAGATGGAAGGTGATGTTTAACAGATAGAGAAAATAAATGGACAGATTGCAGTGATAAAGAAATGAGACAGGTAAAGAGGTTAATGAAGGAATGTGGATAGTAGTAGAAGTACTTTTATTCCCTGGCTTTGGGGCCTTACTTTCTGCTTTATGCTAATCTGTCTGGGGCAGGCACATTTGCTCAGAGCACCATAATAGCATTTCACACCCTGCATTGAATCACATTACTTTTGTTGCAAAATTATTGCGGAAAATGTTGTTCTCCACACAATATCCAAGGAAATAATGTGAAAATACATTTGGAGACATGTCTGTGTCTGAAAGAAATTAATGTACTTTTGATGTTGTGTAATGGAACCTGTAGACATGCTGTTATTAAAGGTCATCTTCATGTCTTATTGACACTTTAATCAGTAAATATATGAAGGCTTGGAGTGCTGTTCTCCACAGCAGCTAAGAGCAGATAAACTCTTCAGAAAATGAGCGTGGTTTCTATCTTTTTTATGTGAGCAGGTCAATTTCATTCATTTATTTTTTATTGCCATGCTTCTGAGAATTCTCTCTGGTGTCTGGCTTCTTTATTTCTTCTAACATGCAGTATAAAACCACATAAATGCAAGATTGAGACTTGTTTCACGCCCAACTGATTAAATGTAATGTATGTTTGTGTGTGTGTGTGTCCCTGACAAACTTTTTCTTCACATTTTGTTTTTTAAGAATGTGTTTCAGATTTATTCTGCATTTGATAACACGGCGAAGGGTTGAGAACTCAGATGTTCTTATTTGTTTTGTGCTTGGGCAAGAAAAACAAAACTTAAAAATATACTTGTTTGATTAATTGGAAAAGTGGAAAACAGTCCAAACTATTTGAGATGTTTTGAAGAATTTCTGTACGTTGTGACCTAATGCTGGAGTTCACTGTTACCGACAAACTACAAACTAAAGTTTTTCTCTTTCAGGTGTTTCAGACTTCAGATAAAAGATGAAGTTTGGGTTCAGGGTTAAATAATAATGTTCTAAAGTTACTAAGAGCTGAAATATTCATGGAGCGAAGTCATTTAAATGAGGGCATCAAAGATAAATGTAAAAACTGCACACAAGTCCTCCAGTACACACATATAGTTCCTTCAGTTGAGTCGTGTTTCGTCTTCTTTCCTTTCAAGGTTTCACCTCTTTCACCTTCTTTATATGTATCTTGTATTTGTATTTTCTAGATGTTATTTCAGCAGGCTAGGTTGTGTTGTAGCAGTCGCTCAGTTAAAAGGTAAGGATGATGTTTTCCACAGCCCAGAGCCATAGCTCTCACAGGGAAGTGTGAACCGTGCAGGAGTTGCCGTAACATCTGGAAAGCTTTGGGAAGGCGTATTCAGATCAGAGCCCACTGGGGGACCTGCCCTTCTTCTTCTTCTTCCTTGCCTCTGGTTGTTGGTATATCTTTATTTTAAACTGTCAGTCCCTCCTTCCTCTTCAACGCATCAAATTTTCATCAAAGCGTGTCTTGTCGTTTGTGTGCATCTGCCAGGTTTCAAAACCTCAATGTAATTAGTAGAAACTGGGTGACGAAGTGAATCCTAAAAATAAAACCCTTGACCCTAACCCTGGAGTCAGCTGCAGCCGCTACCTTTGTTGCTCTGGGAGACTGTCTTGGTAACCCCCGTTGCTCCGGAATGCTTCTGAGCCCCTGCCCACCCTTGCAGAGCTTTAACTTTGGGCTCTATTGGGTGCCTGTCAGCTGAACTATAGCGCTGAATTAGAATATGAATGAAACTGTAAGCGTGACAGAGAAAGAGAAAAGGAAGAGCATGTCATCTCTCCTCAACACAAATTTTGCCTGACTGCTGCTCATTCCCTCCTTTCCATCTGCCTCCCACTCCTCCGCTGCACTCAGGCCCTGACGACTCCACGGGGAGCTTATTTAAAGAGATTTTTTATCACAGAAGTGGTTGGTTGTGTGTCTGTATAAGCCTCTAGTCATATCTGAGCCTCTGCATCCCCCCCCCCCTTCTGCTTCTCCCTGTTGTTTCCTGGTTCAGGTCGACTCCGGTGCCATCCTACATCTGTCTGTGCCTAGAGACAGGTGGCGTGTCCTCCTTGGCTATCAGGAGACGGGGGCTTAGAGCTAAAATGCCAACAGTCTGGGAGAGGGGAGTCTGCCGTCCCACTGACACTTGGTGTCATTTCAGGATGGAACGAACGAGTAGTTGTCAGGGAAACCACCTGGTCGCATCTGTTGTTTCGCAATAGAGAGGAAGAGATAATGACATTGAGAGTAAAGGCTTATTATTATGTGCTGTCTATGTTGTGAAGGCGTATTAGCTCATCCATAGATCTGTCGCTTAAGCTGTGAACGCTGAGATTTTTTATATAGTACAAATATGACTCTGTGTGTAAACCCGGTGCTTGGTTATTAGAAATTCTCCTTGCTTTGTTCTGTCTCATTAATCACAATTAGTTTGTGTTGCAATATTAGTTTCTCTCTGTCTTCCTGCCATGGCAACACTGCCGCAATCTTCATGCTTTGCCATTATTCTCACCCTCAGTCAACCTGTTAGTGTTTCATACTAAATTACAGGTTGTTATAGAGGTTGTTTCTCTGTGATTGAGTTCATCTTATTACATGTAGAGGCCAACCACAGTAGTTGTTGATAATTCAGAGGGTGTACTGTCACATAGGGATTCTGGAAGGTTATGTACCCCCGAAATGTGCTCCGAAAATGATTTTAGATTAAAATTGTGCATGAAGATAGAGAATGACTGAGGTACTGTATTTTGAGCACCGAGGTTGGAAGAGGCCACTCTGGGTGCTGGGGCTGCACTTTAAACTCTGCTTTTTGGGTCCGTCTCATATATATTCACTTTCTACTCTTGCTTCTCTTTGCAGCCTCCTTTGGAAACTTCTCTTAGCTCATCCCTGGATCCATTTGGCAGCCCCTTCCCGCATCCCCCCCCCCCATCACAATGCGTCTCTAGGAGCCATGAGAGAGCTGCTGTCTTCAGATATGTGAGCGGAGAATCAAGTACTGAAAGGCGAGAAGACGAGTCTATAGACTACATGCCAACCAGTCTGGAGGATTCTCATTCAACACGGCCCAATCTGGTTTACAGACACAGAGACAGAAACAAAGTCCTGCTCAAGGCCGGGGCCACCACTGTAACATAGTGATAAAATGTAAGATTCGCAAGCCTGATGATGAAGTAGGTGTGTCACTGGTTTAAGATTCAACTCTTTTCAACTCTTATTTGGATTAGGCACATTCATCAGATACTTTGATGAAACACACACACACACACACATATTATTTTTGACATAAGCTTCGCACAAACGGGATTTCAGTCAAAGGTCAAATATTGAAGTGAACGATTTTCTTCATGGTATGGAGCTAAAGTTTCCATTTTCCTTTCAATATTTGCTACAGGTTGTGTTCAAAGAAACCAAACTGAACTTAAATGCATTTACTTATGAACTTAATGCATTTACTGGTTGATATAACCTTCTAACAGTTCTATTCAAATCCTCATCCACATGTACCCCTCAGGAGTTAAGTTTCAGACATGAGTCTTTAAACTGAATGTCAGTCAGTCTTTCCATATCACAACTGATCTGCAGTATGTCAGAGATAATAATAAAAATATTTATGAGCGTGGTAGAATAATATACATTGTAAATCTGTGCATACTGTAACAGTACTTTTGTCTTTCATTAATGGAATGGGTTCAGAGGTCAGAGCAGTAATATGATAATCACTGATTGTGTATGCTTGATTATAGCAATAATATTTAATTTATATTACGTGAAGACAGAAGACAGTTTTGGGGATAAACTTTAAGGAATTGCATATGTTAGGGGGTACAGTATGAGTGTATGCAGTCTAACACATTTTTCTGGTGCACTGAAATGTTTTTGGTTTTTTTTTCCTTGGCCAGACAGTGGCATAATCAAGATTTTTATAACTTCTGTCCCTTATGTAGTCTTATTATGTGTCATGTTTCACACACAAATACAAGGAAGGACAAGCCTCTATTGTGTTTTCTCTAGTTACCATCCCCTGGTGTGACACTGTGATTTCAAATACTTGGAAATCAAAAACCCGAACAGCTCCAGCCCATGGATACGAGAACAGGAGTGTGAGTGAGACAAGCACCTTCGATGACACTGTAGACAGCAGCAGACAGCTACGCATCATGATGATTAAGTCACCTGAATTAATAAACAAATCAATAAACCTTTAACAAACAAAGCTTTTCCTTCTCACATCCTGTCATCTGTCCTTTTGACATGAAGTTTTGAGTAATAAAGGTAGATCAAAGAGAGAAAACACGCGGTATTATTTTGGATTACCTGATGTATTGTATATATTGACACTTTTTGGGTTTACTTTGTCTGATGATTGATGAACTGTTTAAAATACAAGAGGACAAATGTAAATCTTAGTCTGCTTTATAGATATGAAAACATATTGTATGGAACATGTTAAAAGCTGTCTTTTTAGAATAAACTAATTGAGATGAAGTGTTGGTCCTGGTTTTAATGTAATACCCAATGAAACACTGTGAGACTGACTGCGTTCTGTATCTTTATTTGATCGGATGATAGGAGAGACATAGAAAAACAGACTCAACATAAACATTGCAGTTCATGTGCAGCAGCTTAAGTCTACTATGATCTTATTGTTATTATCTTATTTTTTAACACATACCGAGACCTGCATGAAGCTAACGCCATGTTATTAAAGAGCTTCACCTCAGTGGCCTTTTCTGACAAATCAAAAAAAAAAAAACCTCTCCACTTAATTTGGTCATAACAATGAATTTAAGATTTGTTTCATATAGACAGAGTGTTTCTATAACTTGAACACCTGCGCTCTGATCTTTCATTCAGGGTCTCCAAGTCCATCTTCTATTTCTATGAATGCAAAACTGATGCATGCCTAAACAGACACACATATTCTGTCTCTTTTACACACTGGGATCCAATTACTGAAAGACATGAAGCATCTCATCTGGTAATAACCAGGCACATGTATGATACACAGACTCAGTGAACGGTGGCCTTCTCAACCTTGACTGGGAATAAATCAGTGGAGCATTTGGTTGCGTATTGCAGTTAATTGGGTACTGTTTACTATTAAGAGTCTTTTCTCTTTCTCTGTGAAGTTTTGAAATGCGCTTTTCATTTCTGAAAGCTTGTCTTTCGTCATTATTCTCTGAAACACCCAAACACTGAGACTGTCTTCAAGCTTGTTTATCATTATCTGCTTGTGGCTTTGATCAGCTGGATCTCAGTCCTCTGACAGTGCTCAAATTGAATGAGAAACTCTCTGTCCTCTCTCATTAGCTGCTGCTGAGGAGCCCTTAAGCAGCTGCTCCAGTGAGGTTTCTCAGTAGCATAAACAGCTGAAGAATGTAATGCTTCTGAGCAGCACCCACGTGTTAAATATTCAGTATAGCACTATAAAGTATGGCAGAATGAAAACAGTGCATGTGTACTCATTCAGCTACCCCAGAAAAGGTCAAAAGAAAAATAACACAATCAACTGCTGAATGGACTCTTCAAGAGCCTTTTAGGGCACAAACTGCTCCACCTGGCCAGTTCATTAAGTAGCCTTTTGCTCACTCAGCAAAGGAGGAGCAGAAACATAAATCACTGCCAGGGTAAAAGGATTAATCATGGGTCAAACAAGGCCCAGCGTGAACTATTCATCAGAAGCCATTAAAGACAGCAGACGGCAATTTATACACTGAACAGACTTCACAGGAGAGTGGCAGCTGTCAGTCTGTCAACAGGGAAATGCTCCTCAGGCTAGGCGTATATAAAGCAGCTGAGCATTGCCCTGGAAGTGTTGTGGAAAGAGAGGACTTATGTACCAGCCTGTGTGACATTCCCATTAAAAAAAGTTCACAAATGACAGAGAGTTTACATGTGGAAGGGACTCTATTTGCACCGGCAGAAGGTCATCCACTGACCAATCACAGTACAGCACTGCCCCCTAGTGTAAAAGCACTGCAAACAAAGCACAATGAACCAAAAAAGAAATCTGACAGTGAATGAAATGTGTTATTTGCAGCAATAAAAACACTTCATGGTCATAAAATGCTGTCTGTAATGCCAGTTTATGACTCGACTGTAGGGCAAATATTTAAGGGTTTTGTGCTGTTTTCAAGCCATTCATTTAACCCAGTTTATCGACTGATTTTCTTTAACCTTTTTTTCAGTTAAATTTAGGCCTGTGCAAATTGTATTAAAATTTCATTCACTTAAAGTCAACTAGAATATGAAAATCAAACCAGCTGAGCATATAATACAATTTCCCATGCAAATATATATATTAATTTAGTTTTGTAGCCTAATATTTAACACGTTCAGCTCAGTCCAAAAATGAGGCTCTCCTGCCCTCCACTGGCAATCCTAAAAAATGTTTTTGCACATAGATTACATCATGGTTTCAGATGAGTTCCACTAATAGGAAATATTAGGTCATGACTGGCACCAATCAAAGGCTGCGAGAGAGCCTGTGTTGTTTTACTGAGACTGAGTGAGGTGGCAGTGATGCCATAAATGATTCACATACAGAGCTGTGACACGAGGGTCCACACCATATGCTAAACATTTATTATTAGCTGGGTTAAATCGGGAACACAGCCTGCAGTCAAGTTACAGCTGCAGAAATTAAAAATCCAATTGTGTATTGACAGATTTGTGTTGTTGCACTGTCAGTGACATTATATGATTATAAACCTGTGTATTAACTCTGACCTTGAGTTGATGTGATATATATGTGTATATTTACTGCAAATACCTACTTATAAAATTGCATAAATTCGCATTAGCTTATTTATTTATTTTTATTTTATTTTATTTTATTTTTTAATTTTTAAGTGACATCCTGGCCTGCAGCTGAAGCAATAACAAATAAAACAACAACATTCGGCACTATAAAATTATTTACTTCGGTTTGCTTTAACTGCCATAAACTGGAGGACGCATAGGGGGAAGCATTTATCAGCAACTGCGATAAAATACTTAGCGAGGGTTGATTTAAGGAATTTAAGCCCTGACCCTATTTCGTCAGGAACGAGCGCCGTTACGTCGGAAGAGCAGCACGAGCCGGTATGCAGCGGGTTTATTAGAAAGAAACCCCCACATTAATCCGCTCGATATAGATAATAATAATAACGCGAGAGTTTGCAAGTTGCCTCAAGACTGTAGTTGCAACTGTCAAAGGTGGAGTGGATACGCGCATGACCCAACACACATTACTGTAATACTGTACACGGCCGCCAAGATAATATCCGTATAAAAAACCGAAATAATCCCGAGGTAAGGAACCGAGGAGTGTACCGCCAGCGACGCGGAATTTGTCGTCTCTGCTGATTTTCCGTCGCTTCGTTTTCTTTTACTCTAATCAACGGTGTCGTCGCCGTCGAAATTACTGCACTAAACATATTTTTGTGCCTCCCTTTAGCTCCAGCCAGCGCAAGGATTTTTTTTTTACTCCTCCTTCGTAATAAAGTCGCCATTTTGCTTCACTGCCTATATAAACCATCCCGTATTCTAATATTTTTCCTCAAGGAGTCGGGGACATACCTATCTTTTCCTGGCTATTTCTGACATATCTGGAGTGTTAGGAGAAGACAGAGGTTGAAGAAGTGCCTCGTGGTATACATATTAATGCAGGAAAGGAGGGGGCAAGGCAATTGGAAACTGGGAATATGGTGAAAGTATCCAGGATTTCTTTTCATGTGCTGGCTACATTGTAATTCGTCTGCCCAGCTCTTTTTTCTTCCACCTCGACGTCGTCTGCAGAGTGGGGGGACAGGACGACTCTCCGCTTCCTTCCAGGCCCCCCAGACCCGATCTGACCGGTGTTTGACGCACAGCAGGTGTGATTGCCATGTAACATAACATTGGTGGAAAAACGCCCACTTAGGTGCCTGTCTCCTGACCCCTTCCTCCCTCACGTGGGTGACCCGGGGCCACCCGGCCCCTAGTGCTGGGTGACTGCCCGACAGCTCAGGTAGGTGTGGCCGAGCAGGAGGGAGAAAGTGGAGCACTGTTTTTCTGATGTTAAACACATAAATAGTCTTCTATATAAAACTGTTTTAGTTGTCACACAGCGTGGCAGTGTGCCACGTGCGGAGCTAAAATACTTATTTCCAGGTTGGTTCGTCAGCAGCTTGGGTGAGATGTTTGTGTGGGTGTCACCAGGTTTTGTTGTGTCTAGCTAAATGTATGGTAATGTAGGGCTGTACTTGTAGAATTGATCTTTTGTGAAAAATATACCTGTAATGTTTTTGGAAACACCACTGGGCGCTGTGCAGATCCCAGAGCAAAACTAAAAAGTATTCAGGTCTAGCAGAACATTAATATAGAGGTTATTAAGAACTTTAATGTGGAAACAACCAGTTAATTACAGTCCAGTACAGCGGTTAGTGCTACTTCCTAAAATAAGATCAAAGTTCTATTGTAATTTTCCATCTGTGATATTCCATCATTGTGTCTTATCGTGATTTTATCTAATGATACAGTATATCTTTTCATATCAAAAGTATGTTTGTATGTGTTTAGTCACTCTGCACACATTGGACGCACTAACCGGAAAGTGTCTAGTTTTGGTTTGCATTGTGTTTCTGCAACTTGCATTTTGCATCAAGCTTGCAATGCTTCTAAAAATCTGAGCCAAAATGATATCAAATTTGTGACCAACGCAGCATATGAGCCCACTATTACTGTAACGAATGAGCCATCATTGCTGAGTGTACAGTGAATAGCACGGCCTGTAAACGGATAGTGAGAGGCCCCCACTGAGTGACCCTTTGTGTGCAGTTGTAATTCATTAGGAGAGTGACATGAATGTGTGCTAAGAGAAAGCATGTTGGATCGTAATCAGTCCCACTTAACATAATTAGCGATTGTCAGCCTTCATCCATTAGACTGTCCCATGTTGATGTGGACTGAGTGTTCAGCAACCATTGATGGTGGCATGAAATTTGGGTTGTTGGTCTGATAAACAGTACATTGTTTAATCGGTCAAGTGAATTGTCAGTTGTGGTTGCTGGCAGTGTATGAGGAAAATCTGCAATGTGTGATATTGTTTAGTATTACAATGACATATGATTTTCAATTAATAAATAAACCGACCTCGTATTGGCCAATAAAAGTGTCACCAACTAATATAAGGGTAGCTAACAGCTAGCTGGAGTTTCATGTGAAATGATGTGAGTGTATGACCTGTGTTTCCAGGGCACCTTCTAATAGGTCAGGTTGGCATGAGTGTGACTGCATGGTGCATGGAACTAAAATTATCTTTCTGTTTAGATTCAGGAAGTATTTTGCGATGTTGTTATTGTGCATGCTCATATCATGATGACAGTGTATTGGTCAACACCTCTGTCAACCATTAGATGTGACCAATAAATGCAAGACTAGTTTTTTTTTTAAAGCATATAAAAGGAGCTTTGTACCACCCACCCCCGACCCCCTTTTGATTCACCTTTTGTCTAATGGGCAGAGCATGGAGTTAGTGTGTAAGTGAGAGTATTGATTTTGAAATGAAACATGGAAGGTCACACCCTCATTACCACTGCAGATGATGTGCACGCTTCCACTCAGATAACCTTCAGTCCAATAAGCTCTGATGGCTGACATGAAGACACTGCATTGTAGAACAAGGAGACACCATCATCACAGGCTATTGATGCAGTGGACATTGCTAATAATGTTTTGACAAGCAATGGAACAGCATTAATGGGTGGAAGGAAGCATCCCAATATTGCCTCTAGCTTACTAACTCTCCTGTGTTTTTCTACCCCCTCAACTACCACTGTAGGCATGGAGAACCCAAGTGGCCCAAGGCTTGGGAAACTGTCCTCATCAGGGCTGCCAAGGGGCCGGACCCTCAAACATGGACATCCCCAGGAGCCTGTGAGAACCACGCCAGGCCCAGAAAACAACAACAAACACAGTGAGTGACATACTTTCTAATTTCATTAAACGACAGCAGAGTTTGACTTCATAACCACTGCCTGGACTGTTTCTTATTAGGTTGTTTACTATAGTATATGATGTGACACCTTGGGCTGAGGGTTTACTCTGGACTGCTTTCAGAATAAGATTAATCTCATAGATGCCCTGCAAAAGTGCTGCTTGTTGTCATAAGCGGCACACATGCAGACAGGTGACAAATTAAAGGAAAAAAAGAGGTGGACTGACAGAAGTGGTCACTTTCAGGAGGATCATGGTAGATAGATCATGGGTCGCTGAACGGTCTGATTATGAAAATAGTTTGAGTGAAAGCTGAGCAATATAGGAGATAAAGAGGAAAGTCCGCTTCAATTTCCCATTATGTGTGGATTTTTTTAATACAACGTAATAACATGGCACAGCTGAACCTTTCAGTAGGCAGCAAGTTATAAGAGCGTTTCTGCAGGTAAAAGTTTGTGCCACGGCAAAATCCTTATCGCCACACCATACTTTTGATACAAAAAATCGTCACCGCTGCATTAGCCTTATTATGCATATGTATAATATATAATAGGCCTATTATTTTCAATAACCTCTGTGCCGCTGTACAGTCCCCCCCCTTGTATTTTTTGTACCTCCTAAGAATTATGCGCATGCTCCAAACCGGCAGGCATTCGCAACCACATTCTTCTCCATGTAAACATCCGGTAGTGGTCTGGTAGTGAAACCTGTCGTACTGAATTTACCCCGTTCATCTTTTCCTATAGTAAATTTCACTGTATTTGGATATTCACAACTACACATTTAATGGGGGTAAAAATAATACAGGTGTAAAAACCAGCACACTGCGTACTGTACCAAATTTACCCATGTAGTGCGCATGTGCGAAAACACCAGAAGTACAAAAAATAATACGGGGGTCAAAATTGTATGTGACACCGCACCTTTCTGAGGTAGTCAGAAGATCAGCGCGTGGAGGGATTTTTTTTCTACACTGAGTAGTCCTACTTATTGAATAGGTACGACTAACACACACACACACACACACACACACACACACACACACACACACACACCATGACACACCGCCACACCAAGAGATCATTTCCACAGGAAACACTGTATGTAGTGAGAGGGGACTGATATTAACTGTGGAAACCCCGTGTCAAACTAATAGGATTAATAGGTACCCCTGTCCACAACTGACAACTCTTTTATAACATTACAAATGCAGTAACAATCCGCCTGTGCAAGGGCACTATTTATTCTACTACAAAATGTGCTTTTTGCATCAAAAAAAAAAAAAACCTAACAAAAAAAAACAAGTCTTCATGTAGTTCTGATTCAGACCAGCAGTTCAGTTTGGTGGCAAAAGATGTCAACAGGCAAATACCCATTAATGTCGTCTAACTTTAAAGGTTTTATACCATGACAATGGTTCAGAAGAGCCAACTCTTAATGTTCTCTTAACAGGAGCAGTATAAGCACATTTCTACACAGATTTTTGAAATGCTAATGAAATTTACATCTAGATACGGATGCAGATTAAATTATTCTTAGTTTCTTGGGCAAAATTTCATCAGTTCATCAAAAGGAAAGGAAGAAAAAATAAAAAATCAGAAGTAAGAACCAACTACTGTTAAGGTTTTGTTTTGAAAAGGAAACACTGTTAAAGTTGTTGGTCTATCTACTTATTTTTCAGTTCTGTTTTTACTAAGTAGGATTTTTCAAAACAAAACTGTTTCATGCATACTGATAACTCTATTGTATCAGTAACTGGGACCAAGCAAAACCTGTGTTAATCACAGTGTTTATTATATGTATGCGGAAATAATAAATAAATGTTTTGTGTTCAATGTGTTCCTCAGAGTAGAATAATCCAAAAACAACTATGCAACATAAGGCCCAGCCATGCAACAATAAATACCGTCATATGCTGTGAAACTGGATTGAATTGTCAGAATCATAAATAATATCATGAGATAAATTTTGGTCATGCCATCCAGCACTTTTTTGAAACATATTATGTTTGATCCCTCCAGTTGAATTTAGAGACTTGTACAATCATTGCCGAGGAACACCGAAGCAGTTCTGTCTTAGGTTATTGATTTAAATTGTCACCTGTCTGTACAAACATGTAAAATCTGTGGTTACATTTTAGGGCAATATCTTGATGTTTGATCCATTTACAACTGGCAAGACTTTTCTAGCTCATTATAGTGTAAGTTTAATGTTTCTCTAGGATTTAATCAACGCTTGTACCTTTTTTCTGAATGGATTATATTTTACTAAGAATCAATGGTTCTCCAGGCCCAGTGTAATTCTATCCCTCTTACCACAGAAGGGCCTGGAAACTACAGCATTTTTCCTCAGACTGCCTTACAGTGAGAAAACCAAACAAACAAGTAGTGCCAAGCACTGACATGAATGAAAACCCAAGCCATCTGGACAGAGATGGAAGATTTTGGATGGAGAAAGCCGGACTGGGGAATTATATTTCAGTCCAGTAACCATCAGATCATCATGACTTTGTTAATAGACCCAGGCAGACTTGGAAAACTGGGGCTATTCTAATATGACCCAGTTGTTTTGGTTGCTACAAAATAGCCTCTAATTCCCAGACACACACTAAACATTAAACTGAGGTGCTTCGGTTTGTTTTTTTTCCATGTTAATATTCAGGCCTCCAGGCTGGATTTACATGCCCGTGTGGGTGCGTGCACAATTGTGTACATGTGTGTGCCTGATTGCTGAGGACAGTAATGCGGATTTTATTTTTGCAAGACTCAACTGTGAGTGCAAGATGGTAGGGGACAGTTTTCCCCCACACAGTGAGGAAAGCATTTATTCAAAATCCTTTGTTTTCTGTTGATATATGCTAACTATTGTGTATATTATAGCTGTCAGTATTGCACACACTCACAATATGTTCTCCACCTTCTCACTTAATACAGGATTCTGTTTGTTTTTTATCCTCTTGAAGAATTCATTGTGGCAGAACCATGTGCATTTGAGCGACAGTTTTTTTTTTGTTTTTTTTTTACCTTGCAGCCTCCCAGAGTCTGATGTTTTATAGATTTTTTATACTTTATTATAAATCAATCAGTGCAAAGCTGGTAGTGAGCTCTGCCGGTACTGTTTTAAAAGTTAAGGCTTGAATGGAGAAAAACTCACTTCAATGCTGAGCTTCATTAATGAGTGATGGTGGTGATTGTGTGGGTTACTTTGTGTGTGTGTGTGTGTGTATGTGTGTTGAGGTAATGGCTTGGAACTGGTTTTTATGGGACTTTTTCTGGTAACCTTAGAATCTACCGTATCTGCACGGCTCTTTCGTTTCTCTTTTGACAGCTTTGACCGTCATTAAACCACCTCAAAAGTACCAACGCAATTTTATATGCTTGTGATGCTGTCACTGCTAAGGAGACTGTGTTCATTAGGTGTGCGCTAAAGACAGCTTCCAGCACAATTTGATTGCACGGGATAAGAATCTGTATTCCAGTGCCTTGTAGCTAAAAAAAGCGTCCTGTTTGGCTGAAAAGTTGCTCTCATCTGGAACATAACCAGGGGTTTTCCTAGCCCGTACAGAGGCTGACTTGGTCCTATTACCAGTGGACTTCGTTTTATGTGTTTGAAGACTGTCTAAGAACATCCACCAGCCTTTGGGGGCAAAGAAAGGCTACTGGATCACATGACGATTATTAAAGTCCTTTTTTATACTGCAAGCCATCTTCTCAAGTTTGGCTCCTCTACTTTATTAGTCATCAGTGATTTGTTTGAGCTCTCTGCAGCTCATGATGAGGAGAAATGCTACTGTGCTAATCATAATGAGGCTGGTGCTAGCTTGTATGTCCCAGGGGGCCAGTGAGCTTCAGTTTGGGGAAACAAAGACATCAATATCTAAGGCTCCCTGTGGAGGACTTCAGTGCTCAGTTTATGCCCACTGTACACAGTGTCCTCTTTAGACAACCAAGTACCATATTATCTGTTATCATCTCACTGGGTCACGTTTGATTTTTCATTTCTTTCCTGTTTAAAGCTTGGACTGTTATTTATCAGCTCTTATTTAAAGCAGTAAATGTTTTTGAATTCATGTTCTGGTGATGTACCCAGGCCTGAAAATTAAGGTTATGAAAATTGATAATTACAGTTTATGCATACAAATAATTGCACATGCTTTGTAAACAGAGTTTGCACAGGGCAGAATTCCTAAATTACATGAAGTTGAAATATACAAAAGAAGTTTCTGACAATGAAAGGAACCAGTAGATGTTAAGTGTGAGATGAGATGATGCCAGATACGTTTTAAATGATGGACAGTTGGAATGAAAGCGAGTAATCAGTTAGTCAAAATAGTCAGCATATTCACTTCCCTTTTTAAACTGGGTTGTATGTAGTATTGATATTCCAAGCTCTCAACAGCAGGGGGAAGTTGTGTAGCAGAATGCACCTAGGACTACCAAAACCACCAGCGAATCAACACTATGTATCCACACACTGTATCACTCTATGAATAAAGTATAAAGTTCATTGTTTACACACATCTGTATTCTGGTATTAGTAGTTTTCTTCAAAAACAAAGTCATTGCCAGTTATATTGACAGTCATAATTGTACTGTTGCTGTGTCAGATAATTACATTATAGCCCTGTTAGCTTAGCTTTGTTTTTAGACTGAAAGCAGCTATAGTAAAACCACAAATCACTTCCCCTTTCTGTATCTTTTGTGTTGTCAATAGCACTAGATGTGAAAGATCTGTTTGGAATCGTCCAAACAATTTCAGGGCTGTCACAGTTTAGCCTGAACCGTGGATCAACAAACGACAAAGTTAGCAAAAATAATAAGATCTCATAATAACATTACACCTTCATAAGCCTCATAATCAAACTCACACGTGTAGAAGAAGCGCTGCAATTTCAGCATCAAACTCCATTCTTTTCATTAAGACCTGCATCCCATGGTGAAAACAAAAACATTTCTTTTTTCTTTTACTTTTCTTTTTCTTATCATTTCTTATCCTATCTTGTCACTTTCTGCTGATTTAGTCAAAGACCCATTGCATGCAGAGTGACTCACTACTCCCTCTAGTGGTCAGATAAATCTCTAGGACTGTTGGTATATTTAGATTCACTTTACGTATATCTTTACTATTTTAAAGTAGAAATACTACATAGCCCCTGCAATATTCAACAGCTATTTATTTGGGGTGGAATATAATGTTTATGGTACTGTTTTGGCTGAGTGCTGTACATATTAAGTAAAATCAGAAAAGGTGTTTTGATAAATGGGTTCCTTATGGTTCATTCAGTCTTAAATTTGCTAAATTTGCCTGTCCCTAGTGGAAAGTGATATTGGTAATAGTGATAAAAATATGACATTGTTATTTTCACCCTTCTGTTTTTATACAGTTGAATGGAAACAATTACCGTAATTATACAAAATAATTGCAGCTACCTCAAATTGTTGTGATGAGGGGATTATGCGGGAGTCGAGACAGGCCTAGACACATGTAACTTTGAGGAAATTCCATCAGACTGGAGTTTTTCTGGGTTTCTTTTTTTACCAATGGCTTCTTGAAATTCCTTTTTGCTTTTATACATGGAAACAAAGAGTGCAAATTGGGTTTGTGTGTTTTCCTTGGGTGTAATTGGTGTGGTTAGACCTGTCATCTTGCCACACCAGACAACTTACAGGAAAGGATGTGGTCCTTGAGGGTGACTTGTTCTCTCTTTGTTTCACTCTTTAAATCTTGCTCTCATGTTTGGTTTTATATTAACATCTTATTAGAGTTTTTTTTTTTTTATCCGCCAGCGCTCTGAGCAGTAAAACAAGTTGCAGTGAAAGTGTTTGGAAAGACGTTAATGCTAATCTGCAAAATTGCTCAAGGCAAGCCCTGAGATTAGGGCAATTTCTGCAAACATTAAAAAAAGCATAAATCACAGTGTAGGCGTACATTACGTGTATGTGTTTGTGCAAGTGGGCGAACCTCCTAATGCTGGATATCCTCATGGCTCTTGGTGAATGTTAAATATGCTACTGTAGTTTGGACTAGTGTTTGTTTTGTTTGGGTTTACATGTCTGTGGGCGTGCATGCATGCATACATGATCATGTGTTGTTCTCAAATAACTGCATGGACATTCATTTCAGGCTCACAGTTTCCACCTGCTGACCTTGCATATTTGCCTTAGCAGCTATTCCTCTCTCTCATTTCTACCTATTAGTTTCACTCCCTCGCCTTTCTGTCCACTCTCTCAGTTTCTACAAAACACTGTCACTTCTCTCTGGTTCATCTTCCCCAAAAGCTTCATGTCGTTCCTGCCTCACTTATTAGGCACTCTGCCACCTTCTATTCTATCCCTGCAAACCTATCCACCCTACGGCTTCTACCATCTCATATTTCTTAGATTCCCCACCTGCTGATGCTCCGAGTCTCCCAAATTGGTGGGGAAAAAAAAAAACAACAAAAGATAAAATCGATAAAGAGCTATAGACCTGAGCGTGTTTGTTTTGGGCCGAAATTAAATTCTGGTGCTCTTCTCAGCCTGATGCTGCATCTCGTTTTGAGGATAGTCCTTTGTCATCTTTGTCACACCTTCATTTGGCAGGCGTTAGGATGGCAGATGAGAGGAAGTAAATAGGAGAGGAGACAGAGATTGAGCTGGTGAGTCACTGTCCATAAGGAGGGCACCACAAACAGTCTGGAGCAGGCATTGTCTATCTGGCTTGCATATATTTTATCAACACATGCGTGCACTACAACATGCCACTGTGTATGAATCGTAAGCTCAATTTATGCATATTTATTTAAATTTTCTGTTCAGTTAGTCTTTATTATTTGTTCTGCTGTCACTTCACCTGTCAGTACCCTCCCGGGGATTTCACTGGCCACATATGTGCCCAGTCACCCGAAGCTGTTGTGATTGGATGTCACTAAACACACTATTGGCTGTGAGCCAAATGGGCATCAGGCAATAGATTAGGTTTCCAATAATATGAAGCAAGCAGCTGATGTGGAGGCCTGTAAAATCAATGCAGGTCTGAAGAGGATGTCGAGGTACTGTGAGTCACTATATTATGTAGCAGGAATTCCGAGCTCTTTCCTTTGATTCAGCTACTTTCAGTGTGGTTTAGTGAGCAGTAAACTGTTAAACACAGGCTTGTGTGGTAGAGGGACCTAGCCTGTACTGCCAAAAGTACAGACCACTGAGGACTGTGAACCGTTGCTTAGACGCTCAATATGCTTAGACTGGGGTTTCATACATATTTACCAATTTTTTTTTTTCTTGCACAGTACTGGCTAATCTAATATTTATCTGTATATCATTAAGTCATAAAATTGCTTGTAACCTCGGCAGAAACCAGCTGAGTAAACCAAACAGCAGATTAGAAGGCATTCATTGGTTTTTACTCATGCAGCGTGACTCTGAAACTGAGTAGTACACGCTTGCATACCCCTGCTGCACTGGCAGAATAATAGCTGTTGTTTATTATTTTGAGATTGTTTAATTTCACTGTCAGAGGAAGCATAATGGGGAAAAAAAACGCGAGGCATTTTGCTTGAATTATAAATCAACAAATTAGTTGATATAGTATAAGTTTCTTCATATGTAAATAGGTGTATGTATGTAAAGTATGTTGGGGATTAACATAAGCACACAGTGGCAGAGAAAGACAAAAAGAGAGGGGAGAGAGAGGGAGAGGGAGAGAGGAAGGAAAAAACAAAGACTCACTGAGGGAGTCTGGTTTTCCTTCAGTTTGTCAGTGTCTGGGTAGCAAGACCGTTCTGGTGCTGCTTCAGCTCTCCTCCTCTTACTAAGTGTCTGGAGTCAGGCCTGCCTGGGAGGGAAATATGGGGACGTCTTCAAAGAGAGGTGTGTACGTGATGTGAAGCTTTGTGCTATGTTTGCATGAGTGTGTGTGAAAGGAGGAGGAAATGAGAATACAGACTGAAAAATAATGTAGGAAACGGTGCGAGGTGTCTGTGTGTGAAAGTGTTTGTGAAAGTGGTGACATGCTGCTCAACAGAGGATACGAGAGGAAAGATAAAGTTACTTTTGAACTTCTCTGCAACTTTTAAAGAGAACACTAGACAGAAATTGCAGCAAGATCCAGTGGTTGTGTACACTCTTTGCCATAAAACGGGTGCACTCTGTTCTGTTGGTTACACTGCTTTGTGTTCAGGTGTGTCATTTTCTCCTACTATTGTCTTTTTAGATTGAAGGTGTTGAGATAATTCATCTTCTCTCCACGCAGTTGTGTCAGTGGCTAGTGGTGTTTCTATTTGTGCGCGTTGTCTGTCTAAACTACAATATGTCTAAACCCTACTGTGCAGAGACAAAGGCTCCTGTGTGAGTGTTTGTCGAGGAAAACAAATGACTGTTCTGTGTGTGTGTGTGTGTGTGTGTGTGTGTGTGTGTGTGTGTGTGTGTGTGTGTGTGTGTGTGTGTGTGTG
>JAPQRQ010000026.1:14365828-14390391 GCA_037367365.1 Apogon talboti | reverse complement strand
AGATAGATAGATAGATAGATAGATAGATAGATAGATAGATAGATAGATAGATAGATAGATAGATAGATAGATTAATTGATTCATTCCTATCCTTACACCCTCACTTGTTTGTTTGCTCACACTGGTGAAAGTCACCGTAAAAAATGAATGGTACCTTCTGCCTGATCCTTGACCCCTTCCTCCATCAGTCAGTAGTCAAAGCCCAGATTGGGATACATGGGAATCACAGAGCTAGTGTTTCACCTGCCACACTGACCCACTAAACAAGGTAGTTGCACTACACTAGACACCACACCATAACATTACACCCATTCAGGAGGCAGGAACACTTGTACTTATGTCTCTAAGTATGGACATACACTGCTACTAGTGTCAGGTTTCATAGGGTTTGTTGACCTGCTATGCATTTAGGTATTTACACACAATATTTGTACATTAATCTATGAAATATTAATCTATTTTTCTGTCTGCTATGGTACATAATGTGTTGTGTGTTCATTGTTAGTGTATACTCGTTAAAATTTGGATCTTGGTGTAAATGATCATATACCTTAACTGCTGATCGGTCTTGGTGCGATCACGTTTCTTTTTGCAGCTGTCTTAACTGTGACGGCAGATAGCTTCATTAAGATATTATCATGACACCCCTGCATCAGCGCTATGATAGTGCTGTGAATTTTGCTGAATAATTCAACACTGCCCGTTTGAGAAAGTATCATTAAACATTGATGAATGTACATGCACCATACCTTGTGGTATGAAGCATGTATGTTAGCGTGTTTCCGTTCCCTAGTATATGACCTGCAGTATGTGCAGCTGTGTAGTATATCCATGTGTGGGGTGTTTTCCATTTCAATACAGTAGATTAGTGGGCCATCTGTGTCAGCCAGGCTAAACTGTTTGATACAGCCATTTGTCTGCAGTTTAGACTAGTTGCGCCCTGACCTTATTGGCAGAAATCCAGTCCTGCAGAACAAGAGACAACACCATGTGTATGTGTGGACTTTAAATCCGAGGTCCTGCCACCTTTTTGATATTGGATAATTAGAGCTCCTGATCTGAGTAGGCCTTTACTGCTACAAGGATTGACTTTTTTGAGTTGTATTTTTTTTCTGTTACTCACACATAATGGCAGCAAATTGGAAACAAGTATAAATATTGTTAATGTTTCAGTGCATAATTTCAAGGCAATGAAGATTTTTGCCCGAATATCCCTAAACAGACTTTTTGTCAATTTGATTATATTTGGTGTCTGATAACCATGCATCCGGTATGTTGTCACGTGGAACAGCCTGAAAGCAGTGTGGGAAATCACAGCAGGCAGACAGAAGGACAGGGGTCGCCCACTGAGTTTGACCTTGATGTCGCTGTTGCCACTGTGATACTAGCGCCTGTTCTCTCTCTGTCGTGCTTGCTCTTTTTCTCTCTGTTGTCTGATAGAGGCATTAAGAATACATGCTGATGTAGTTTCATGGTTTCTTCCTCTGAGAGTGTAAATCAAACACCGAGCTGGTGTCTGTTGTCGCGCCTGCAGGCTTGAGTGTGATTTACTTGTGCTATTATTTTGGCGGTATCTCATCTCCTCCTTATCTCTACAGACACATAGGATTGCCTCTCAGTCATCTCTATTCATTCTCTGTGTGTTAATACACGAGAAAATATGTGAATTTCACTACACTGAGGTTCCTCAGCAAAGCCATTCTCTGTCACAGACTTCTCTTCCTACTCCTCCCTGGCAGCCCCACCATCTGTTGTCCTGGTCTTGGCTGGGGTTTGGCACCAGCTAATACTCGAGTGAAAACATGAGTTTGACAGTTGTCATAAACATGCCTTGAGTAACTGCCTCACCATGAAACCATTTAATGATTCTGGCACAGTGTGAGCAGTCAAGATGGAAAACACATTTTCATCAGCGTTTTTTTTTTTTAAGTCAGGAGGGAGGAGAAGGTGCTGTGGTGGGATACACGTATGTGACGTTGTGTTTGTTCCCCCTCAGCCCTCAGGGAGTGAAGACCAGACGGGGGACGAGCATGAGGAGAGGGAAAGGCTGCGCAGAGTACTCAAACAGATTGGACGAATCAAATGTCCCAGTGAGGTATGCATGCTTTTTTTTTTTCCTTTTTTCCTGTTCTATCCTCTGTCCTTCCATTCTTTACTTGTCTTTCTGTTGTCCTTCATTTCCATTTGTACAACTATCCCGTCTCTCATCTCATATTTTCCCCTCTTTTCACCTGCCAGTTTCGATTTTGTTTCTCCCTCTCCTCAGGCTCCACTATTTGTGTCTGCCTCCTTTTACCTCTCTCCCTTTTTTCCTTTACGCCTTGTTCTTGACATGTTGCCCAAAACCACATCAACACTCTGCTTCCCATTACTCATACTAGAGTGCAAAAGGCAGAGAGGAAAAGAGAAAGAGCTGCGAAAAATAGATTCTGCGCATCGACATGTCTTCATATTGAAAAATGAGTGGTTTCTCCACTTTTCTCTGTCTGTTTAACGCAAACCACAAGATATTAACCAAATGCACTAATATTATCCAGTAAATCCTACACTGTGCTCCACTTACCCAGTTTCCCGTTTGCATTCTGTTTCATTTCTGTCATTAAACTCACACATACACACACACACACACATACGCATACATTAAATGTGTACAATCACACATACATATGCAGGGCTGTTCGGCCCACTTCTCCAGTCTGATGGGCTACCAGTACCACCAAAAACGTTGTGGAAGAGAGTATTCTGATGCTGAGAAGCCTGTGTTTCTCTGCCAGCACTGTGGAAAATCCTACCGCTCCAAGGCCGGTAGAGAGTACCATGCTCGTACCGAACACTCCCCGGCCATCAGCACCGCAATTGCAGCTACCACCAACATCAAGGATAACATCACAGACACCAACAACAACACTGGCAAAGAGCATGTAAGACAAATAATTACGCATTACATTAATTCATAAATGACGGCTGGGGACCTTCATGAACAGTCTCAGAGAAAATAATTTCCTCCTTATAATGCTGTTAAAACTTATAACTACTTTAAAAGAAGCACAGGTTTAATCACATTTTGTTGTCTAAAATGAGTTTTATTGGCCCCCCCAGGTGTCTGAGGAGTTTCCATCAGGATGCAGAAAGGAGCACAGCCAACCTGAGAAGAGGGACTGGCAGGAGAAAGCACCATCCGTCCAACCGAAGGACAGGGAGGCAATGGAGAAGGACAGGGGAAAAGAAAAGGAGAGAGAAAAAGAAAGGGAGCGAGACAAAGAAAAAGCAACACAGAACGACAGCCTGGGGGAGGACTTTGAAAGGACCCCCAGTGGCAGAGTGAGGCGTAGATCAGCCCAGGTGGCTGTGTTCCACCTGCAGGAGATAGCAGAGGACGAGCTGGCCAAAGACTGGGGCACAAAGCGTCGCATCAAGGATGACCTGGTGCCCGACAGCAAAAGGGTGAGGGCTAGCGAAAGGATGTATTGTGGACAGATAACCCACAGTGTTAGTAGACACGATAGACAAACACTCCAGTTAAAGCCACAGTGTACACCGCCAGGCACTGGTGTAAGTCATCAGCATAGACATACTGTACGTTCTGCAGTCTGCTCATGTGTGTTTTGTGTTTAGTTAAACTACACCCGACCTGGCCTCCCCAACTTTAGCCCTGAGCTACTGGAGACATGGAAGAACCAAGTCAAAGAGAAGGGCTTCATCTGCTGCACCAATGAAGTAAGAGCGTTCACTGAAACAAATCATTAATCCAGTGCTTTTCCTAATAGTTCATACTAGTTTAATCGAATCGGTTACTTTACATAGTGTTTGTGCTTTTTCTCAGAACTGTGAAGCTGTTTATTCAAGTGTGTCAGGACTAAAAGCCCACTTTGCCAACTGCAGCCAGGTACAAACACACACTCTGCACTGATTACTGGGTAATATTCATCTCTGTGGTGTACAGTATACTACATATAGACATCTATGTATGAATACTTCAGTAATACTTCACTTTTTGTGTAGTGCACATGGAATATAGTTGGACAAATTTTCCATAAATGTTAAAACGACAGAAAAAGCATAACATTGATGAACAGTAAGCAGAAGAAATATTACTATAACTGCCACTGAAGATCTAGCCATCATGTTTTGCTGTTGAGATTGACATAAATGTGACCAAGTGTTTGCATTGTAGGGTGGTGGAGAGCTGGGGAAGTACACATGTCTGATCTGTCAGAAGGAGTTCAGCTCAGAGAGTGGTGTCAAGTACCACATCAGCAAAACACACTCACAGGTGGGTCTGTGTTATTCAAACTCTTTAATTACCTTTGGAACCACACTTTGTTACTGTACTTTCCTTTTAATATGTTTAACATGTTTGTCTTGTAGGTTGTTGAAATAAGATATTGGAAAACAAATTGCACTGATTTACAAGCAGATGTTTCCAGAATAAAAGTGGTGAAAATGTCTCAATTTTGCATCACTAATAAAGAAAAAGTATGTTAAATTTCAAGATACAGTTTTAGGTCAAATGTAAATTTCTATGCATTAATGAGAGAGTAGGTTTTGTTTAAATGGAATGATCGTCTCTGAGCTCAGTTCTACCTCAAAACCCTGTCTGCATCAGAATACATTCACTTTTCAGACTCCTTCTCTTGTTAGATTTACAAATGTGTTTATAAACATACATTAACCTGCATATATATATATAAAAAAACATCGTAAATGTTGAAAACATAAGTCAACCAGCACTTTTAACATTTATTTCCCAATTTATTTCAGCAAAGTTTGTCAAATTTTGTCCCTTAGTCAGATAATTACCCCCAAAAAAGTGTACATGAGTACTGTCTGCAATGGAGATTTAATTTCCTGACACAATGTACAGAACATGTATTGTTCTACATTCTCTTCTGTCCTCTTCAAGTCTTGAACTGATCAGTAGCCCTGTGTTTTGTCTCAGAACTGGTTCCGTGCAGCCGCTAGTCAGGTGGTCTCCAGTAGCAAGAGCAAAGCGCCAGAAAACAATGGGATCAAAGAAGAGGTGAGGAACGGTGCCACCTCCGGTAAGAAGAGGGGTCGCAAGCCCAAAGACCGGCCCTCTGTGGTTGAACCTCAAACAAAAACTGACGCACCTACCACTACTCAAGACTCAACTTCTGATGACACCTCTTCCTCTGCCCCTCCACAGTCCCCCACCCACATCTCTGACCCATCGGACAGCATTTATTCAGGCCAAAATAGACAGCCCAATGCCTCCGCCGCCAGACGAAGCAAACCTAAGAGGCTGTCGTTTTCAGAGTAGCTCTGCATTTGTCGACCCAGGGGCCAGAGGAGATGCTTACTATAGATGTTATGCCAGGAAGCTTAAAGACCTTTCTAACTCCACAAGGACTTGGCGCTGAGAAGAAAGCTAAACCAACCATTAAGAAGTAAAATCTTTAGTACAGACTTCAAATCTTGGTTTCAAGACCCCATGGATAACATGTCTACTGTTGCAAAGCATTCTTGTATAACAGTAGTGTTTTATTTCTCCATTCCACTTTTGTCTCCTTTTCAAGTCACACATTTCAGTTTCTGTACTCACAGCAGGGGTGTCTGTAGTGATCAAAGGTAAAATCCTGATTTCTACATGGATAGCATTTTCGACGCAGAAATAGTGTGCGAAACAAATGGAGTGTAATTCTCTCTATTACATGTTGTGCTCGAGAGGTTTAAAAAAGGATATTCTATTAGCATGGTGAAGTCATTTAATTATAGCTAGTGTTTTCACATTTTTTTCACAAATATACTGTACTGTGTAGATAAACAATATCTATATCTATATATCTATATACTCAAAGCAATGATGCCATCGATCATTTTCAAGCCTGTCATGTCCAATCGGATCATGAGCAATCAGAATTTTTGCAGTGTGTGCTAAAGTGCAATGTTGTTTTTAACTTGATTTTTTTTTTCTCTGTTTCTGGTTTAACTTTTGTTTTTCATGTTCTTAGATTTCAGTAAGCAAATGTCACATAAGCTAAAATGTTGGTCAGTTGTTCATGATATTCCACTCCTTCAGCTCCTCCTGTGACAATTAGTTTCATTTTATTGCGTCACGTGATGATGAATTGCATTGCTCTGCATTGACAACCATAACTGTCAAAAAATGATTTCCACAGATTTACACTGAAGTTAATAAGCAGAGTATCCAAAAGAAGTAAGGTATACGTTATATTATTATTATTCAGCTACAGTAATATCAAATAAGGCATTGTTTGATTGATTTTGAACAAAAAAAAACAAAACTTGAAGTATTCTGTCTAAAAAAAAGGACGGGCAAAGCTAAATGTTGGACAGAACGATGAATTTTGTGTGAAGCTTGTTGCACCATTGCAGCACAATCAAATAAGTAAAGATCATATTCAAAGAGGCCATATGACTCTGGCTACTGCTGTAGCTGGAATCAAAGAGCTGAGGAGAGAAGAAAAATACTATCTTTTATAGAGAGGCTGGTGAAAGGAAGCTTTTATTAAACAGAAAACCTGCAAATGAAGATTTACATATAATAAGGTATATGGATTAATTCCTGGATGCTCAAAGTTATTGCCTTGCACTTTAACCCTTAACCCTTCTAGCTCCCCTCTTGTATTTTTTGCACTCCAGGAGTATTCAACCTAACCTAGTGGCAGTCAGGCACAGGAGTGGGATCATATTACTCTCTAATAAAAATTAAACTAGAAAAAAAGAGCTACATTTGTCTTTTCCCAGGTAATGAGCAGCACGGTTAATTATTTCTAGTTAGTATTTCCAATCCAACATGACCAAAAAAATTATGACTCACAAAACAAAGCCATAAATGGTCTTGTTGAATTTTTAAGGCTGCTTTTATCACTTTATTAGATTAGCTTTAGAGGGGAAAAAAAGACAAACCAATATTATCTAAAAGTTACTTTCATTTCAAATCTAAACGTGTGCAATCGTGTTAACTTTAACAAAATTAAAGTAGATACTTGAATCCACAGTTATATTAATGATTTGCGAATATGAGAAGTACAGAAATATTGCATTTATATTTGCAGTGCATCTCCATAATAATAATAATAATAATAAAAATAATGATAATAATAATGACTCGCTTGCTTAAAAAGAAACAGACAGATCTATTTTATATTCTCTTGTGTGTATTGCCTAGATAGCAATCTGATAGCTTTGAATAAAGTTGTGATGTGAGGAAACTGATGAGATAATAAGGGTGCTTTACTTGCCACTCTACCTTAAGGACCTGAAATGACTCAAGTCCACTAATCCATCCTGCCACTTTTCTCCCTACAGGCAAGTTCAATGAAGTTTTGCACCAACAAATGTCAATGTCATCATTTTAAATCAAGCACTGATGTCAAGAGAGCATTTTTTTCGAGAAACATTGAATCTGAAATTTGTAGGTATGTCCCAGACGGAGCCATCCTACGCTGTGACCTTTTCTATTTCGAAGCAAAGATATGAGCTGAATTTCTCCATTTTTAATCAACCGATGGAGTATTTTCAGATGGGGGTGATTATGCATGTGTCTGTCTCTGTTAGTGGGATGGACCTTTTCCTTCTATCCAGGTTCAGCTGACAGAGAAGATAAGTTAGAGAAGCACTGACTGGTCCTCGGACCTTTTCAATATGAGTTGTCCAGACCTTGTGTGTGTGTGTGTATGTGTGTTTATTATACAGTTAGCACCTTTGTAATGACTGGATGTCAGAAATGGTAACACTTTTTCGTCGGGTGTTATGCTGTGGCACAGAATCAGTTCATCAGCTGCTTGTTACTCGTTTCATTAATAACGTCACATTGACTGTGTTTACCCAACAAGCTTTGGTGTTGCAATATGATAGTTTAGCACTGCTTTTAACAGTGGGTATTTTATATTTTATCTCACCCTTTACTATCTGTCTTCCTATGATGTGGAAAACACATATCTATCCCGCAGTGTAAGCTAACTGCAACATGTTTAGAGAGTACAGCAATACACCATAGTTAGCTGGTTTTGTTGGCTTGCTGATATTTTGATATTGATGTGTATTCTCAAAATTGTATGGCTTTTTTCACACCCCTTCTTTTATTTGTTTGCTTTGAAAATGTTTTGTTTTTTTGTTCGTTTGTTTGTTTTTTACATATTATGAAATCTTTAAAAAGAAAAAAAAATTTGTAGACCACAAAAAACATTGTAGGCCAATGTGTCGGCATACACTGTTATTTTATTCATTTTGATGATGCACATAAATTGAGCTTTTTCAGTACATGACGACAAACACATTGAGAGAGTCCTTTATTATATCTATTCAATATGGGACAACAAGGCATATGTATGTGTGTTTGTTTCTGTATTTAGTGCACTTACTATACCATGAAATAGGCTTGAAATAGGAGTGTTGTTGGAGCTTTCTAGTTACCTGGACTGTGTGTGGTGTGACTTTTGTACCTGGGGAAACAGCAGGCTCAAGTGTCTTCCCTTTGTCAGTAATGTTATCTCCAAAACCAAGGTTAATCCACGTAGACAGCCTGAGAATTTTACCCTTTTATTTGGACAACAGTGGATTATTTTGTATGCACAAAGTGGCATCCACCACTGTTGTCGGGGCCATTGTGATGAAACTGTTGAGAGTTTTAAGAAATTATGTTGTAGCACCTAACTGATTGTGATATATAAATAACAGGTGAAATGAGACTAATGATAAATTGAAGATTTCCATATCTAAAGTTAAGTTGTATAGTACCTAACATTGGAGGTTTAACCTCCTTTGAGTCTGAACTGTTACAATTTTTCCCAAACTTGTTGTATTTCCTGTGCATTAGTATCCCTCAACTAATTAATAAAAGTTTGTTGACTAAATTGTCTCATTTGTTCGATAGTGTCATATTTCTTCTGACATATGTCACACGTGGCCTGTCGAACCTCAACCGCAGCCAGCATTGAAAAAGGCCCTATGTATGTTACTATGATACAGAACGAAAGTGTGGCCCAATGCATTCTGGGACTTGAGGTCGTTTTTGGTCTGGCGCTGCTGTACCCTTAATAAAAGTAAAATTGAATTTGACTACAAGCCCCAAGATGCCTCAATGCTAACTGTACTCCTACACCTGATTGTCAATAGAGCAGCAATGTCTGCTGTTAGCATAGAAGAAAGGCACCCAAAGATGGAGAACGAAGAAAAAACTTCCTCCATGTCAAACAGGTAACTCGTTTTAGATTTTGGGCTTTACTCAGAGACCGCTAAAATCACGTAACAAATTTTGGGCGACTGAAATTCACCGGTAGAATTGACAAGCATCTTCACGGAAGCACGACTTATCACAAAGTGTGTCTTCATGGTCTCTGTCACTGTAAAATAAAATAAGTCATTTGTCACTGTAATGGAGGCGACGTATGTAGAAAACATTCGTATAAAACAGATGTCAACGTGGACGACTTTATGTTCGCTGTTTTTCCGTTCTGTTAAGCGGTTATTACAGTTTTCTTAACCAGATACTAACACGAGGCAGCACCAACACAGTCATGTTTTTACAGCGATATAAAATATTATAACACACGGTCGTTAACGCCATCGTATTTTACACATGAATGTATAGCTTTACTTATAATTCTAATAATAATATCTTGCTTAGACTAAAGCAGAGGAAGTGAAAGCTGACTGTTAGCAGAGGAGCATGGCATGGTAATGTTGGCACTGCATGAAACACTTCACATAATTACATCTCCACTAAAGACAAATACTAGTCTGCAGGTTTGAGTAATTACCGATTAGTGTCTAACATTCTTGCTGAATATAAATACATTTATATACACTGATAGTTAGCTGTCTATGAACACATAGTTAAACCAACTTCCAACTGAGCCACAAGAGGGTGTCACTGCATTGGTATTATCTTCTAAGACTCTGTTACTACTTGGCATTTATAAAGCTGAATATTGCTACTAAAGAAAAAAAAATCTGCGATGGATATTTTATTTTGTTCAGTGATTTGAGTTAGGAGACTGTAATTAAAAGTAGACTTTAAGTATGTGTTGATCTCAATAACACAGCAGAAAAAGTCTCATTTAATTTTTAAGACAAAGTGGAGGAAATCATAACACAATACCTCAAAAAATGCTATAACCTTCCCAAAACAACCTTCCATTACACTATACACGAGTAATAGTTAGTTGTAGAGTTATGGTATTGAATTGTATTATATTTGACAAGTGTTGCAGTTATTTTATTCCCTTTGTATCCTTACTTACATAATGTTGTCCTACTTTCTAAAATAGATTAGAAAGTGGTTGGAATTTGGGTCATGCTGAAAGATTTTATACCTTTATTTATGGCGTCCCCAAGACATGACTTACATTTTGTCACTTTCTAGTCATTACTTTAAATGTGTATTTTGTATTTTATGTTCTAAGCAATACATTTAGTAGTTTGACACTTTTCTCACTCCACTAGTTGCACAGTAATTTTAAGTTTTGCTCAAGCTGGGTTTGTTACCCTGCTGTGCGTCTCTGTAGCCATAGCGCAATAGCTGAATGTTTGGCATAGCAACCAGTTCAGGCTTCTTGTTTCGAAGTGGCTTTCTTGCTTTGCAGCTGTCCTCTGACTGCAGTTAAAGCAACAGCTACAATCCCCAAACTACATTGAAGATAAAAGAAAAACACAGAATTCCCTTGTGTCACTCCCCTGTCGTTTTAAAGAGGAAGTAAACAGAAACGAGGGTTTGTCAACTTCATGCATTAGCAAATATTTGGAAATGTTAAAAAGTTGGTTTAAACCCAGTCTTGTAGCTTCTCTAAGTGGTGCTGATCCTAAGCAGCAGCCTCCACAGTTCTTGGGTTTGTTTTTCTGCTCTGGAAAACAATTAGCCTGTCTCCTCTGATCTCTGAGAATAATGATTTGTTTGTCTGTGCAAGTGGTGACCCAGGAGGAGTGTCAGTGTGTCTATGAATGTGTGTGTGTTTATATGTTGGTGTCTCAGCAAGATTGCACGCTTTGCCCAGGGCTGTTCCTCAGACTGTCAGCTGATAAAGCAGTAGTGTTAGGTTTCATCATGCTGTTTATTCCCCACTCTTCGCTCTGACTGAAGCTAGGTTTGAGACGTTGCTGTTTGTGTATGTGTTTTTATGTGGGTGTGTTTGCTGCTGTGCTGACGTCTCCAGACTCTGGTGTAAGGCACATAGAGACATGTCGGTTCCCTGCAGGGGAATAGCAAATCGCCTCCCCTCTGCCCTTCCCTTGCGTCGTCTTTTCTCTCCCTCCCTTCTTTTCTCCCCAACGCAGCCTGAAGCATCTCTGTTGTGAATTTAGTCAACCACATCAACAGCAGAAGAAAAGCTGGCTGTTTGTCTTTTCCTCCTTCTCCCAGTTTTTCCTTCTGTTTGTTTCTTGGTGCCTGTGTGGCTCTCCTCTTTCCTCGCTTTCACCTCTAGTGACATATTGCGACACTGGCTGTCAAAGACAGATGACCCAAGCTTGGCATGTGTATGTGTGTGTTTATGAATGTGTATGTGCCAGGAGTGGGAAGGTCTGGCTCTAACCTGATGCTATTAATACCACCTAATGAACATAATCTGGAGGGTAGGTTATCCTCTTACATTTGTTGGCTGGACGACTAAGGGGAGGAGTAGAGAGTGAACGAAAGAGGAGGGAAAAGCAGTGCTGTAGTTAGACAGTGAGTACTCGCTACCAAGTCGCACTGCTTATCCCTCTCTATTTCTCTACTGAATGGAAGAAACAGAAAACAAAACTGATGTTAAAAGTTTCGTTTCTCATCCAAGCTGACTCCCCTCTATATAGCCCACTTTGTGTCTCTCTCTCTCTCTCTCTGTGGATGTGTAGTACCAGAGGGCATTCCTGCTGAGTGCTTTATTGTGGTTGAGCGTATATACCCTAGCCATACCTTTTGGCAATAATATAAGATTAAAAAAAAAAAAAAACAATTTGCAGAGTACACATAGAAGAAGCCTCCATTATATTTTTTCTCCAGTTATGAACTCTCTACCGGGTTACTCAGGAGCTAGAATATCTGGCTGTTGGACACTAAGATCTGATGGCAGGTAAGTGCATTATTTTTCTTACTTTTCAGTTACCTTGGTTGCACTTCACAATTGTTTGCAGTCTTCCATCCTGTGAGAAAAAGGCTTAAAGGTGCACGAACAGGACTGACAGCTACAATTTCTCCGTCTGAAACACTGTGGTTTTTGATTGGCATGATTTGGAAAGATCTGTCACTTAGTAACTCGAATTTATGCTTTGGTGTGAGGCACTAATGTAATGTTGTTGTGCTGGCACAAAATTTACAGCTGAGCGACAGTTCTTCTTGACTGGCTTTTGCTGTATTCATATATAATTATGTTGTTTATCAAATTTTGTTGTCCAACTTTACGGCCCAATTTTTAAATGGAAACAAATAAGGTTTATTTATTTATTGTTGTTTAAGTGAGTAGCGAGATTTTTTCAGGTAGTAACAGTGTATTGTAGGTTATTTAGACGAATGTCATTTAAATACTTGGTGTTTTTTTTCCACATGTGTAACTTAATCATAGACAATTTGTTTCATTATTGGAAAATGACAGATTTCAGCTCCTTATCCAAGACAAAGAGAGGGGTTGTCGTGAATTCTCTTCTTAATTTTTTGACAAAAATTTGTGTTTTGCCTAAATCATCAAATACTCAGTTTCTGGTTAAGTTCTGTGAGTTTCCTGAAAAAATCTAAAAAAAAATGACTTGGCAATTATTTTAGGAAGGTGACGACGTACAGAATGTGTTCATTCATGTCTTTTTGACCTTTCGCAAAGTGAGTTTTCTAAGTAGGGTAAGAGACTAGCTATAGATCTGCTGTCGTGCAGTGTTGTGTCAGGTACCTTACATTGTGACCTCTTGCCAGCCTTTTTTTTCAGACTTGCATTCATAGATCATTGTTGGTGATGTTTAGGAGGGCTGGACACTGTGACTCTAAGCACTGAACAAGGGCATGATTCAGCATAGTCACCTCCACTAATCTTTTATGGCACCCTAGTTTGGTTTTAACTGATAACTCAACTGGAGTGTACCATTCCTCATATGTAGACCATGTGTTTTCTGGGTCTTAGCCTGCTCCCTGGCTCCATCCAGGCTCAGGTGGCTCCAGAGTGATAAGATAAATCTTTGCTCACTCTTTTGTGTTTGCTTCACCTTTGACCCCTCGAACCTAGGAAGGTTTATGGCCTACATACATAAAGATGTGGAAGGCTGGGCTCACTGAAATACAAGATAAACAGAAAGAGGAACATCTACCACTGTACTTTGATGTAGCTAGTGGTAGAAATGGCTTCTGGGTTTTTACAGTCCTCCTTGGGTGAAGTGTGGATGGCTCGGATACTGAAGTAAGTGTTGTTAGCAACTATTACCTGACAAGGCTAATCACTTTAAGAAACACAGGACAGCGCTTCTTGTGGCGACACTCCTTATGATATTTCACATTTTCACATGGGCAACATACATGTTATTGCTTCAGTAATAATCCAACTTGTTTTTTATTTGGTTAATCTTAACTAACACTTCTTTGATCATCATCGAGCTGCTGTCATGTTAGACAAGTTGAACAGGCATTACTACAGGAGTTTAAATTGTTGCCTCATAACTCAGCAAGGAGTGTAACAAGTTCTGTGTGCGGTTGTTTTCTGTTTTGAATCGTAGCTGACTAGAAGCATTATGTGAATTTTCATGCTCTGTCTTGTGTTCATTCCTTCTGTAATGCCACACAGTGAAACTCCTAATAGACTTGTTTAATATGGGTATAAACACCAGAAAGAAGTTTTTACAAAAGTGATAGATGCCACATTTTTATGTTGAAATACGAGACAGTGGCATTAGAAATTTCTCTGGTTCTTCTCTGTTTTGCACAACAATGACTGACTCACTTTAGTTTGAATAATGATGCAAATTCTGCCGGGGACTATTTTGAATGTGCTTGTTGTCATTTGTTTATTAGAACCTTGTGCAGCATTTGGTCTTGCACGCACAAAGTCAAACTATCTACAATAGCACTTTAATCTGATAGCATTCTTAATATAGGACATGAACAGTACATATGTGACTCAGTGGCACATGGAGGATTGTGTAGTTTTAGTCATGTTTCTACTGTAAAAAAAAACTTTACTAAACTTTGCCTCTTGCAGCAGTTATACAGAACAATGCAGGTTCAAGTGAAGATGTAAACATTAACTCATGATAGGACATGACACAACACTACTTAAGGGAGCCGTATATCATTTAGGTTTTATAATACTGTGTCTCTGCAGGGAAAACACTCTTCTGACACTGGAGTGACAATGACAAACAGTGCTAAAACAGGAACAAACTTAGCTCTTTGTTTGACACTTAAAATATTCTGTCTTGTTGTCATGAATTTTATTACGCCGTCTTATTGTCTCTGAAGAGCTTTTATTTATTACCTCCACCATGGAAGTTATGCTTTCCCTCCTGTTTGTCTGTCTGTCAGCAGCGTTACGCAAAAACCACTGCAGCGATTTTTGTGGCATTTTTTGGAGCAGATCCGTAAAAAAGGGACAGAAGTTGGCAGTATCTCTCACTTTCTTTGACACTGAAGAGTCCCAATTTAACTTACAGTTTTGGCTGCTCTTAGCAAAGAGGTGAAACTCAACAGCCTTCAGTCTAACAGGGCAGAGACGCAGACAAATCCTGTGGCAATACAAATGTGATATATTTATTTTCAGTTGGCTGTTGTTAATCTAAGTCTTTGGTACCAGTTAAATTAAATAAATCCTAGCGTAAACCAACCATCATTCTGCATAAACCGACGAATTAGAGCTAAGACCTCTGTTGCCATTGTAACAGCCCACTAACCAGCAGCTCCAACTAAAAAAAGAAGAAAAACCGGTCATAAGTTGTGGTTAGCTGAAGTGTGTTTTTATCATATCACGGAACAAAAACAAAAGTGGACTCTTGGTCTTGGTAGAGCGGTGTCCCCAGGGTGCCCTAGTAGATAGACTATATTTGTATCTTCACAACTCACGACACAAACGCAAGCTTTGTTTCACTCTCACCATGTGCAGTGTACGAGTGGAATGTGATTTTCATCATATTCTACCCAAATACTGGTGGTGTAATTTGTACCAGGGGAAAGCAGACCGTGACGGCCTTTCCTGTCCTGTGTTTTTCCCTTTACAGTGGAGGTGGCGAGGGCTCACTGGACCGGCTCCTGCCTTCAGTAAGCACAGGCCTTTCTCCGAGGAAAAGGACCACCAGTCAGTGTAAGTCTGAGCCGCCACTCCTACGCACCTCCAAGAGAACCATCTACACCGCAGGACGCCCCCCCTGGTACAACGAACACGGAACACAGTCCAAAGAGGCCTTTGTTATCGGTAGGTCACCTCAAAGCCATGCAGACTGTAACGCCATAACCATCATATGATATTCAGTATCTTTTTCCATCTTCATATCTGTGTTACATTTAATGTTTTTTTTGTCAATTCCTCATTATTTTAGAAATGTTATATCATAGTATGTGAACCTAGAGTACAATAAAAATGAAAAACATTTCTTACAATACTACTTGTTACATGTATCCGTAACTGTTGAAACTTAGTAAATTAAAGCTGAAGTGAATTACCAATAACATACACTATAAGGACAAAAGTATTGGGACACAGTGAAATCAGGTGTTTCATTGCTGGGCTACGAAACAGTAATGATAAATATTGTAATATAATTTGGTATTGCAAGTAACATTATTATTTTGACCTAAAAGTTAGTTTTACTTACACAAAATGCTCCAGATTTTGTGTTTATGTATTTTTTTCCTTTTACTTTATTATTCTAATTGTTTTAAATGTTCTACCTTTAGATTTCTGAAATATTTTCATATCTTGATCATCATAAATAATGATTAAATAATTATTATAATCTCATAAATAATCATTTTAAAGTACAAGTAACCATCTGGTTTGATCAACTTTCAGTCAAGCATCAGCCTTTAACTTTAACAGAAAATACTGATTTCACATTTATTATGATTATAACCAACAACAAATGACGTAAACACTTTTATCATGGAAATAGAAAGTCTTACAAGCTGCAGGTGTGATGTGTCCCAATATTTTTGTCCATATAATGTAAACCTGTGCAGATACACATGTAAAAAGGTAATTGATTGGCAAAACAAGTCAGTAGAGAAATAACCACTGAAACACAATCATAGGTCAAAATATAAAATGATGTCATCAGAGAAACTTGTTGAAACACCTTAGATCTTGTATATATTTCAGACTAATAAAGTTACTTGATACCCCATTTAAGCATTTGAAGTATTTTTCCACAAATCAGTGCACACCACTTTTACTTCTAATGGATATTGACAAGCCCATTATGTGTCCCTACTGGCCTCTGGTGCTTTGACGCTTTTGTTGTGGTCTAGTTTTGCCATTGAGGAATATTGAACAAGTGTGTTAGTGCTAGAAAAAGGGATTACTTAAAATAGCTTCAAATGCTAATGGGGCTTTTTAACTATAGAAAAGCCCACTCTCTGTTTGTGCCTGCCCCCTACACATGCAAATAACAGGCTTAAGTAAAGTTGGTACGTGCTTAACTTGCCACTTGACTGTTTTCATACGCTTATAGCACAAGTCTGCAGTAATTTCAGGTTATGTCGGTGTGATTTAAATATGCACAAACCACCGAGTGTGTTCATGTTTGTTCTGTCACAGGTCTGTGTGGTGGCAGCGCTTCAGGAAAGACAACAGTAGCAAGGAAAATCATCGAAGCTCTGGATGTTCCGTGGGTTGTTCTGCTTTCAATGGACTCTTTTTATAAGGTGTGCATGTGTGTGCAGCATGTGTGGCATTGATGGTGGTGTGTATCCATTTTTATGCAACCACACACCTGTTTTGTCTTTTCCTCATATGAGGTTC
This sequence comes from Apogon talboti, assembly GCA_037367365.1. Lineage (NCBI taxonomy): Eukaryota > Metazoa > Chordata > Actinopteri > Kurtiformes > Apogonidae > Apogon > Apogon talboti. The sequence goes on along the minus strand of JAPQRQ010000026.1, from coordinate 14,373,502 downwards.
AGCAAGTCAACAGCTTTTACTTATTGCCTAATGTATTTTTAACATGCCTCTACACATCTTTACTTTCTCCCAACTAATTTCTCAGTGATACGAATCTTAATAAGATAACACCGAGCCATCAGCCGTTCCCTTTGATTATTACTTCATCTCTGTCTGGTCTGGCTGTTAAACCTCCAGTGGCCTCAAGGCAGGGTAGGAACGGGCAAGACAGGGCGCAGATGACAAAGCAAAAGACAGAAAATAGGATTCGCTTTGGATCCCAGAGGGAAAGTGAGGATAAGAGCAGCAACTAAAAGGAAAAGGGACAAAATATTAGAAGACAGACGAGTCAAAAAAGAAGGACACCGGAGAGCAAAATGGGGAGAGATAAAGAGTAGAGGAGAGCAGTCAAGCAAGAGCCATCATTCTTGCCCCTCTATACCTCCTCCCACTCTGTTATGTTATGTAATCCTGTCACAGTCTGACAGCAGTGATTCAGACTGTGACAGAGTGGGAGGGATTTACCAGTGACCAGTGTTACCGCGGCCCCTCAGCAAGTGGCAGTTTGCACACTCCAGTAGCAGAGGTTGGCATTCACGACACCGCCACTGGAATTCATCTGTTTTACCTCCTCTCCTGTACTTAAACCACACACTGAACATCTTAAGTATTAAGGTTTGGTGAGTGGGTTCACCTCGTATTCACACACGGCACCCAGAAAGTGTCCAACTCTAATTTGTCACATTAACTGTTTAATCAGTTCACTTGAGAAGGGGGTGTTGCTTTTCTGAAACTGCCAAATACCAGTCTGGAGTTTTAATGCTCGACCACCCTAAGGGCCCTCCAGACACACACACCACCTGGTTCAGACGTCACAGTGGCGCGTGGTGTTCCTAAATTTAGGTTGCATAACAGTTGCTGTTGAATAGATATAACAGTGTGTGTTTTTTTGCAATAAATAATAATAATTATTAATATTATTATTATTTTACCATGTTTACTTTGTATCCTTTTTTATTTTCTACTTAGATTCAATAAAAATTCAATTAATTACTGATATGCAAATAAATTAATTAACAAATGAATATCTAAGGAGAAGACATAGGGACATTTTAATCAGGAAATTGCAATAGTGTGTGGAATGGATTGTTCACTATGAGGTTGTCCTCAGGTCCTGTCCTCAGACGAGCAGGCTCTGGCAGCTAGCAACGACTATAACTTTGACCACCCTGACGCCTTCGACTTTGATTTGCTGACACACACCCTGCGCAAACTGAAACAGGGGAAGAGCGTGAAAATCCCTGTGTATGACTTCACGACTCACGGAAGACAGAAGGAGTGGGTAAGGTCCAGTGCACACATGCAAACACGTGGTAGCATGTCTTTAAGTTAATGAGTAGCATTTCACTTACTGCAATATAATCTCAGTTTCTCAATTACCTAAGAGGCTTTTAATCTCCCTCACTAGAGGTTTACAGTCACACTGCAAATCTTCTTCTCCAGATGGTCTCTGGTAGACCATTATTGTAATTTCTGTCCATTTTAATGTCCATTTACTGATCTTCCTTACAGTAGCTACCTACCAATACTACACATTAATATATTATATATAGGAGTAGGGCTTCTATGCCGTACGGAAAAGTATGACACACGAGAGTATGGAAAAATATGGGGGTTTTCAGCTGATTTTCCCTACTCTGTTTTCTAATATATGAAATTCAGTTTCTTAAAATGCACTGACCACACAAGCACAGTATTTTTAATGACATCTAGAGCAGTGGAGCCAATCTACAATGCTCTACCATTTTATGTCAATATGATACAGAACTGGAATGCAACATATGTGACACGTGAAGTGTTAAAACCACGCTTCTACAAAACAAACAGAGCTAGAACTAGAGCTGTACTCAAGTGTCAAATATCGTCTTAATCTTGAAGTTTGAGTCTGAAGAACTGAGCTTTTGACATGGAATATGTGCGGGAACCTCGGTGTGTACCGTTTATATTGTCATTGTCACTGTAATAAACTATGTGTGTCCCCCTGCAGAAAACTGTGTACGGCGCCAGCGTTATCATCTTTGAGGGAATCATGTCCTTTGCAGATAAAGAGCTCCTGCAGGTAGGACGAGTTCACTGTCCCCTAATGTTTCCATCTGACCAGTGGCTGCTCATATTGTCGCCGTGTCATATCGTTATCGGTTTATGTGGTCAGATGTGCTAAGAAACACAAGATTCCAGTTTATTGTTTCACTATAATACAGCATGTGACTAAAGCTGCCATTGACAGTACATAAATATAAATATGATATATGAAAACACAAAAACGTGCATCATTCATTATGTTCTGGCAGTCAGAGACAAACACGTTTATTAAAATAATAATTAGGAATCATTTATGTAGATAACGGCATTCAACCAATTAACCTGCCCCTGTCAATAATATTTATTTCTTCATTAATCAGTGTCAAGCTATTAGCTGGCTTCTCATTTTCTGATGCATTTGTGTGGGAAAATGTGCTCAGCATCAGGTTCAGTTTAGTATTTCCTCTCTCACAGTTATTGGACATGAAGATCTTTGTGGACACAGACTCCGACATCCGGCTGGTGCGTCGACTGAGGAGAGACATTACGGAAAGGGGACGAGAAATTGAGGGGGTCATCAAACAGTACAACAAGTTTGTTAAGCCGGCCTTTGAGCAGTACATCGAACCCACCATGCGCCTGGCTGACATTGTGGTGCCACGTGGTGCGTGTTCACTTACAAGCTCACATTTTACTGACTGTATGCAACTTCATTGTGTTAGTATTGCTGTAATCCTAGCTAGTTTTCAATATTTGTTCCTTTTAGTGCATTTACTGTATTCAAAATATGCTGTGCTTTTTGTGTCAGGTTTCTCATTTTATAGCACCTTTTAGTTAAAGAATACTGTTTTATTGTATAGACCCATAATGCAAATGGAGTAACTTTGTCTGTTTTTCATGGTATCAGGTGGTGGCAACATGGTGGCCATTGATTTAATAGTGCAACATGTCCACAGCCAACTGGAAGAGGTAAGAGGTCACCCCTGTAGTAAACATAGTCATAAACCGAGGAAGGTTTTGTTTAATATATGACATAAATATATCTTTGTACAGTATAGAGCTGATGTACAGTTTATAGCTGGATCGGACTGCAGGTTGACAGTGATTACAAGCTCTAACACTCCCTCTAGTGGATGTGTAAGGCACTGCACAGACGCAAACGTGCAGAAGTCTCATCAACTTATTCACAAACTATATGAAACTTAAACTTAAAAGATTGAATATATAAACTTATCATACTGCAAAAATATTTTTACAAGTATGACCAGTTTTTAAGTATTGCAGATACATTATGTGGCTGTGTTTTTTTAATTTATACTTGAATATGTGTTTAATGTGTGAGTGTCTTTTTTGCAGCATTTAAAGAAATTAGACAAACAGATATAAATGTCTGTCACCGTCTTATTGTGATACATTTTAATACTGAGTTTATTATTACTTCTGGAGACAGTTACAAGCTCAAGAGAAAAATTAAACAGGTTTTTTTGATTTTTTTTATATTGATTTTTCAAAAAATGATCAAATTTCATACGCTCCACTTTCAAATAGGACTGGCCGATAAAACAGGATACTTATTTTTAATGTATTCAGTTCAATTCAATTACTATCATGGTATGTATGTTTTTCTTGTATTTTGTTTTGATTTTGTAGACATTGTTAGATCAAATATTTACAAAACGTCAGAATTTTGTTGTTTTACTTAGTTTGTGTTGTATAGTCTGGTATTGAAAAAAACTTGATTATTTTATACTTTACTAAAATCTTCCATTGTTTGCCAAGCATTTGTCACCTTCCGTCCATGAAGAATAGTTAAAAACCACAAAAACGGCTGGTCTCTTCAGCGTTCATCCAATACCAAAACTCCTTGGTATTAAAATAAAATGAAAATCAAACGGTTAAATGAACATTTTTAGCATGATGACAGTTTTGGTCACATTGCCCAGACATATTTACCAACTAAAAGTGTGTTGACCTTAACCAGAAGGAAGTGGGTAAATTAAAACGTTATATGCAGATTTACACAAAATGCTTTTAAGTGTGCAGCGCCAATAGAAATAATTTCAACTGGAGGCATGATTCTTCACTATAAGCCCGTCAGTGTTTAAACAGTGTTCTGGATTTTACTTCGACACCCACTATTTGTCACTAAATGCACATCTCTGCCCGTGGAGAGAACTTTGTGTCACCGCACCGCTCACTTTGTTTCTTCCACTGTACACAAAAAAAAAAAAAAAGCCACGGTAACACACACACACACTCTGCTGATGGACTGCTCTCTCACTCTCTCCCCTCCTCCTCAAATCCGTCCATGGCTCACAGCGCGAGCTCAGCGTCAGGTAGAGTGGCCTTTATCCTGTCTATTATTCTCTCCTCACCATCTGCCTCGTTCCTGAACCGTTCCAGCTTCTTACCTGGAGGGAGAGAAAAAGAGGACAGCAAAACCAACCTCTACCTTCCACTGATCTGCTGGCTGCCATGGAGCATCACCAGGCGGCACTCTTGTCCCTGTAGTCTAAATACGGCTAATTAGAGATCACTCAGAACAGTTTGGGCCTGTGCACAAGCACTATCAAGATCTAGTGCACACCAGCATGGAGTCAAAATGAAAAACTTTTAACGCTGATATCTGCGAGTCACGCTCAGACCAAAGTTTGAAAGTTTTGCAGTGCAGCCAGCATTTAACGCAAAGATGTTGGTTTTCCCTCTCTCTACCTTTTTAGAGAAATGACAACTCACACTCTTCCTGCCTTCTGTGTCTAAAAATACACCAAAGTGTCAATTCGCTGACCCCTCCTTTCAGCGCCAACTAGAATAAGAGAGAGAGTGACTACAACAGAAAGCGAGCAAGAGGAAGCTCTTGCTACAGCTATTGTTGACTATCGCATACTTTAGCCACAGAGAAAGTTTCCAATACCCTACTACTACAAAGCGCTGAGTTTTTCCATTGAATGTCGGCCACAGTATCTCAGACAGAACGAGAGAGAGGAAGTGAGCTTGGTGTCTGTCTTTAGACACAGGATGTGCTGGGGCCTGTGAGCTGAAATACCAACCTTTACTGTTTTACACATTATACACAGTGAAAGAGTGACAGCCACGCTATAGCTTGCGCACCTCCCACGCATACACCCAATACAGAACACGCACAGGAGATGCTTGCATATCTACTTGAAATCTCAAAAAAACAAAAAAAACAAAACAAAGTTCTTTCTAGTGACCTTGCATCTGATCCGTCGGAGCACTGCCTCTCACCTGATTTCTCGTCAGTGTAGACACACAAAGTGGTAACCAGGAAAACAGAATTCTACTTTTTCACATGACATTACATTTCTGTGGTGAGCACATTTCCGAGACATTTGACATTTTAAGTCTTAGCTGTCACCCTTTTCACTGTGTCTGATATTCCCTTCATCCACCTGACGTGTCTTGTGTCTTTTCTCATTTTCCCCCCTCTTATCTGTTTTTTTTTTGTCTTTCTGTGTCTCTTGTGTTGTGACTTTTGTTTCTGTTATTTGTGTCACCGAAAAACTCTCCCCATAGAGGAAACTTCGCTGGGATATGTGAGCAGATTTGCTATGATTTCTTTTCTTTGTTTTTTTTTTGCATCTGGCTAATGGGTATCTCAGTGACATTAAGTAGAAATGTTTGGCCTCATGATGCCAGTCAGTGACTGCATCCCTGAGCTTTGATAACAGTGTGTCTGTTTCTCTAAGCCCAGGTTAGATCTACACTAACTAGTTGGATAAACCTAATGTGAATGTGTGATATCCTGAGGAAGTATTACAACTAGTGCAGACCTAATGGAAAAAAACAATCAGTTTCTAACATTTGATTTCTTTTATTTTTTCTTGATTTACACTTTTCTGATATTTCATTTCTGTACCATTGTTATGGTCTCTGTGCTGTTGTAATGTTCCACTGAAATACTCAACACTGTCACTGTGTGTGTTTTTATGCAACTCATATTTACCTTTTCTCCATCCTTTCTCAGTGTTTACACTGTATTTTCATCCTTGCTCTAACAACTACTGAAAATAATTTATGATAATTTTTTGCACGCATTATATACTTACACATCTGTGTGTATGCTTTGTTTTAATGCAGACAGTATGTGTGGGCACGCTTGCCTGTGAGCTTGCACATACTGTGCACATGTGTGCAGAGAAGTATTAATTGCTGTACTGTTTATATATTCATTTGTCCGTCTTCCCTCTCTCTGCTCCTCTCACCCCACACTACCCCCGCTCTGTTATTTGTTGCCGTGGTTACAGGGCAGCCCTGGCTTCAGCACACCAGGCTCAACCCCTCCCCCAGACCCTCAGCGTTCTGGAGAGCACCCCCCAAGTGAAGGGCATGCATACCATCATCAGGTGATAACAAAGACAGTACACTGACTACAACTTATGTAAAAATATAAGCACGAAGCATAAAGTCCAAAATAAATATTACAGCTCTTTTCTGTGTTTTTCTAATAACTGTATTTAGAAACAAGGAAACCAGCCGTGATGAGTTCATCTTCTACTCCAAGAGGCTGATGCGTCTGTTGATTGAGCGAGCTCTGTCGTTCCTGCCCTCACAGGTGCTAAACACTGATACAGTTAATACATGGTTAATACATTCACACGACTGCATGGAGGTGTTGTAATCCTTTACATTAAATAGAACGTTGACCCTGAATCATTACACCTGGGTGTTTATGGAGACATGTGTAGGAGAAAGAAAGTGTGAGATTACCAACGGATCTACAGATACAGAAACAGTAAAACAGGTTGGCCTCGACATGTGGAAAGAATATTAAGAGACAAATTAATGGAAAAAAAAAGAATGTGTGTATGATTATGTTAAAAAATGAATCCGACAGACACACACACACACACACACACGGCGGCCAGTAGCACAAACATGGAAACTTATGAAACTACCACAGTGGAAAGTTTAAACCTAAACCATGAGATACTGAAGGGCCCTGCCCTAGTGATCTTCTATATCATAGCATTCGACTGTCTTTAGCTTTGTGCTCACAATGTGCTCCTGATTTTTAATAATATCTAATATTACTAACATCTCAGGTCCACATAGTCCAGACGCCCCAGGGAGAGGATTATGAAGGCAGGACTTTCCACGGAAAGAGGGTGAGTGAACTCTATTTGCTTCCTTACTTTCGACTTAACTCCTTTTTTGTTTGTTTTTAAGAATATTAAGAGTTTGGTCTCTTCCTTAAATTTTTAATACATCCAATTAACCTTTATGTAATGTTTTTCTGTAGATTACAGGGGTGTCCATCCTGCGGGCCGGGGAGACCATGGAACCGGCGCTGAGGGCTGTTTGCAAAGACGTCCGTATCGGAAAAATCCTCATCCAGACCAACCAGGATACAGGAGAACCGGAGGTGTGGGTTTATGTCTAGAATGAACATTAACATCTGACTCAAGTGAATTTACAACTGTACCCTACTTAAGTCTTTCATTTTATGCTGCCTTATGCATTTCAGAGGGAATTATTGTCATTTTTACCATTAATTATTTACCTTTATAGTTAGTTTATATATATATATATAGTTTAGAAACATACAAAAAAAAAACCTATATATATACATATATGTGTGTGTGTGTGTGT
>JAPQRQ010000026.1:14330891-14341731 GCA_037367365.1 Apogon talboti | reverse complement strand
ATAGAGGGGGGTGGGGGGGTGTAGAGAGGAGGCCAGGGTCCTGCTTGTCATGTCAGGCGGATTGGACGACCGCGTTGGCGTGAGGGAGCACAGCTTTGAGTAAAGCAGCTTGTTTCGGGCAGGGATTGTGTTTGCAGACCCTACTCGGAGAGAGAGAGAGATTGTGTGTGAGAGAGAGGAAAGTAGGGAAGAGAGAGGGATCTGTGCCTGGGCATTACAGACCTACAGCCTTAATCCACATGGCTTGACATTCTCCGTTATCCGGCCCTCGGCAGCCAACTACCCAGACTGATGGAGAGACGGTTCTACCCCCTACTGCGTCGTACCACACACATCACTCTCGCCACATACACTATACACACAGTTACACACATTTGTTGAGCCATCGTCTCTCTTCCCCATGAACCTTTCCCACTTCCTCAAAATGAAAATGATTCCTGATCACAGCAACGTACACACTTATTTCCTAAGAAACAACGCAGTTTATCACCACTAGACAGACTAACATGCATTTCTTATCTCTGTCAAGTTTACCTCCATTTACCATAAAATACGCATGGACTCTGGAGTGTAATCCGATTTTTATGCACATTGTTGTCAAGAATGTCCCCTTTTGGGATTACAACAGAGATCAACTACATGTCTGTCTGCTGTTTGTTATATTTTGTTCTCTTCATCCAGTTGCATGTCTATATTTCTTAGTGTACATTTGTTCTTAGCTAAGTAAGTATACACACAATGCCAACTGTATTGTATTCCCTGTGCCTACACACATAAAACCTGGCCAATAAAGTGGATTTGGAGTTTGATTTCAAACTTACAGCTCCAGTACTGTACACAAAGCAATATTTAGTTGTTTGGAGGAAAGACACCACTTGTTTGCACCTTAATACTTGCTTACAGTAGAGTAGCATACAGTAAAGTTTGATAAGTGATGATTTTGCAAAAAAATTAAAGGGGTAATTTGTAAGATTTAGACGGAAAAATGAATAGCAACTAGCAACTTTTACCAGATTGTTGTGACATTTGTTTCCATAATGAACATTGATGTACTGAAGCAAGAGACCAGGATAGATATGAAACTGCTGCCATTTTGAGGATTAGCTCCTTAACAGTATTGTAGCCCAAAAAGGACATCTACAACTGCAAACAAGGCTGAAAAACTGTTTAGATCATGGAGGTTTTGTACGTTTTGAATCTTGTGAGAGCCCCAACAACATTAAAATCTGTGACAAGTGGGAAGACGCAAGTTAGGGCAGTGGGTGAAATGGTAGTTGGTATGTGAAACGGACGGTGGCAAAAAAAGGGAAGTAAAACCTGGAGGTCAAAAAACATTTTGCCATATGCATTAGTAAGCACCTTTCAGTTGTAAGGCAGCAACATCTACTATTAATAATATGTCTATAAAATCATTGTTTATGTTTATAAATACACAATATGATGGAACCCTCCCATGGAACTTAATGTTGTTTCAATTGAGATTATTTACACATACCATGTTTGTGAGATTAAAATATAATTTTACAAATCAAGAAAATCACAGTTTCTGGTAAAACTGTTAAAGTAGTAAACTATGCACATTCAGCCATGTAAATAGAAAGTCACAGAAGCAGTGTCACTGTAACTTCCTCCTTCCATGATCTGTTCAGAGTCACTGAAGACGTATCTTGGGCTTCAACATGACCAGACTTGTAGTCATTTTCACTTGTGTTAACACTTTGCTCTAAAAGAACCATGTGAAATATGCCAAGGTAGCGGTTGTTTTGGTGGTCGACATCTATCGCGTGAGATGAGAGATGCAGTCCATTGAGCGGTTTCACACAAAATTAGATGTTACTTTACTACTTCTACAACTCACTGCCAATTTATTGACTTGTGTAATTATACTTAAATAGACACATATCAAATTTGTAGTTAATAGCACTATCCAACTGCCTCCTGTCATTGACCACCCTTTATATTTTTTTCCAAAATAAGGTCCCTTGGGGCACATCACCTCTCCAAAACTAAAAACTCCAATACATTTCTCTCAAAGGTGATTTCTTTCCATTTGGGTAGATTTTTATAGATGTCGTTTTTCTATAATTGAAGGACTTGAAGAGGAAGAATTGAATCAAGGAGACAAATCAGGCACATCAGTGGGTGGGTGTCATGTTACCACACCTGTACTGTGCAGATTCTGCTTTAAAAACCTTCACAGAAAAAAACGGGGCATATACTGAAACTCAAATATTGTTGCGTCACTCAGAGAGTGGCATCACATTGTCCATCTCATTCATTCTGTGGTAGATTACAACTGCAACACATGTGGTTGCATCTCAGGGGGTAGAGTGGGTAGAGCAAGAAACATGGGGGGAGGTGTGTGTGTGTGTCTCCACATTTTGAAGTGCCCTTAAGCAAGACACTGCACTCCAAGAGACTGGGCCACTTGTGTTAATATATGCAGTTAAGTAGAAACACACCATCTTCTATCTTCTGTCTTGTATCATCTTCTCTTTTGACATAACATCATAGCAGTTATTTCCTGACAACCTGTTGCCAATTTGAGTCAACTTTTTTAACATCTCAAACTAAAACTATCCAAAACTGCCCCTTTAAAAGTACCAAAAGAAAAGTTGTGTGAATGGGAGAAATGAGACTGGCATGGAATTACCAGGGAGATTTTACAGAAAATTGTCCTGTACGCAGGAGAGATCACATGACTTTCAAAGGTGTTTTCCAGCCAAACAGTGTCAACTGTCAACATTAGTCAGCTTTTTATGCTACTGACTGACTGACTGACTTGTTGGCTGGCTGGTGTTTTCTTATTGTTACCACAAGAGGGGGTAAGTTACAGTATGGCCTGGTCATTACCAAACCCTATGGCAACAGATACACAAGCCCAAAGCCCACAGGGATAATGACAACGCCACTGCTTTGATTATATATATATATATATATATATAAACACGGATCTCAACAAATAATAATAATAATAATAATAATAATAATGATAATAATAATAATAATGAAAGAACAATAAATAAAAATGACAGGATTTATGTGTCACTGATAAGAGACCGACTCGTCTTAGATCAGATGGATAAATGCGCGGTTTGTGCGTTCACGTTGTCTCATTTCCTGACTCTGCCCAGAGAGAGAGAGAGAGAGAGAGAGAGAGATACGGGGACACGGAGAGAGAGAGAGAGAGAGAGAGAGAGACGCACAGAGGAGGAGGAGGAGGAGGGGGAGGAGGAGGCTCCTGATACCAAGACACGGAAAAGCAGGGGAGGGAAAGAGAGAAAGAAAAAAGGGGCTGGTGGAGGAAGAGCGGGGAGTGGGAGAAAACAGGGGGAATAACACTTAAAGAAAGCATACAGAGGAGAGGAAGGACAGCACCTAGAGCTTTGGACAACCCCTCCTTTCCTCTCGCAGGCTGTCACAGCAGATTGGACTCCGAAGGACCGACACCGCGTCCACCCCAGACCCCATGGGGTAACAGGTATGTCTGACTTCCTTATATTAGTCCTCTCCCTGCGCGTGCGTTCAGCCCCGCTCCCCGCTAACAGGTCTGTCTGAAGGGCTCCTCCAGACATCGGCGGACATCGCAGGGATCTCCATGCCTTCATGTCATGTCAACAATTAGTTTTCGGCTTCACGCAGCCGTGGCGTGTCCAGCTGATAGTTGGTGTGCGCACAGGTTGGAGACGTGACACGATGCAACTCTTCGCAACCGCGCCGCTGTTACACTTGGCCATCGGAAAAGCTACTGTATGAAGGCCTGTCTGTTTTTTCCGCTGCTTTTTTTTTTTTTTTTTTATTCCAGTCCATTGGCATCGTGTTAGCTACGGCATGAGTGTATTTTGACAGCTAAATACCCGACCGAGTGAGCAAGCGACAGTCTCAAAGTACGCCTACCTGTTCCATACGTGACAGCCAGCTGTCTGTTGAGCTTGTTGATATTTGGAGAAGCTGTCATTTGTTGACGGGATTCGCACATTGTACATTTAACACATTATGTTTCCGATAGTTCAATACAGACAGACGGTGTTATTGTGGAAAAATACAACTGAATGCACTTTAGAGCAATATGTGTCCAAACTGGTCAATAATGGAAATCTACTCCAGGAACATAATAGTCTACTTTTAACCGCGCGCACAAACGTACACAGCATCTCCAGTGTCCAGTACATTATGAATGAATGAAAGAAACCCATCCAAGCAAATATGGTTTAATATAATCATCTATTTCCAAAAGCAGGTTTTAGATGACACCTGCCTATTTAATTCCTGATGGGTTCAGTGTTTTTGTTTTTTTTTTTTTGTGGCTGAGAGCCGATCAAGTTTGATGAAACCATGCGGATGTTGGTGGGGGTTCAAAGTTTTCAACAGAATGGTAATTGTCACATCGGCTCGGGGAAATGTCACGCACGCACTTCGTGGCACACATAATGGTAGTGATGCTCCGTGCAGCCGTCTGGAGGGGGATTCAGAATGAAACCGCTCAGAGCACACTGCAAGACAAGGGCTTAAACCCTCCTCCTTCTCCCCTCGATTAACCTCCAAAAGGGGGATTTCTCCAGCTGGAAATTTCTGCTGCGTCAACACCCAACCCTAGAGTACAAGACAAGACGGGGGGGTGGGGGGTGGGGGGGGATTTTGTTTGCAGATGGTGCTCTCGGGTAATTTTTTTTTTTTTTTTTTGGATCGTCATCTGATCAGTATTAAGAGTTGAAAAGTGAGGCGTCAAGTGTTTTCTTTTGGAGCAGAAAGCGCGTCCCCTATCCTATCCACCCCCCATCACCACCACCCCCATCACCACCACCACCCATTACCTCCGTCTGTCTCCTGTGCTCTTGTGTATGTCTGCTGTCTCTGTCTGCCCTCTCAAAACCGGTCAGTTCCGTCTTCCTCCATTTTCTACCATGCTTACTATGTGAGAGGGGAACAACCCCACTTCACTCACGCTCCGTGTGCAGACACCGGAGTGTGCGCCCTGCTGTCGAGCACCTCCGGTACAGCCTGCAGCCAGGTGAGTCTGCAGCAAAATGATATGTTGAACTGACACTCCTCTTTACTTGTGTCACTTTTTATCACAGCAGTGTAATCATTATCTCTGCACCGGGGCTGTCTAACTTTTCTTTTTTTTTTTTATTATTCACATGGCAGGAGTTTTTTTTTTTTCCCTCATTGTTACACCTTACTTCATAAAATATTCCATCAGAGCTTATGACAGCTACACTAAAAATAACATCAAAAATACCTATATTCAACTAATGTGGGGATGTAATTTTACATCACTGCTACATTTTTTTCATACTTTTGCCATAAAGTTTTCGCGTGTGAACTTTATGCCATTATCAATGAAAATGCAGACCCTACCACCGTTCACTACATGCTTATTGAGTTTTTTTTCTGGTTGTCAGTTGCTAAGTGGATTTTAGGATTAAGGGGCCAAGCCTTTTTCCTCATTTCCCTTAACTGGGTTGGACTGGATTGTCTGGTCATCGCATTGTCCTAATTTAAGCGTCGTACTTTGATGTGATAAACCCCCTAAAGTCTGTTATTCAATTATGTAGAACTTTATGCGTCTGTGTCGTGTCCCCCTCATGCAGATGTTGAATGAAAAAAAAAAAAAAAATTCCCTGGCTTGTCATGTTGAAAACCAGCAACCATCATGTCATTTAAATAGATAATTATCACCTTGCCCTGGACTGTTTCCCAGAATGCTTTGTATGTGTGGGTTTGCCCCCCTGCTGCTCCACAGAGGTTACTTCCCCTGAGTGGGGCTGTGTCGTTGTGCCATTAGAACAGTAGTGGACATGACGTCTGTAGTGTTATCGTGTGTTTTTGTGTGTGTCTGCTCCTTCTCCTTCTGTGTTTTCCACGGGGAAAATATAATACAGACCAAGACAACAGCTACAAGGATGAGTGGAGGAGGAGTGTAGGCGAGATCGGCTGAAAGATGGAAAAAATATTAGGTGTGCGTGTGCTTGCAGGACTGCAAAGGAGGGTTTCAAGCACTTTCCGCTCGTGCTATCACTCATGAATGGACCCTTAAAAGTTGAGTAAACAAGATAAATGACTTAGATTTTCCTCTTTTTTAGGCTGAATCTGTGTGTTGTGTGTGAAAGCATTGGAGGCTTTAGCAGTGGAAAATCCACATCTGAGTTTTTCGGGGGGTTTTGTGGGGGAAACAGAGAAAGTGGGACGGGTTGTGAAAATGAGACACAGGGGCTTCGTTTGGGTGGTAGTTTGAAGCTTGTGACACTTGCCTCTTCACTTTCTCTGTGTGTGTGTGTGTGTGTGCTTGCATGTGTAAGCCTGCTGGTGTGTAGGTGGTGCTCAGTGCTCCCATGCAGGTTGTGGGCTGAACAACCTGTGTGGTAGCAGGTTAGGGATGTTGTGTACTACCCCCTCACACAAGTTTGTTTATGCAGACAACAGGACTGCAAGTTCACTACACCTACTGTACATTCTCCAGAAGTAGACAAAAGAGAGCAAATGCTCCATCAAGACACATTTTCGCTGTTAGCAACCTTGTACTCCATTCATCTCTCTGTCTCTATCTCTCTCTGCCAGTTTTCTCTTCCCGATCCCCCCTCGGAGCTCACTTGTTAATGGGAACACCTGCTTGGCTAACACGTTGCAAAATGAACCGTTTACACTCTCATACGAACATCGTACATGACACACCACTCCTCTCTGGAGTTTTATGACAACTCTTTCCTTATCTGGCACATTGTGAATATTATCATTCTCACGTCTGATTGCATGTCAAGACAGTTTGGCGCACATTAACCCCCCTGATCCTGACTAGCTCCATCCCCCCACCCCTTAATAACTCCCAAGGCTTTTTAGCTTAACTGCTTCTATAGCTCATTGTGCAGTGCTGAATACAGGTGTTCCCTAATCCTCATGGGGTTACGTGGATGCGGTGGGGGATGTGTGTGTGTTTGTGTGAGTTTTTTTTTTTTTTCCTGAGTGTGTGTGTGTGTAACAGCTGTGCACCCTGTCCACCTATCATACTCCCCCCCCCTCCCCCTCCCCAGCAGAGAAAACAGGTGAGTTGAAATCATCCACAACCCATACTGCTCACATACAGAAATACTCTCCACTGCTCCACATGTCCTTTGATAGGTGTTAATATTTCATAGCTATGAGTGAATGTGTGTGTGTGTGTGTGTTTGAATTGCATGAATTTGCACGTACAATAAGACGTCAATGAAAGCAAAACGCTGTAATTTCTGCTGTGCTTTTGTTGGTGAATTTTGAACTGAAAGCTAATGTGAACCTTTCTCTCGTTTATTTTAATCTGCCACTAAGACTCATAAGTCAAAGCGTAAAGTTGTCCTTTAATTGCTAGAAATAAAGTGGAGGGAGTTTTGTGCAGTCAAAATGACAAGATGTCAGAATTTTGTCGGGAGTTGTTGGTATTGCAAACCACCTTTTGGATCGCACATTCCTGAGAAACAGATGAGGGATTTCAGTTTGTGTGCTTTCATCAGGGTGTGTTTTTCTTTTATTTAAGTATGTGGAGCAGATCGGCACTTTCCAACCATTTCCTCATGATCACACAATGCTTATCACCATCATGAGTTATTTTCTGGAATTTATGACATTTTTAACTTAGAAGTTCTCAATTACATCATTGTCCAAAGTCTGAACAGCCTTAAATCGAATCAGTCCCTGTCCTCTGTTTGGTGCCTCTGTGACGTTACTCCATGTTGTCTTTTTTTTTTTTTTTTATTCAGTAAGTTTTCTTTTGTTAAAGCGCTGTCAAAATAGAAATCGCAACAAGTGATGTGATTACTGCAGTTGTCTCAAACCCGCTAAATAACATGCACACATTATCCTGTTAATTATCTTTCTTATTTAATGAAACAACAAAGCCAGAAATAGAAGGTATCTGTTGTTCTATGTCTTCATTCTTCTGACTTTGGATAAACTTATGTCTGCTCTCCTCTAATGAGCTGGCACAAGACGCATTATTGTTCCTATGATTTCCATCCTTTAACAAGATCAAGCTAAATATTTAATCTTCCTGGACAGATTGTATGAGTTATTACTTATTTATTCTCATAAGAGAATCAAATGGTTGAGCATTTCACCTTATTTCATCTGTCTGTTTCTCAGTGTTGGAAATCCTTAATACAGTATAACTTCACTGGCAGGACAGAGCAGGTAAACCAGTGGGAAAGCACTAACACGCACATTCCTCTCTACTGACAAGATAGTTAGCATCTTCAGCTGTCTGCTTGGCAGAAAGGTCACCATCTTTTAAGTCAAATTTATACAAGCTATGAAGGACTTGATGGTTTGGGTTTGGAAAACCTTTTTGTTGAAGTCTGAGGTTTGCAGACGGCTAAAAGCATCGTATAAGTACGTGCTTGTTAGTTGTTATTTTCCCACTGAAAGAGTCTGTCTTTTATACACACAGTGTGAGCATTTGATGAGAAATTGAGCGGCTTTGAGCAAATACATCTTTAGAAACAGTCAACTAGCCTCGGGCTCTGGCTGGTGAGAGATTTCCATATCAAAGCTCAGGTGAGAGAGGGAGGCAGGGGAGGCAGAACGAGGAAGGGAAAGAGGGAACGTGAAGGAGAGAGAATGGAGGGTGGGGAGGGGGTGATGAAACAGACATCCGCTCCAAAAGAGTTCTAGCCCTTGTTATTCTGTCGCTTTTTCGTGCAGCACAGTTTAGTCTGTGTGTGTCAGCGCTGTCTGTCTCAATCTAAACTCCTGCATAAAAAAACACACAGAAGGACGGTTGGAAAGACTCAAATACAAACCAACACCTTTCTCTTCTCGGTACCACACAAATACTGTCTCTACAACCTTATGTTGACTGGTACTGACCGCAGAAACACTGTGTGGAGGAGAAAATGGTTTTCTCCCACTAATACTGTATAACATCTGACCTGTAAGTTTCTGCCAATATTTGGATCCCTGTTTAATGTTATTACTGAAGCATAAAACCGTCATTTTCCCTGGAAATATTTCTCTTCTTTAGCTATAAGTATCAGACCTGACCCCATGGAATTGATGGTGACACTCTAATTAATGGATAGAGTTTTTGTTTCGTGCTCACAAGGATGTGTGTGCGTGTGTGTCTATTTTTTTTTTTAAATTTTTTTGACGAACATTATCCTGCTTTGTAGAGTTTTGTAATCCAGCCATGGACTCAGGCTAGAGTGCTAAAGTGCTGCTAACAAGGCCTGTTTAATATTCTCTCCCCTGTTCAACATACAATTATTCCACTTCGCTGCCATTAACATGTACAGTAGGACTTGGCTTTTAATTGGCCTGATATGACTAATGCCAGATCAACTTGGATTTGCTAATTAGTTTTTGCTTTAAAAGTGCCATCAGGACATGAAATATTCATTGATGTGAGGTGGAGCGAGGACTGTGGGTGGTATTAGTGGGATATTAGTGGTATAGGCAGGCTGCTCGAATGTTCTGGTAGAGGAGATTGAACCTACATTGGCCTATTGTGGTCGGTTATTCATACTTTGGGTGAGGTGTTAGTTTTTCGTCATAATTTCAGACACCCACACACACCAAGAGACAACACACACACACACACACACACACACACACACACACACACACGCATTCATCCATGCGCGCATACCACCTCCATTCTCAGCTTTACAAGGCCACCTCTTCTTCCTCAGCCCCCACCTCGCCTCTCTGTTCTCTCCTCCTCTCACCTCCCCCTCTGCCCTTCTCCCCCTTCCCATTATTTCAACTGTTCGTTCCTTCATGCCTCCTCATCTCACATCCTGTTCTCTCCCCTCACCTTTTCCCGTTCCTTCACTTCACCTCAGCTCCTATTCTCCCTGTGCCCTCTGCTACGGCCCAGCTGTATCTCCTTCACTTTTTTTCTCCTCCTCCTCCTCTTCCTCCTCCTCTCACTCATCTTCTCCCTCCTCCAACCTTCTTCTTCTCTTTTTTCCCTCCCACTCCTTAATCTTCCACCTCTCCTCCTCCTCCTCCTCCTCCTCCACCACCCCCTCCTCTGCTGTAAGTGGGCCAGGTGCCTCCTGTGGCCTCCCCTACTCCATTTCTCATTTTTACCCTTCCTCTACTCCCTTTCTCATTTTTACCCTCTCCCTGTTCCCTTTCTCATTTTTATCCTTCCCCCTGACCCTAGCTCATATTTATACATCCCTTTAATGCAACAGCGAGCAATAACAAATGCCGGGTTCATTTTTTTTCCCAAATCCACAAATGTGTGTTTGACCCGTTGCAGTTCAAGATTCATTGAAGCAACTTCTTTTCTTTGGGTTACACAGTGACTTCTCTAGTGAAAAGGGAATTATTTTGATTTATAAAGGCTTTTTTAGCGCTAAAAGAGCGATCCTATGTGTATTATTATATAAACTTTATAAATCTACGATGAAAGTGCAGCTCTATCATTGTTGCAGGACATTTTATGGGCTCTCCTGTGTCACTCTAGTTCCCTTTATGAACACGGGAGGTAAAGCCAATCCAAACGTGAACAGAAGTGAGTAGGTTCACATCCCCTTTTCAGTGGTTCAGGGCAAACACCCCCAACGGCCGTTTTCTGCTTCTCCTAACATGCATTCGCAATGCAAGCAGTATCACAATCACACACTGAAATATGCATATATGGAAGTCTCATTGTTGCGATCTTTTTGTTCTGTCCTTTGAATGTGCAGGGTGAGCTGGCAATGCGCTTTCACCTCATCTCATCCTCACTGATACCTTTCCCCCCCCACCCCAACACTCTTCCTCTTTTCACTCATTGTCATTCTCTCTGCCTTTGTCTCTGGCTAGCTCTTCTCCCTTGCCCTCTTCTTGTTACTCTCTCTTTCTCACCCCCACACCCCCC
>JAPQRQ010000026.1:14278256-14294987 GCA_037367365.1 Apogon talboti | reverse complement strand
TGTGTGTGTGTGTGTGTGTGTAGATGCACGCGTGTGTCTTTTGTGTGTATCTTCTCTACTTCCTCCACAGCTGAACACCCCCGCTTTTACACTCCCCTGCCTTTTTTTCCTTTCTCTCTCTCTTTCTCTTTCTGCCCTGTCCATCTTTTCTCCTACTTCATCTCCTCTTTTGTATCTTCTGCATCTGCTCACTTGTACTTTGATTGCTGCTGATTACTTCGTATGTATGTCACTCTTATCAGTCGTGACCCGTCTCCTTCCCCCCCCGTCCTCAGTATCCCACTCAGATCTCTACACCTTTCAGATCTAAGGGTGTTTGCGCAACTGTGCATACAGAACATGTATCCATCCGTTTGATGGATTTGATCTGTGATCATTTGTCTATACTGAGCATGAAAAATGACCGCGTGAGAGAGAGTGAGGGGAGGGAGGGAGGGAGAGTGGTCAGCGTTGACCCAGTAGGCTGTGAAGAGGCTGTATACCCATCGGTATTCCAGACGTAGAGGCAAACTACTGTCTCTGTCACCTTGACTCCCCTGCAGCAGACGAGCACTGGGCTGCACAGGAAATACTTAGCACTACCTGACTGTAGTTACAATGGACAATAGGCCTATTTTGTTCTCTTGCCCCCCTTTTTGTTTTTCCACTCCTCTTGCTACTCTTCTTTTCCGTGTGCTTCTGTTTTCTGCACCCCCACATCACCCCTGATTCTGTCTCACTTTGTTTATTCCCCATTAGCTTTAAATGTGATTTCAGCTGTCACAGTGCTTTGTGCAATGGTAGACGTATATATTAGGATGTCAGAAGGTTTCTGTCCAGAACAATCACACATAATTATGCACACACCCCCTTAAGGCAACTTGCAAGTCTGCATTAACGTTCAGAACCGTGTGTTTGTGTGTGTGTTTGTTTTAGGTGTAGACAAGCTATTCTTTGAAAGTCTCTAAGCCAGTGTTGTGTATTTTTGTCTAAGTCTTTGTTAGAGAAAGCAACCTGTCATCAGTTAAATGTCAATTAGGAGGCAATGAAAGTGTGTTTTTGTCTCCATATTTGCCTGTGTATGTTTGTCCATGCCTGTCTGCGTAAGAGTGTCGAGTAGGGCTGTCGTCAGCCGTGTGGTCTGACAGTCTTGTAGATCTACAGTGGAACCTCCTGCGACATGTCTACCGCTGACAGCTTCTCTACACACTCCGTTTTCAACGATACACACACACACACACACACACACACACACGCACAAACACAAGTAACGCACACACCATGTCTGTGTCTGCTTTCTTCTTTCTCACTGTCTCTTTATGATCTCCCTGTATTTTGGTGACTGGTGATGATGAGGTATGTTAGGGAGTTGAGGAGAGAGAGAGATGAATCAGAGCCGTGACGTGTTGGTAGTCGCTACCGAAAACACAGGGTGTAAACTATGACTCGGCTGAGAGGTTTGAAAGAATCGGTTTAATATGCTGTTTTTTTTTTTTTTGTATTTTCACTCAAGGTGTGATCATTGTCAGGTGAAACCATTAAATCTGCAAACTGACAAGTGCTACAAAATTAACTTTTTTTTCCCTTCAGTTCTGTTGACGTCTGTTCCTTTGTGTGTATTCTGAAAGGGCTTCATATAATTTCCAGTCAATAACAAGCATGTAATGTTTCAAATAATAGTTCAAATAAGACTGTGAAATGTACCCGTGACCACCTGCTTGAATTTCCCTGTTTTATTATGTGTTGTCATGAAATTAATTAAAATGTCCCAGATGATCGCTGCAAAAGGACAGCAGAGCCTCACCCGCCTTCTGCCTGTTTTTCAGGGGCAGACGTGACCGAACCCAACAGCTCAGACAGCCGCGGCGAACGTCTCGACTTCTTCCTCAAACAGGAAGAGGCTCTGACTACGGAGCAGGGCTTCCTGGGTCCCAACGAATCGGAGGAACCCGGGGCGGGAGCCGGCGGCGGGACGATCTCATCGGTGGCCAATCTGAAGGCAGCGCTGATGAGTAAGAACAGCCTGCTGTCATTGCGGGCTGAGATGATGGGCGATGATAACCCCTTGCTGTACGAGTACCTGCCCAAAGGAGGACACTCCCTGTCTCGTAAGTCACTTTTTGGTAATACCACACTGCAGTGCACACACTGGTCATTAAATGGACGCACAGCCAGACACACATCTCATTAACCCTAATTCTAACTTCCAACTCAGGTATGCACAAATTAAAGTATAATAGTGCATTTTGGAGCGCCTGCTGGTCATCTGTGAGAAATAAAACATACAGGCTTGACCGATTTTGACATGAGTGTTCTCGGCTGCAGAGTATTTTCCATCATCAGCCTGTATTTGGATAACATTGAATGTGATGTGTGCGTGTGTTGCCACTTCAACGCATCGCAGGTTTGTGTGGCAACGCCGGTGATGACTAGTCAGCAGTGACTCAGTGAGAGGAACATTTTGCTGGGATCGCTCTCACCGTTGTGAGAAAATTTGTTTGGCTTTATGTGACAGTTTCTTTGTGCGTATCAGAGGGTGTACGGCTATATTTCACAGCAGCAAACTAACACAACAGAACTGCAGTGTTATGTTACTGACTTACTTTATTTCTGCACCAAAAATTATGAAACACTTTGCACTCTTGAGCAAGAAACCTTTTCAACTGAAATAAATAAATAAAATAACTAAAATAAAATACAAATTCAGTTTCTGCTGTGTGGAAATGAAAGCTATATTCATGTATGTTATTGCATGTACAGGTGATATATATGCTGTAGACCTTTAACAGTTTCCCTGTGTGTGTGAAATTACTAAGTATCTCAGCAGAGCAGGAGCCTTTATATAAGTGTTCCAACCAATGCCTTTAGTTTTTTAGAGTAAACAAATTTCTAATTACCTCAATAGTAGATTGGTAACATCATTATTTGTGCTAAAGGGAGTTTTTCAATCAGCTATTTGCCTTCCAGCTAGGGTGTTAAACTGTCAGTGTGTCTACATGTATGTGTGTGTGTGTGTGTATGTGTGTGTGTTAGTGTATATTCGCTTGTGTCCATGTCGGCGTGGGCACATTTTATGTGTGTGTGTCTCATGTGTGTTTGTGTTTCTTTGCTTTTACTGGCTAGTAATTGGATCTTTTGTCCCGAGTTCTGCTGTCTTTGTGAGCGGAAGAAAAGGAAGGAAGGGTACAACTCCAAGCCTAGTCATGCCTTTTGAGCTGAGCCCCACTCACCTACAAAATAAAAGACAGGGCCAAGACTGAATAGACTGAAATGCATGTTCACTGTGGCACAAACGTGCACACGCTTGCACATCACATCACCCCTTTTGTGTAAGTGTTAAGTGTGTGGGATTGAGATGTTTCTGTTGGCTTAAAGAGGAGAATCAGATGCTGTCACAGCACAGATAGACAGCCTCACAAGCTGCAGGAAAGAGAAGAAGAGGCTTTTTGATACACATTCAGACTTTACAGATACACTCAGCCTTGACTATATGAATAGAGGATTTTGAGAATTCAGAGAATGTTAATCATTTGCTCCCTTCACAGAAAAAAAACATGTTGAATAAGTCTTATAGCTGTATTTCAGTTGTCACTAAAGAAACCTCGGGGAGGTTTTTGGTTAGCCAAACCCTATTTTAAAGTTTCTACACAATGGGGTTGGGGAAATGGGCTTGTCTGGATGGCCAACAACCTCCCCTCCCTCCCCGGGTTTGTCCCTGTGTCTAAATGAGGATAGAAAATAAACAAACACTGTACCTCAGATTACTGGGCGGAGGATAAGTCAGCCTGGTTTGACAAATCACTGCTCCTTGCCTCCCTCCCTCCATTCAGCCCTCTTTCCCCTCCTCCTGTTCTCCTCCCTACTTCTCCTTCACCCCTGCTTAACATCCTTCCTGTCCTTTTTTTTCCCTCTCGTACTCCCCTCCACGCGATCCCTCCCTCCATCTTTTCTCCTTCACCCCTCCTTAACACTCATCTCTCACACTCTTCCTTGCTCCCTCCCATTCTGGACAGCTCCTGCAGTTCCTCCTTATTTGTCTTGCTCCTGTCTCTTTCCCCCTCTTTTACCTCAGCTGTGGAGCATCAAAGTATGTTGGTTTAAAATCCTGGGAAAGTATTGATCTAGGCAGAGAGGAGGTAGAGCAAGGTCACCTGGCCTAATTCAAGAAAGACCACTGAATATCAGCAAAAGGCCTTGACATACAGCTTCTGTCTCTGCCTCCATCGTTCATTCTCTCTGTTTCTCTCTTTCTGTGTAATTGACTGTTTAATGAAACGTTTTCCCAAAGATTCATACTTCCAAAATAGACCAAACTCAGAATCAATGTTCCGTGGTTTAAGCATTGAATTCCTTTCTCTCTTTACATTTAGTTATTCAGACTCGCTTGATCCTCACTTTGTCAACAAGGCATGTCGGCAAAGTGTAATTCATATGCACAGATAGTCTGTTTGCATGGTCCATGGGCATCCTGCTAGCA
The DNA here is from genome assembly GCA_037367365.1 of Apogon talboti. Lineage (NCBI taxonomy): Eukaryota > Metazoa > Chordata > Actinopteri > Kurtiformes > Apogonidae > Apogon > Apogon talboti. Next base: position 14,290,531 of record JAPQRQ010000026.1, on the reverse strand, counting down.
TGTGGAATGCCAAAATAAAGTGGAATCAGTCTGTATGTCAATCAGCCTCCTGAATCCAATTAGGATCAGTGGGATTTGGCCCCACTACCCCTTTTGTGCGTCAGACAATCAATGCCAGACAATGGATTTTACCGGACCATCCCCGCGCACCTGTCCACAGCCATGGCCACCACGTACTTACTGTAAAGAACATCCAATTAACTATGGGATCATACTGACATTATTGAACTTTTCTTTCCACCGCTGGTTCTCATCACTTCACATCTACTTTTTAAAATTGACTCCCAGTGGCTTCACAGCAACTCCCTGGAGGTTTTAATCTTTATGTATGATTGTGACAGTAACTTCATCAATCTGGTGCATGTCGAGGTCCAGATCTAAAATGGTAATCTGTAGAGTAATGTCAAGGAGGTTATTGACAAACAGAATAAATCCACATTAAATGTAGAATTGAAGTTACAGTACAGTATCTGTTTTTTTATAGCAATTTAAATAAACTAATAAATAAAGCTAAACCACCAGAGGTTATTGTTGGAAGGGCATCAGTAAGCACTTTTCCTCCGTGTCATGGAGAGTACAAATGCTATCTGTGTCTTTCTCTTAACAGACTTATGTTTTATTTGGTTAGTTCTTGGCAGACGGTCTCCTTAAAGGTACAGTTTGTAAGATTAGGATTAAACACCAAACTCCAACTATCAATAGCAGGTGGTAGCATTTCAATGTCTTACCTGTTTTTATTGGTTTGTTTCTTCATTAAATTACCTACATTTGGTAGATAAGGTGATATATATATGGTGATAACTTCACAACTAATAGCAACATTAGCAGCAGTTAGCAATAAGATATCGCTATAAAGCCAAGTTACTCATTCAGAAGGAACATTGCAAGTTTAGCATCAAACTGAATTCCTTTACTTACTAAGAGCTGTGTCTAGCCGGGGATGCCACAGTAACTCTCCATGTTACTTGAACTATCAAAGTACACTTTTGTCCATAAAGTTGGAATAAACTTTTTTTTTTTTTTTTTTTACTTCTTTTCATGCAACGATTGTGACGACGTGATTTATTCTTGACAGATAAAGTGTAACTGGAAGTATGAAATCATTGTATGTGGTCAAAGGTGATTATTGATGTGTATAAATAGGAATAAAAAATAACAAGAGGAATGTGCCTGAAAACATTATTCCAACTTTGTGGTCAGCAGTGTATTAGTGATATATGCATCTGATACACAAACAACATTTGCGTTTTGTACAAAAGTATTCTGAAGACTAAACTGTTTTTCATATTTATGCTTATTTTGGATCTGACATAAACAGTTTATAGTGTTAAACTTAAATAAAACTTAAATAGAATAATTTAAATTTAAATTATTCCAACTCCATGGGCAACTGTGTAATATCTGGTATGATGCAGGGCAATCCAGCCCTAGGTGACTAGCATGCTAACTTCAGTAGAAATGTCACACAATACACTGAAATATTTAGCATAATATTAAAACTACTATTTCATTACATTCCGCTAATTATTTCAGTTTCACGTTTGAATGTTTTGACTTAGAAAAAATTACAAACTGACACTTTAAACTAAATGTTTCACTATGGTGCCAAATGTATATTTCTTCACACTCGGTTGGTAATTTGAGTTCATTCCTGAATATTTAGGCTGTAGTTTAGTTCCTCTGCTGTCCTTCTGTGTTAGCGTATGTAACTCAGAGACTCCCCATCAATACACAATACATAGTGTTTTCCCTCTCTCTGTTCCTTTTGTTGCTTTGCAGTGAGTCAGCCTGCTGTTATTTGTATACAGCTTGCCAGACTTGACTGCGTTATTAACCAAGTGAGACAAGATTGAGAAAATATCTAGTTTATCTTCTGGATTTCTTCAAAGGGCTTTAGTTCACTGTGTGTACATATATTCTGGGATAGTCTTTTCATGGGAAGTTTCGACTGCCAGGACTCCATTTGTTAATGAGCTGCTCCCTCTCACCTGTAGCTCATCCTTTTACTCTCTGTCTCCATTTCTTCCTCCTTCTTAATGTTGTTCCTCCCCTCACTGCCAGGGTTGGGGAAGAAATGGGGAGTTAAGCATTTGTGTGTGTTCTCAGTAAGTGGGAGTGAGGAGTGTCGGGCGCGGTAGTTTAACATTCCAGGAATCCGTCCATGGTCAAGCCTCATGGTTGTGTGATTCTGTCTGTTGTGCAGAGGAGGGCAATGAATGGCTAACCCACTGCATAACTCCGAGACATTCCCCGAAATGCTGCCCACATGCACTCATACCCGCACAGACAATCACACATAACCTGCGATACATTTGCGTTGATAAATATGCACTTTAAGAGGAAAGAGATGCGCATTGGTACCAGCTAATGGTGATATTAATGTAGCAGAAAAAGCTTCCACATGAATAGTGATGGAGCCAAGGAAATCTGAAATTCTTTATCCAGCGTGCCTTAACTTGTTGCTGGTAAATATCTTACATAGTCGATATAGTCGTCCTTTACCCTGTGTGTACAGAAAGTCTTCACTTGAGCTGCAAGATGGCTCCTCTCCAAAACAATCTCCCTCCACGCTACAGAGGATCCTCAAGCCCTCTCCTTATATGCATTTACTCACTCACACAACACATGCACGTTCTCTCACAAAACACACACATGCTGCCATCCTCTGTGCACGCATGTGGGTGGTAGGAGAAGGAGAGCAGAGGAGCGAAAGAAACAGAGAGAGAAAGAGAGAAGAGAAGCCCTAACCCTTTCCCCTCGGCTGGTGGAAAGTGAAACTTCAGAGTTTTTCTTCCTCCCCCTCTCCATAGTGTTTGATAGTGTAGCACTGGCAGCCTCTGTGTGCCCCCCTGCCCACTCTCTCCCGTTGTGTTCTGGTGGCCAGCTGCTAGCAGAGTTGCAGTTGTACGTGAGTGGGTGGGTGAGACTCGTTTCCTGTGCTCCTCAGGGCTCTGCTCCAACAACTACTGCAGCACACTCCGGCCAGGGGCCACGGGGGCCACTATTCATAACAAACAGGGGGCTGGCTCCTCGCCTCCTCCTCCTCCTCCTACTCCTCTTCCTCTTCTTCCTCATCTTCTACCGTCACCACCACCACTACTGCCATCATCATCAGCATCAGCATACAGCCCACCCACTCCACCCACGCCACTGCACCCCTCTGAGCCCCGGCCCCTGGAGGCCCCCGGTCTGCGGGCTGGGGCACGCTTACTGCGCTCAGAGGAGTTGGACATGGAAGAGGAAGAGTTGGAAGAGGCTCCTGAGGGCCTGGAGCCCTCCACCTTGCCTGAGGTAAGCACACCGGGCCAGGATTAGCTCCAGGGCGGAGGCTGCTCTCTGGGTTCTGCTCCTACCGTCAAATAAGAGTTTCACATGAGACTGAGAGGAGACGAGCTTCCAAAGAGCAGCTCTAACCCTGTTTCTGCAAACAGTGAGGGGGTTGAGTGGTGACAGCATCGAAAGCACTGTGGTGGGGAGTGAGGTTGAGGGGAAATGGGGTTAATGGGCTTATTTTTCATCATTGGAAAGTCTTTACAAGACACGAGCACATCATCACTCAACCCCTCTCACTATCTCCTTTTCTGGCGTGTCTTTTGCAACACTGGGTAGAAACGCTGTCTCGTTTTGTCTTTTGTTTGTCTCCTTTTTTTCTGTATGTTTGTTTGCCTTCTCTTCCTTCTTCCTTTTTGATTTCCAATTCTTCACCTTTGTCTCCTTTTTCATACAATATCATAATAAAGCTAGACCCGTATTCACTTCAAGCAACGAGTCGTGGCTCAGCATTAGCAGTAATGTAGTTTATAGTGGTAACATTAGAGATGACACATCCAGTCACAATGGCAGCGTGCGCTAAGAGATGGCAGATAACGGGCAAGGTAGAGATGAGACTGAGTAGAATCAATACTAGTAGACAATGAGAGGTTTGCTCTCGCAGCCCAGGAAATTGTTTGTTCTGTTCAGTGTGTGTGTCTGTGTGTGTGAGAGAGAGAGAGTGTGTGGGCGTGTGTGTGAGCATGGCAGTATGAGCATGTGTGGATGTGAGTTTTGTGCCAGTATGTGTGTGTAAGCTGTGTGTGCGGGTGAGCATTTAGGAGCAGCATTTGATTTCAGTGGACCTGCCTCCCAACAAGCCTTCCTATCTCTACGGACAAGCCATCTGTTTGCCCAGTGCATGGTGTTCTGTTCTTAGAGAAGAGGAGGAGGAGGAGGAGGTGGAGGAGTGTAGGGGCAGAGGAAATGGGTGGGGGTGAAGGAATGGCAGGAGGATGGAGTAGATGGAGGATGGATAGAGTTCAGATGGGATATAGAAAAGAGGACAGCTTGTAATGCCCCTTGCAGGCTAGGTGAGGGTTAATTACTTTAGAGACTGATCATATTGCTGTAAATGTAAGTAACTGTGTATACTGTAAAACATCTACTAATTTGTATTAATAAAATCTTTTTTTTCTGTAATTTCTGTATTATATGTGCCTTAAAAATCACCTTGACCTGTCTTTTCTGTTCAGTTTCGTCTTCCTCTTTTCTCTGTTGGATGTATTTCTTAAATGTGTGGAAAAAAAAAGCTTGTCTTTACAGCTTCTCTCACCAACCTGCCTGCTGCATGCTCCGACAACATTCCATACAGACTGTACCAATGTGTGTATATGACATAACAGGATGTTTTGTACTTGCAGGAGGGTGAAGAAGACAAAGAAGATATGAAAGAAAACAGCACAGGTACGGTTTACGCTCCGAGTTGAAATATGTCACGTCTATTATAACTGAAGAAAGATCTACTTTTGTACCTTATCTCTCACTTCTCTCCCCGTTTCAATATCTCAGCGTTGGAAGGTGACCAGTCTCTTGTCGAGAGGGATCAGATGGCTGAGGGGAGCTGTGCTGGTGGCTTGACTATGCCTGCGTCAGTGCCTGTGGCTGGATTTGGATCGAAAGGGGTGATGGCACTGGGTGGAGAGGCTGGATCAGGGGACAGATTCCTGCCAGATCCTGGTGTCTGGCCCTCAAAGGGGTTCGCCTGCACCCTGTGCAAGCGGCTGTTCAGCAGCCTTGAGCATCTCAGGGAACATGAGTATCACCACACCCTGACTCTAATGGCCTTGTCCCTCGACTGGCCAAGCATAAACCACCAACCCACCCAGCCCCACCATCAGTCACAATCCCAGCCTCAACACTTCCAGCAGTCTTTCTACCGCACAGCAGGGGCGGAGCCCACGCCAGCACGCTACTTCTGCTCCCAGTGCCCTGCCAGCTTCACCCTCAAATCCAATGCAGACCGACACGAGAAGACCATTCACTTCAAGAAGAAGCTGATGCAGTGTGTGTACTGTCTGAAACACTTTAGGGATCGCACAGACCTGCACCGGCACCTGTCCTCCGTTCACTCTAAAGAGAGAGGGTACACCTGCCCGGCCTGTGCCAAGGCGTTTAGCACCCAGAAAAACCTGGCAACACATGTTAAAGTGTGCTGCCAGGTGGGGACAGTGCCAGGGGGTTTGCCAGGGACAGTGGTCGGACTGGGAGGCAGCACCGGGATGGAAATGTCTCAGGGCGGGTTTATAGATTCACTGTGGCGTTTGTCTCATGAGGTGAAAGTTGAAAACCACAGTCGTAGTATCAACGTTGAAAACTGAGACTGGATCTACAGACTGCAGGCTCACGAACGCACAATCATACCCATCAGCCACAAATCGTCACAAGTTGTATGATCATGACATGCGTAGTCTGTGGGTAACTGAACTGAGAAGGAAAGAATTTCTTCCAGATCGCTGTAAATGTTTTGGTTTTTTTTAAACCTGTGAAATTTTATAAAATTATTATTTTCTAAGGATGATTTGACATGAGATGGTGCATGTCAAAGATGCACAGGTGCTATGCAAAATTGTGTTTGAGCAAAGTTTCGACTTAAAGTGCGTGTAGTAATGTTTGTTCTGGGTTTATGAATAGTTTTAGTGAGCACTGACTTGACCGATGAACAATTGCTTTCCGCGGCGGAGCCAGGTTGAGACATGGGGGGTGTTTTTCCGCCTCCTCGACCTCAACCACTCGTCTGCCTCTATGTCGCCAGTCACCAGTCTGACTAACCTCTACTCTCCTTTTTAGGCAGAGAGATCTTTATCTTTGTGTACACCCCTGCATTATGGGCACGAACGCACTTAGACACAGTTCAGATGTACCTGGCTTTACTGCAACTCACAGCCCACACAACCACACCACCTGCAGGAAACTCACAGTATTGCAACGTGTGGGGAGAATAAAGACCCAAATCTGTTGAGAGGCTTTTTATACGTTGGTTTTTCATGGCAAAAATGTAGAATAAGCTTGAAAAAAAAAAAAAAAAAACCTTTTCTAAAAGGAAAAATTTAGTCTAAGTCAAACCCTAACCTTAAGACCTCCCACCACAGATCCGACTGTTGGTGTAGCCCCCACAGAACATGTAGAAACGTGTCCTCCGTCCCCAGTATGACACGATTACCTTCAGTCAGTGTTGTCAGATCAGTGCAGATGGAGGGGTTGTGCCGAACTAGACAAAGCACGCTAAAACAATAGGCCAGTATGCTGCTCAGATGGGGGTTGGGTGGTGTCATTTTCTCTGTTGCGGTCTCTGTCTGTCCACATCTGCGGGCTCTCTAATCTCTAAGTGTGGCTGGAGCTGGACAATAATTGGTCCTTCACGGCTCCGGCCCTTCTTAACCCCTGACCCTTCATTTGAAGAATTGGGGGGGGGGGACCAGAGGACAGACGGCCTTTAAACCGGGCGAGCTACTGATATGAGCGCTGAAAACATAATGTACAGCGGTGTGTTGGTGTGGGCAGGGGATAAAATGAGGGATCAAGGGAGACAAGTAGGAAAATGCAGGGAATTAAAGTTAGGTGGAGGCTGTGAGCTCGCGCAGGCTGCAGGATATTGGAATCAGCATGAGCACTGGCTTCAGAATCATTGCTAATGTAAATTCACACCAATGTCTGCCAAACATTGTCTCTGAGTTTACAGCAGGGCTTTACTCCGCAGCAGTATAAAGCAAGATATCTTCTTTTCTCTTCGGTTATGGGCGTCTGTTCTTATTGTGTACACCCATAATGTGAATATTACACCCAAAGGGAAACCATTCACCTGTGCTTCCCCTCTCATATTCCTCAGTCACTCCAGTGGTTATGATAAAAAGCTGTAATTTCTATGTTTTCTGTAAGCGCAAGAACTAGTGTCTACTGGGAATCCATCCCTACGCTGTTGTATATAACAGGGATGTCCCAAATGCCAAATCCCTCTAATAAAAAAAAAAAGTCCCATTTCTCAGGTAGCACATTCTGTTCTCGCCAGTAGCAGGGAAGTCAGGAACTAATCAGGAACTCCAGCGTCAAGCTCTGAGGAGAAATGGCTGCTGTGTGATGTTTTTAAGTTTGTGTCTGTATTGTTGTAAGCAAATTATTTCATTTTGGATTGTGTTTTTTCTTATTGAAAAACCACATATTGTACATTAATATGTACTTTTCTAAAACACAAATGAAATTCTGCTTGTAGTTTTTACTCTGAAATTAAACCGCAATGAAAATGTGAAAAGTTTGCTGCAGTTTTTCCTCTTTTATCTAGGTGTCCGTTGTCCTGCACAAATTTACACATTTAATATCTCTTTGTTTGTTGTTGCATTGTAAATGTCCACACTATAAACGCTCTGGATAAGATGCATAGCCTTTTGTGCAGTTCATGTGTACTTGCATGATTTTTTTTGTTTGTTGATGTGCTGTCGAGTGTTTAATCAGAGCCGAAGTCGATTTGCAAATGGAGGTAATTATATTGTACCACCTACAACCCTTTACTGAGTTTTACCCCTCCTTTATGTACAGTAGATGTGCGCAGTGAGTGTTTTGCTTGTGTGCTCATAAACCCAGTCCTGATCTTTCCTGGCATACTGCATGCCTTGACTAAAGTTTCTCATTGACTACACACACACACACACACACACACAGACACACACACTCATTCATACACACAAAGCCAAACATTCAGTCTGTTTATGCGTAAGGCCTTCACCTGGCTTAACCACCATTCAAGTGTAGACCTTGAGATAATTGGCTTACCAGACTTCTGCACAAGATTGGGATGTGGTATTAAGATGAGTAGTGTTTTTATTTCTCTTATTCCTTTGTGTGCGTGATTGTATTTTCCAGCCTTCAGCCCTCCCGCCATTGTCTGTGTTTGTCTTTCTGTCTGTGTTTTTGCTGTCCATAGCAGAGACCTTGTAGAACAACTAAGCAGATTGACTGTTGTGTCGGTGTTTATAGTATCTCTTTGCCTTTATTGCTTTAGTATGGAGGAAGAGCTGTTGCCAGGGCAACTGTAGCTTTGACTGGGATTGGGGTGGCCATGGGAATTGATGCTACATTTCTAGACCATGCCACTAATTAAATGTAATAACTGAAAAGTGACGTCTGGGTTTATGTAAAAGAGCTTCATTCAATGCTAATATTCTTTTCTTTCTCCTTCTTCCTCCCTTCTCTCTTTTTACCTACAGTGAATGACTTCACGGTGATCCGTAAAAAGTTTAAGTGCCCCTACTGCAGTTTTTCTGCTATGCACCAGTGCATCCTGAAGAGGCACATGCGCTCCCACACCGGTGAGAGGCCCTACCCATGTGAAATCTGTGGGAAGAAGTTCACCAGGAGAGAGCACATGAAGAGGCACACACTGGTGAGTGCACTAGGGGGCGGTAAACCAAACCTTAAAGTTAGAATTCATCACATCTCTGCATTAAAATACCAAAAAAGACTAAACCTATTATATATTTACTTTGACTAGTGTACTTACGTTATTACTATGACATAACATGAATATTCATCATTAAATGTAATGTGAATACAATTTTTGTTCTTTTTTAAAGGCCAAAATGATAGTGATAGAGGCAGGAAAAGGCCAATCATTAGTATTAATGAGTTAATATCACACCCAACATTAGCAGAAATCAACTGACTGACTTCATTGAAGAAGTGGAGAAAAATTGTTCTTTTTTGTCTTCAGTTATTTGCCTTTAGCCAATATTGTAAACAACTTTTGCCTATTAACTATCGTAAACTACAAATGGTTTCTGAAATGGCAAATAATCTCTAATGTGAAAAAATGTAATAAATATTAATTTGATTATTAATCACATTGATTTTTATCAGCAGTCATGGTCTAAACAGGATTTCCCATGATGCCACGCTACATACAGATCATCAAATGACTTATTTTGTTAGTGTTTTTAGAGACAGGTCTGACAACTGTGTCGTCACTTAAAGTGTGATGTAAAATTTGTGATATGTGTTTTCCACCCAACAGGTTCACAGCAAAGATAAGAAGTACGTGTGTAAAGTGTGCAGCCGAGTGTTCATGTCGGCAGCGAGCGTCGGCATCAAACACGGCTCCCGTCGCCATGGCGTCTGCGCCGATTGCTCCGGTCGGGGCATGGCCGCTCTGTTGGACCACAACGGGGAAGCAGGTGGAGACATCTCACCGGAGGAGGAGCTGTATCCCGGTGATCGTTTCCACGACGACCAGGCAGAGTGTGATGGTGACGGAGAGGGGGAGGAGGAGATGATGGTGGAGGGCGACGGGGAGATAATCGGAGAAGGGGAGGAGGAAGCGGGGAAGTGGAAAGACTCAGGGATGACCGGCGAGGCCCACAGAGCACTGGACAATGAGAAGGAGGAGAGCGATTCCTCTGCGCAGGAGGGGGAGCAACAGAACGGCAGCGAGAGGGACTTTGCCTGGATCTCCTAGGATCCGTCCAGCTCCTGGCTTGTGGCTTGTCGACCAATCTCTGAAGATCTCTTGTGATCTTTGAGGCAGAATCTTCTGCTTTCTTTACCCATTCGTCCCACTGTGGGCAGGCCTTCCTTTGAATGGAAATGCTGTAGGGTGACGCGCGACAATGATCTAAAACCATTATATTACATTATTAGGCTATTCGCAACCTTGATTGCCACTGTAGAGGAAGAGTGGTCAAAAGATGGTGCAAGTGAAAGGCTTTTTCTGCTTACCTCCTTTACTTCTGATGCAGTGTTTTTGTGTTTCCTTTTCTTGAGGGTTCAGGCCAGAGTCCAGTAGTTTTATACTCTGTCACAAAAGAAATCAACGAGGACGCTGCCAAGGACACGGCCAACGCTAGACTGCAACTTTGTATGTTTGCCATCACAATCACCATGGAAACCAAGGTTAGTGTAGGGAAATGGCCAAGAAGGAGGGTGTCGTGGTCCCACCTCGGCTCTAATGTTTCTGGGGAAAGTGAAGGGTCTAAATCTATTGCAAAGCTACATGTGTGTCAAAGGACCGGGCAGCCCGACGGCACACTGTTGACGCAGAGTCCTACTGCCACAGACTTGCACTTTAATGACAACTGACTCCTATTGAAGCCCTGAACCCGTGGTTTACATTTTTGATCTGATCTTTACTTACCTAAACAAATCGGTGACCGCACCTACCTTTAAGGATATACTCTATGTCCTCTTGACTGTTATCACGATATAGAAATCACTGAACCTTTGTGCAGATTGCTGTTTATATAGCCTATGCCTTTCAGTGGATTCCTTAATCTTTTCTTCGCTTACGTTTACCACATGGTTTCTATTGATCCATTCCAACAAATACTGGAGATTTGTCAAATGTACATAAAGGTTTTTGGGATTTAGAAGGGGAAATGGTGTGTGTGTGTGTGTGAGGCAGAGAGAGAGACAGAGAGAGAATGTAAAAGACTTTTACAGTGTATGTAAGAGCTGTCCTCTGAGATACAAAGTGGACATGTTTCCACTCCTCTGACGGCAAAATCAACACAAGCACACATCGGATCCACATCACACGACCAACACTATTAACTCTTTCTGTCTCTCTCGGTGCGTGTCTCTTCTTTCTTTTCGGTTCAGTTTCTCTGACACTGGAGGTTGTGGTGATAGGACCTGAAGAGGAGATGCCTTCGTTTAGAATCACCCGGGTTTTTTTTTTACAGTTTTATTTTTCCCTGTCCTCAGTCAATCGTGTAATTCCAGTTTCTGAACACAAAATATGCAGACTCTTATTTTTCTTTTGGTGACGTTTCCTGCGAATTTGAAAGGTTAAAAAGAAGAGGATCAAAATTGTGCTTGAAATCCAGAGTTTGATATATGTAGAGAGTGTAATATTCTTTTTTTTTTTTTTTTTTTTAAACGACTATTTATTGAAAACATGTTTGTGGAGTTCAGAACTTTTGAGAAGTCATTCCCTCCTCTCTCCATGTTGTTTGGGTGAAACAGGATGGGTGTTTGTATGCAAGAATGTTTGAGTGTCCGGTGTCAAAAAAGTCTATATTGATTTCTTAAGATTATTTCCATGTTTTCAGCAAAGTTATTGACAATTCAAGTGAGGCAGATGATATGTCTTATTATTATGATTATCAGAACTATGATTACTGTTGTTGATGTAACTATTATTAATTATTATTAAGTGCTGGATGCTAAGCTTTATTGTGTGTTCTTTTTTGATATTTTATATCTTGTATAAGAAAAAAAAAGAAGCTTTTATACTTTGCCTTGTTGTGGACAGCAAGCCATGGGGCTTTTATCAACCTTTTATTGTGCCAGTTTACGCTTTTTCTGTCGTATTTGCTTTTTTTACCAAGGGAAAAACAAATTCACCGTCAAACTTCTCTGTTAGATATTGATTGAAACATATATTTAGCACACGCTTTCGCATCAAAAATGTACACTAATTGATTAATATCAAACCAAAAACAATCTAGTACCTTGTATACATGAAGTGCTTTTGTTCCACAGTCTGTGTGTGCAGGTGCTTTTGGATTTATTGTTGTGGTTAACAGTTTTATTGTTGGGTTGTTTTTATTTTATTTTTGCAAACCTGTCACTATTTGTCACAGTTTGAAAAGTGCACATGTTATGGTATTATTGTGAATATGAAGGGCTGTGTGAAAGGACCGGCAAGCTTTTGAAGACTGCATTCTAAAATCAGACTGATTCTTTTTTTTTGTCCCCAGTTCCTACTGTCTCACGTCTCGCAAAACACACAATCAAGTAGAAATCTAGCAGGCAGACTGACCGCTGCGTCTTTACGGTAGAAAAGACGAGTGCGTTTGCGTCTGCGTGCTCTATTTCTACCTGCCAGTTTGGGTTTTTTTTAACTGGCTGCTTCATTTAAATAAAGGGAAAGCGAGCGCTGCAGTAGTAACTCTGGGAAACTTTTTGTTGCCAATGCTGGTTGCACAGGTGGCCTCTCCGCTAAAGGTGCCATGGACTGCACTTCCCATCAACCCCCC
>JAPQRQ010000026.1:14257289-14273011 GCA_037367365.1 Apogon talboti | reverse complement strand
TATTTCATAATGTGGGATTTGTTGCAGTTGGAATATTAATTAAAGATTGACAGTGGTTTCACTTAACAGAATAAACCGAATATGAAGGCAAAGTACAAAAAAAAAAAAAAAAAAAAAAAGGTCATCATATAACATGGAGGGTAAAAGCTGAAGGCTGGACAAACAATTAGAGTACAGAAGAAGAAGAAGAAGAAGAAGCAGCGGAGAACTGAGTGGAGCTGCCATTACAATGCATTACATTTGATTCAGAAGGAGATCCATACAATGCATTACATTTGATTTGGAAGGAGATCCATTGGCTTTGCTGTTGCTGGTTTACACACAACTGAAAACTGACATTCAAGAAAGCAGCGTGTCAATTTTGATTATTTGGGAAAACGAAGGCTGTTTTTTTTTGATGCACATTTCAAGGGTTTATTTAGCTTAATACACTGGGTAAAGGCTTGGCTGGGACCACAGTAAAGCTGGAGAAAACGACAACAGGAAACAAACGGTGATCGGAGAAAGAATCACTGTAGTGAAAAGGAAGTGGGAAGGGATATGTCTAATACGAATCAACTGGAAGACACTAAAGCGTGCTGTCTGTTGGAATGTGCAGGACATGAGAGAAAATTCCCACAAGGTTAAAATCCTGCCTGGCAAAAAAAAAAAAAGTTAATCACAAACAACATCAACGACGACAATAACCACACATATTCAGAAAAAAATGACTAATTTGGCAGGGAGAAAGACAAAAGATTAACAGCAACAGTGTGAGCGAGCTGCTCAGATGTCACCAAAAGCTCAAGTTAGTTCTTGTTCCATTATAAAGCATCTCATTGCACAAAGTAAGAAAGTAAAGCAATACTGCACGGTTGTGTTACTTGATATGATTTAGCAGTGTGGCGACAGCTGTCTACAGGTGGATAAAGATTGCGATACTAAAATCAGGACGTGCTACAGGTTCACTACAGGCGATAGCCTACAAACTAGCCAGCAATAAAAACAACAAAAAAACCAGACTTTTCTTTTTGTAGGTTTTACATTCAACAGGTTTTGTTTTTCTCCCCTTTGCCTCTAAAAGCTACAATATACATTGAAACTTTACGTGTTATGTTCACTATAGCTTCTTGCATTAAAAAAAAAGAAAAATATTCCAAGCAACTTTACTGTAAAAAAGTTTCCTTTTCATATAACAGAGATACAACAACAAAGAAAACAACAATATATGAAAAAAGCCTCACGGTTCTTTTTATGTTGCATATGTACAAGAAAGCCCTGAAACTGCAAATCCATCTGTATCGTCACTGCGCGTCTCAAGACCACATTCTTTTCTGCACACCCATTAACAGTCAATTTTACAGGTAAAAGTTGCAACTGTTGACCTAAAATCCAAACAGTGGATTCTTTAAAGTAGCTGGGGGCTAGGCCTGTGTCCAAGAGGAACTCCCTACCCAGAGTTCATTGTGGCTGCGGTGACTCCAGCCAAATCAATACAACAAGCTTTTAAAGACAGTCTCGGTGTTAGCTGTCACAGGCTGATTTAGTGCAACTTATAGATAGTTGGAATAGTGGCTGGCATGAACAGGAACCTGTTAGCTAAATACGTCTGCCAGAGAAACCATCGCCTCTTACCCTGCTGGTGGATCTCAAAGTGCTTACACTGGGGATTCAGAGACCTTGCAGGGTGCATTTGACAATCTATCAAAGAGTTATGCAGCACTAAAATTGGTATCTACACTATAACTAGCTCAGCTCAGTAAAATGTTAAGAAGCAGAACCTGTTTTTACTGAAGGGAAGGAAGCACAAAGATGAGCTTTATGCAGAAAAATTACTGTGGAGAAAAACCCTGGCTTTTAAACACTGTAAGAGAGGATAATGTGGAGTCACTGACTGAGACCGGTGTTTTCCCATCACTGAGGAAGAAGCTGCTGCCTCCTGCCCTTGGCACTCCTCCAAAGAAAGGCAAAGTGACTGACTACCCAAGTACCACACTGTACTTCCCAGTACCACACTTCGAAAACCGCCAGCACCGCTTTGTTTAGTACAAGAAATCTGACACAGAGAGCAAGACATTAACTGTCAAGACAACTATGCTAACAATGGGGGACCCCAGAGGTACACCACCTCTATCCCTGACTCCCCATTGGTTCTACTGGGCAGTGACGATGCCCCTCCCACCCCCGCAATAAAAGAAAATTCTTTCACTTCAAAATTTGTGTATATAAAATGTCCATGTATAAAAACATGTCTTTGCGCAGTGCAACGTAGTGCAATTTCATTAGGTCAGTATACCTTTCGTTTTTATGTTCTTTTCATTGGCACTTTGTGAAGTTTCTGACCGGAAGAGGCCTGTGAACTGCTCTCAAGACCTGAGAGAAGGGGAGACTTAGCTTATATGGGATTCCACTGGAATAAATGTGTTACAGGCAGGACAATTAATTAAAAACAAAACAACACGATGGTTTATAATCTCAGAATGAATGAGTTATTATCGACTTCTGTGGCGTCTATATGATTTACCAAATGAGGCTGATTAACAGTCAGGCGTCCGCCACCTACGTTTCATCAGGAAGTGATGACTTTTTGCTCGTAGCGTGGTTTGAGCCGACGGCAGACAGCGGGAGTGACCCTGTAGCCACAAAGAACAGCACAGGTGTTTCTATGGCGACAGAGGTCTGAAGTCATACTGTGTATCAGTCGAAGAAGGCCTGCTCACACAAGAGGGGACAGGCACTCTGTGTTTGTGTGCGTTTGTCATGTGTTGCCATGGTGACCCGGGTACGTCAGTGTCAGGAGCGCTTTAGAGAGTAGAGGGCATGCAGCAGAATCTACATTCAAAAAGACCATCAAATCTAAAATCTACTACCACATAAAATGACAGCTGCTGCACAAAAAAAACTACTGAGGGGAAAGTAAATGAAGTTCTTCTGGTTGCAGGTATAATACATCGTTTTCATCAATGAACTGTGCTTGCTTTCTCAACTATGACTACAGATGTGTAGCTCTATCCTCTACTTTCATTATAAAAAAACAGACTATCGCTAAGTTGTCGGTATCATTCTAGATCTGTTTTTTCCTGCGAGAACTTAACTTTTCTTTGAGTAAAATCTTAACTAATTTTAATGCACCTGTCACAACAGGTTTTGTTGCAGAAGACCATCTTTTTAAAAAAAAAAAAAACAAGTCAAGAAAAAAGGTTATGCAATGTTTGGTATCTTATCATTGCTTCTTTTCTGTTTTAAAATCTTGGATAGAAAAAAAAAAATATGTCAGGTATGGATGAAGACTAATAGTTTACTGACACACTTACAAATATTTTTTTAACCACACTGACAAAGGGGATACATAAAAGAGGATCCAAAAATCTAAATTCTCCCTTACATTTTAGCTGCAGCCAGAGAAAAGTTGGCTGACATATTTATTTTACCAGATTTTAACAGTAAAACTCCACTATAGTAAACATTTCTTTACTCTGACTACACTTAAATCTTTTTGTATGAATCATCTTTTTTTTTTTTTTTCAAATCAATCACCCACATAGCTGCTTTGCACTGACTTGATTTGATTTTCACGTTACAACAATAAAAGTCACGGGGTAGTTCCAAAGATGACGTGACATCTCCATATCAAGCTATAAGAGATGAACTACAATGCCTGACTTATCGTCAGGTAGTGGTTGTTGGGATACTTTCTTTATGTAAATTAACTACATACACAATTAAACATCAGTCAGTCTGTAAGTTAAGGTTTCAAAGGGCAGTTCTCTATCATTGGGGTAAACAATCTCTCTTAAAATGGGGCGGCTATGGCTCAGGAGGTAGAGCGGGTTGCCCACTAACCGAAGGGTTGGCAGTTCAAATCCCGCTCTGTCCACCTTGACACTGGTGTATGACTGCTCAGAGGAGCCGTTTCGATTGGCAGCCACGCTTCCGTCAGCCTCTGACAAATGTAGCACACCACCAGAATGAATGAACAATGGATCAAAAATGTAAAGCGCTATAGAAATTCAATATGCAATTATTATTATTAAAATCATCAGCTGTTACAGAAGAAAAGTCAGCCTTGCCTGATCTCATCTTAATAACAAGACAGAAGACATTAAGTGCTGTCATTCTGCTGATTGCACAGTGCACCTGCATCAGCAAGTAATTCCTAAAACTAAACTTTATAAATGAAATACATATCCACTCTCTCAGGCATACGATGTGGTTACAGTGATACTTCTAAAAGACATCTTATTTCTTCAAGGTGCATACATCTAGGGTACAAGTATAGGATGCAAGAGAGGGATAATATTTCATATATTGTTTACATCTCTTGAAAATATTTTGTAAAGTTAAGGGGAAACTGTACCACGTGATGCGAGGGTTTGTTCATCTTTGTGAAGTTACAATATGACCAGCTGGTTGTATCAGTTTGTTGGATGGACAGTGGATAATGATCAACACATACTTAGACATATAGTTGAAATCCAGTAAGGCTGACGAGAACAGTAATGTTAGAGCTCACTCCTAAATGTTGGCTGAAACTGAACAGGCTTTCTGCCTTTGGTAGGTTAGCTGTCCCTTAACAGTGACAATGAAAAACGGATATGCTACAGAGGTCTTATCAAACTAATCTGGCGTTAACCCCTGAACGTCCAAAAAGAGTAATGATCCAACCCAAAACATTAGCTTACATGATGCTCCTATGATGAACAACAAAGTATACCAAAAAGCTTATCTGTAGTCTTTGAAACTTGCCTTGATGTGAAGCTGTGAAAAATGGTAAGTGGAAAACAAATATCAAATCAGAAGCTTCATTTAGAATCCAATTTACACGTTTTTTTTGTTTTTTTTCCTTATTCGTCAACAGAGTGAAAATGTCTCAGTCTTAGAAAAAGTCTCCAAACCTGCATAAAATTCTTGTTTCTTGCTGATTTTTTATTTCTTTTTTTATTGTTTTACCCACCAGTTTTATTTTCTCATTGTGTTTGGAAACGGAAAAGAGAGAAGAAGAATCCCCTGCTGGGCTGAAGGAAGCAGCATTGAGAGCTCCATCAGGGAAAATCTCCCCTCATCCCCTCAGTGGAACGGTCCACCTCGCTGTAGCCTGGGACCAGGAGGAGCTCATCTCAGAGAAACGGGAGGGGGAGCTGGATTAGTCGGTGAATCTCTGACAAGCTTTTTTCCAGCGGCAGGCTGTGCACCACATGTCTTTCTTCTCCATGCCGTACACCTTTCGGCACTTCTTTGCCTCCCCACGGGGTTTCCTTGGTAACAGCAGATGTGATAACATTAGGACATGTACAAAAGCATCCAGACACACACATGTGCAAACAAACAACACAGGCATCCATGTGCAATATGCTTCAAGGTACCGAGAAGTGAGCACGCCCCCTGCAACATCCACATTAACAAAGACGCATAAAAGTAGACTGTTTTTGAACACATCAATGTGTATGTGACTCATGACGATTCCATCTCTCAATTAATTAGTGATTTGATGAAACTAAAATACATTAAAACAAAAATCTCATCTGATATAATTCAATGCCATGAAAATATTGCAGGGCTTCTGGTGTCTTTTGTGTCCTTCCTGTGACTCTGATAAGACCTTAGAACTATAAGATGTTCTTCAGAATCCATTAATTAAATTGTTGGTGTGTTGAAAAAGTTGTAAATGATAAGATTTCTATTGCTTATATACAGACAACAAGCATTGTTTTTGAGCATAATAGGGTGACTGGAATTAATATCAATTACTTATTGTGTTTTATCTTTGTCTAACTCACATGTGACCAGCTCAGTATTAATGAGTCTAAAGAGATATTTAAGCAAACAAATTAGTATTCATGGGGCTAAAAAAAAAAACAAACAAAACAAAAAAATAGACACGTGATTAAAAAAATGCTTGCCCTAGTGTCTTATAATAATTAGATATGTGTGGCAGCTGCATACCTGGTTCCTGGTGTTGATTTGGGTGCTGGTGTTACTAAAGGGTGGGTCTTGTTCACAGCCGTGTGCGTGCTGGATGCAGGCTGCCTCTTTTCACCGATGCTAACAGTGCGGACGTGATTCACAGGTCCCTGCAAAAGTTGGAGTGCTTCTTAAGTGTACTGTTTAACATACATGAACAGTAAAGTCACCACATAATGTTCAAACAGACACCATGTCAAAAAGGTAAAACAAAAAAATGGGATTTTGATTTATACCTGTCAGGGTAAATAAGATAGACATGGCAAACCATCAATTTATTGTATATAATGTATGCACTCCCAAAACTGAAGAGTGCACATAGTGGGGTGTGAAACTTTAGTCATTATTATACACTATTATTTAATTCATGCTACATTGTGATATTACAAAAATTACTGTCATTACCACAGCAACTTAAACAACAGAAAGGACTTGCAGACTTGGAGGACCTTAAACATGTATAGCCTAACATTCTCTGCAACACAACCCCCTTTTACACAGAAAATGTGGCCAAATATAAAAAGTACTGTAAAAGAGACAGTGCTGCGGTGGCTCAGGCCAGAGCACACATTACATCAGTTTCTTGTCCCTGCAGTGGCTGCCTGTCAGTTTTATTATTGATTGTAGGATCGTTTTATTGGCGAATAAATCTTTAAACAGTTCTGTGCCAAAGTGAGTCTGCTGTGCTTTTAAGATACTGTATGTGGCCACTAGATCCCTCAGGTCCTTTGACTGGCTCCTGGCTGTCCCAGGAGCCAGTCTGTGACTCATGGTGAGGCTGCCTTCTGTCATTATGGCCCTGGCCCTTTGAAAGCCAGTTACTAGAGGCCCTGGAGATGTTGGAGTGTAAACATTCGCCTCAGTATCTCTTCACTTTTATTTTGATTCATACATGTCAAACAAATAGCAATGGTGCTGTGAGTACCATGCAAATACAACATATGCCATGCTGTATATGCAGGCGCATTGCTTGTGTACTTTTATTAGTTGATATTTTGACACACTGATGTGGCTTTATATAAAAACTGGACTGTATGAAAAAGCGTGGGCAGTGGAAGAAGACTGGCAAGTGGAGAAGGAGCAGAGGAAGCAGAGGTTGTGGTGAAGATGAAAAGGCGTGAGACAAAGCCTCACTCACCGAGACACCTTTGAAAATGACAGGAGGGGACTGCCATGACACACTGATGCCATTCCCAGTGCCAGTTAAAGGCCCGGTCCCATTAGTATTGCCTAACCCAGCCAGCTCAGAAACCACTGGGATATTCACTGGAGCAGTGGCCTGGAACATGGACAGCCACCCCACCGCAGCCAGGACATGACAAAAACACGGGGTAAGAGTGCAACGAAAAACACAAGGGAAGAAAGGAGAATACACACAAAAAGAGATCATAATTAGTAAGAAGGGCATTGCTCCAAACTGCGATTGAAGAAGTACCTTCATATCAGCACCAATTATCTATCAGAAACATCTGCCTATCACAGGCATTTCACATCGATAACCAACAGGGGTATCACAGTCATCATAGACAGCATACACAACAACACAGTGTACAACATTTTAGCAGTACTGAGAAAGAAAGAGTGTTGTAGTTTCATTGCATATGCATATTATACTTCTATTTTTATGTGAATTTTTACAGTTGTCATAGCAACTGAAAGTTCAGTACTACCTTGAACGTCGGTGAAGGACTGAATTCCATATTGGGGATTTTAAAGATTTATGCTTTAACCAAATGTGTTTTCCAGCTGAAACCACCTCAGCGTTACCTCTGAGGTCATGTTAGTGAGGTGAGTGTCAACTGGTTCAGTTAAAAAGGAAGGTGAAGGAAGAAGGAGGAGGAGACAAGAGAAAGGCAGAGATCCTAGTGAATCCAAAGTAGTTTACAACTGCTGTCAATAAAGAGCTATATTTGTCCAAACTGATTCTAATAAAGTGTTGCACAGACTAATTTTGGCAAAGGCATCTTATGACTAAAAATGTCACGACCTCGAAAGTACTCTGACTGCATTCTTGTAGTGCAACTTATATTAATATTTGCAAAAAAGTTTGTTCGCATCTCTCTGCTTTGTACTCCCACATTAGTGTGGGAGTTAAGTAATTCAACCTGACCTCAAGAGCCTTTTTCTGCACTCCATTTGCAGATTCCATATAATGAATCTGAAACCTTCTGGCTCATATACTTGTGGCCTCCTGAATATTTTGTCAATAGCATCACTATTCAAAGGGGTGAACATTGTTTTTGTGCTGCCCTTATGGTCACCTGAAAGCCTTGAAAAGTGTGCATTACCTGGTAGGCATGGTCAGTGCGGATGTGGCAGAGCGTGGATGGAGCTGATTGGCTGAGCAGTGTAGGGGCGTGGCTCTGAGACCCATTCATGTTGATATGTTCGGAGTGAGGGACATCAGTGAGCGGTGGCGGGAAGACAGGCGGAGGAGCGACCGTGGTGGGGGAGGTGGGCGTGAGGTTGGACATGCCCTCCGTCAGGCTGTCCATGTTGACCTCGATCTCTGAGTAGTAAAAGTCCTCCTCTCCGTCGCTGTAGTCTGAATCGCTGTTCCGCCTGCACAGAGAAACAGCAGCTCCTTACACAGCCCAGCACCAAGGTTATTTCACCTCCATTTAAATGTCTGCTTTAGAAACTGAAAAGCAAGGCCTTCTGCATTATGTGAAACAGCTCCTTTTGAAAGAGATATTTCACATAATCTGGGAGACCTTGGTGATTCAAACTATAAATCTACTTCTCTTTTCTTGTGTCTCTTTGCTAATTGATCTGCCCACAACAGCGTTATTGTCATATGGTGTTAAGCTCTGTTGGTATTCATGTCATTGAAAATATCACAAAAGCAACTTCTCTTTGAGCACATCTTTATCCAGACAAAGGTGTGGGTTTTTTTATCTAGATTTTTCTATCTGATTTTAAAAAGCTCATTTTTGGATGATCTCAAATACCTGCGAAGCATCTACATAACAGTTTTTTGGCCTGTGTTATACTCTGTATTGTTTTTAAGTCATTAGACAGCTCCATAAATGGTTTTAATGCATTTTTTTTTTCCTGGCTGAGTAAACCTCAATGTTTTAGAAAATTTTCAGCTTTTGTTTCTGTTATTAAAAGCTCATATTTTTATGAAACCTTTACCCAGTTAAGAACTCTTTTTATCCAACGTAAATAAATACGATCACTGAACAACCACAAACAAAGCTAGAATTTCCGGTTAAGAAGCAACATACTTTCTTCAGTGGAAGGTGGAGCTGTTTTACCCTCTTGACAGCACCAGGGGGCGGTAAAAGCCAGTGTGTGCTGCAGAGGCCCTCACACAAATGCACTGATCATAAAATAATAATATTGAGGATGCCTAGCCTTCCTCCTGCATGGAGCAACAGCAGGACATCTTTTTGCTTCCCATGAGACAAACATAAACCCATATTTACATAAGTATGAAACTCCTTTTACATCTTCTGAATAATACCATCTGCAAAAATGACATTCTACTGGGTAATAAATGTTTTATCTTGCCTTACAAATACTGTACCTGCTGCACTGA
Source organism: Apogon talboti (assembly GCA_037367365.1). NCBI lineage: Eukaryota > Metazoa > Chordata > Actinopteri > Kurtiformes > Apogonidae > Apogon > Apogon talboti. The sequence continues at coordinate 14,263,527 of JAPQRQ010000026.1, read as the reverse complement.
GCAAAAACCAGTAGATGTCAACTAGTATTATTACAAAATTCAAAACTTAAGTAATTATTGCAGCTTATTGTGTTTGATAGAACACAATAAGCTGCACAATGATATTATGTCCTTTATCGGTCAAGAAACTGTATTTTTTAATTGAATGTGGTATAAAAGTGTGTGCATTGCTGGTATGGATCAAGTTTCTCCTACGGTGTAAAACATTGCATAAAGCACTTGTCTGCAGAAGCATGTCAACTGTAATGACAGAGGATTCAAGTTGGGACAGATTTGTGTCACTTTCCTGTTTTACTACCCTATTTAGATCACAATGGATATTACTACCACTCTGAAGTTGGACTGTGTAGGTGACACTCAAAACAACAACCTACACATAAGACACAGACTACTTTATGATTCATGTCAATTTATACTAAACATAAATATTTTACTGCTTCCATGCGGTACATAATAGTTAAATGTAAACACATTGAGTCAATTAACCGCTAAAACACCGGAAACAACGAGTGGACAGTGTGTGTCTGCTTTTATGACTGGCAGCTCACCCCAGGTGAACGGTGCGGATGTGTCGCTGGATCCCTGAGGAGGTGCTGAGGACCTTTTCACAGTTCTTCCACAAGCACTTGAACATCACCTTCATGGAGTTCTGAAAGAGAGGTTAACCACCGCAAATGAATAAGAAAATTATTTATGCTCCTGATTGAAATCTGTCTTTCTTCAAAACACTGTCAAGAACTGCACAGGAAATAGAGGTTTATGTTGCATGTACTGTCGCGATTTCTCTCACTAGAAACCTCAACAGAAAGGCCTTCGTGGGGGACTGTCACTCTACAAGGGGCCAAACACTACACCTCATTAGAAGGCTATTAGAGCAGCATGGCAATAAAAATAGAAACCCGATATGTAACAAGTTGAGACACATACAGGCTCAAAGAGAGAGAGACAGATAAAGACAAGGAAGGAGAGGGGACAGTGAAACTGTACCTCTGTCTGTGTACCTTATAGTACTTTCACATCTGCGGACAGATTGATGAGCAGAATAAATGTTGTATTCTGACCCCTTCCTGCTGTCAGTGCACGAGGTAAAATATATTTCAGTGGTAAAAAAATTTATTGAGGTGATTCAGCCTTGGCATGTCCTTAATGTTAAATAAGTAGATAAATCAAGGCCTCTCACAAAATATACAGAATTTTAGGTACATACATATATACTGACTTCTATGCCTATTCTCGAGCACATCTGAGAAACTCACTGAACTTTTTTTAACCTCAGACTGGAAAAAGTTGTTAATCTGTCTCATATATCATCGTTCTTAAATCTTATTTTAAATAAAACCCAGGATAACCCTGGTTGCTTCATGCATTCAGTAAAGCATGAAGAGATGGATGGATAGAGGGGGTGTTTTTATTTCAATTCATTTTCTCTTTGGTGTACAGAGGCTGGCAGCTGTCTCCTGAGCAGGCAGGGACCTGCATCACTGCTAATGAAAGGCAGTGGGTGTGTACTCTCATTACCTTTCAACAGCCTTCGGAGACAGAAAGGCAAGAAAAGAAGAGACGGTGGGAGGAAGGGAGCAATGTAGGCGGAAAGAAGAAAACATAGCAGGAGAAGTGAGAGTGGAACGGGTTTTTATCAATGGTTGTGTTAACTCTCCTCTACACTTTGTATAACTGCCACTCGTTCTGTTCAACAGCAACGTGTCTCTTAAGTGTTAAAGTAATGAAAGATGGAATATGTATATGTGCCCTGCCATTCTATGTAAAACAAACCAATCCAGGAAAAATTACACGGTAAAAGCCAGTCTTTAATCCCACAAACAATCACAAATCATTTAATGCCCTGAGATTTTCTTACAACTTAACACTGTTACAGTAAGACTGGTGATTACCATGTTTAATAATCCTCTTAACTCACTGCTTGCACAAAATCAAACAGCCTACAATGTGAGGAGCAGCGACTAATAGCAGGTTTAGACCCCTTGAGTTTGTGGTTAGCATTAGCTCATGTTTTAGCTGCCTTCCGAACAATTTGTTTATCAGTATTCCCCCTATCGTCATCCTACTTCATTTCCTGCTTGCTTATCTGTAGTATGGCACTAGTCTCCGGGGCAGCATCATCCTTGGAGTCTTTACGGTTTCATATATTTGGCAGCTCAATAAACTCCACTGCTGCTGCTGCTTCAGGGAGGTTGAAACTCCTACATATCATATATGAGCTTTCCTCTGTCACTCTATAGCTAGGAGAAATATTGAGATTAATTTCTCCTGAATCTACCTTGAGATTCAATTCTCTTTTTCTTCTCCACATCCCTTGGCTGTCCTTATTTCTATGCGCCCCTTTAACGTTTCTGCAGCTTCCTGCTGTGCATCCCTCCTCTGTCTGCCTCCTATCCTTCCTTTTTACTTAACATTCCTAGCTCTCCCATGAGCAAAGACCAAAAAAGATGATGGAATTGAAGCATTTCGACATCTCAGACTTCTTCCACAGTAAAAAGGAGAGAAAAGAAAGAGAGAACATAATCCATCAACTGCACTGGGCAGAGAGCTTAAACTGCATGATGCCTGGATTTTCCTGAATGTTTCTGGTGAATTTCTGGAGCTCTCTCCCTGCTACTGCTTTATAGAAACAGCAAGAGCATGTCAAAGTTGTTTCTCTACAACTCTGGCCCTGAGGTGTGACTCAGTGTGCACAAAGTTTTTGGTTTAGGTTAAAAGTGGAAAGGACACTGCCTAAAGCTGTTGCAATAACCACAAAACCACGGCTGGAGAAGTCACTATAGGTGAAGTCAAGAACAAAAATTGAAGTGGCAGCTAATCCGAAAGATATTGGAATACTTGCCACAGCAAATATGAGTCATGTCTACTTTTTTGTCTTTTATATCAAAAGTAGGGAATGGAGGCTTATTTTGTCTTAATGTAATAAATTCACAATTCATTCAGATGAATACAAAAGGCTGTAGACAAATTGAGGGGACACTTGTGCTTCTGCTGCAGAACATGAATGCCACTTTGATCTCACCTTTCGCTTCCGAGGTATGGGGTCCTCAAACATGAAATGCGTGCTCTCTGCAACATCCTCACAGATGTCATCAGCCTGGGATGAGAGCAGGAAGTTCTTGTTGTTTTCATTGGAGAGAGGTGGGGACGGTGTGGAGGGCACTGATTGGTCACTGGCATCCCAGCTCCAGTTGCCGCTGGTTGAACTGCTATAGCTGGCTGACAGCACCTCTTTCCAACCCCTGCTGGCTGGCTCTGGAACTGCAATGGAAATAAATAGCTGGTTTAACTATTTATGATAACACACTCCTTGTAATTTTTTTTTATTCAACCACAATTTCTGATTTGTTTTTTCTAAGTAAGAGTGACCTATTTCAACACATTTCAATTCTTTGTGTCACATATACAAATATTTTTGTTACTTTTCTTAAACATCATTACATTCCTACAAAAATAGACTATTAAATTCTAAACTACACCAACTTACAGGACCTCCTCTCAGTCACACTCGAAAAAATGTCAAATTTAAGTGCTCTGAGTTAATGAAAACACCCTTTTTGTACAAATAAAATCAATCTAAAACGTACTGCAGAATGTCCCACTTCAATTAACATGTTACTGCTACATCAACACTGTAGCAGAGGCAGATGAGCGATTACTCACGGCTCAATTTAGCAGCCTGGCACTACCACAGAGACATGTGACGTTCATTTCACTTGGCAAGTCACCTCTAATAATTTTGCTCTCTGTGTTTTCTTCACTCACCGATGACATGTTGCTGCATATGCGTCTTGCTGTGGAGCTACCGTCTCTGACTGTGTGCTTGACATGAACCATGTGGAGCTTTTATGTGTAGATATGACTGGCACAAAACTGCATGTACTGGACACTGATTGACTGGTCACACGTCACTGCATATCAAGATGAAGACAGACTGACTCACTGGTCACTGGCCACTTGATCAGTGAAATTCTTCAACTTGTGTTTCGATAAAATTAGCTTTTTTGTTAATTCAGGAAACTAGCTGCAATATTTCTCCCAAATTCCAAATAAAAATATTGTCAGTTAGAAATTTCATTTGAAGATAAAGGCAAAGAGCTAAAGGGAAAAAAGGTGAAGTGTATACAAAACAAGTTCGTGTTCACATCACAGCTTTCACGTGTCCTCAAATGCTCTCTACCAGTCTTTCACATGGCTGCGTGGTGCTTTATACCACTCCTGGAGCAAAAATGCAAGCAGCTCGGCTTTGTTTGATGTCTTGTGAGGAGCCATGTTCTTCTTGATCACATTCCAGAGGTTTTCAATGGAGTTTAGGTACACATATTTCAAGTGGTCCCTTCATTTTTTCCAGAGCTGCATTTACAAGGTTTATATAGTGACTAATTAACACTGACTGCTATAGATAGAGTCATTAGATTTTAGAGTTAGTTGTAGTTTAAACAAATTGGTACAGCTCAAATGGGGTGTCACTAGAGGTGTGTAATGCCTCTCTACAATCCATCTTACTGACAGCAACAACACCAGCAGCCTTGGCTTAATGCTGAGGTGAAAAAAAATAGCTGACAGGGCTGTGACTGTCTGGTGAGGTTGGCATGGTGATGGCAACCACAGCAATAATGGAAATGGCCAAAGGAGCTGCAGCAATAGTGTCAAGGCTGAACAGCTGGCAATAAACATACACGCATGTTTACCCTGGGCTTGGGTAAACATGCATGTATACAATGATAAGACATTCCATCCAATAATAAGATTTGGACTTCTATCTTATCACTTTCTCTCTAGAGCTAACAGAGAGTGAGCAATCCTCAACATGATTTCAAACGTCCACACGTGTTTAGTACAGGCGACAGTCAGTATTTGGTTTGTGCAGGTAGTGTTACTCAACCCACTGTGTGTGACCTCACCTGTGGGTGCAGAGGAAGGGTGGAGCACCATCGGGGATGTGGATAGAGAGGTCAGGACGGTGGCAGCCATCACCTCCTTATCGGCATGGCCTGAGGGCTTCCTACAACACACACAGTTAAAAAAAACCGTCCATTTTCAGGAGTGTTTTTGTCTCTCATTTACAGGGAACACAAAAATGTTTTGATTTGACAAAGAGAATGAATGTATATTTCTTAAGTACTTTGATTAATGCCACAAATACATATTACAAAAGAAGAAACCAGAGGATGAAATGCATGATCTTATGTCCAGCAAAACAGTTTACTGTCTGTGTGAATATAACCTTGTGTGCGTACATGAGCATGTAATGGAAAGCCAGTGAAGTGAAAAGCATATTATGGTGTGGTTCTGTACTGCTTGTGCAACCTCACAGAGAGGTAAAGGGAGAAATGCTAGTCCTGCTCAGTACGCCCCATGCTGAGCAGTCCACCCTCAGCTTTAACCGTATTTGTACTGCCCTCTTGGACTGGCAGTGTACACATACCCAGCACGCACATTCACAAACACATATGCATCATCAGCAAGCAGATACAGTGTACTTAGGCATTTGAAAATAAAATGTTATCCTGCACAACAGTAATTTGGGTCATACTTCATTGCTTCATTCTAGCCTAGCGCTGTTCTTGCCCACATTGAAAGTGAAATGTGGGGAAAGTCAAGTGAGACAGGCTAAAAACTCACCCCCACACACATAAACACATTTGCATTCTCATGTAAAATCCTAAAAAGGATTGAAATGTTAAATGTAGAAAAAAATGTTAATTGTACACACATACAAACTTACAGAGGCATACACAAAAGGCAAAAGATACACATGGTCTGCAGCTTTAAGAGGTCCTTGTCCCGCCTCCAGACTTCTCCACTACACAACCAGAGTAAACTGGTTTGAGGCATTCTCTCAGCCAAGCCCTAAGCCCTGGCAGAGGTCCACTGACAGTCTCAGTGCACACATACTCAATGCGAAAACTTTACTCCGTAGCCCACAATCACGCAGAAAAGTACACTGTAAATCAGCAAGCATTCACAGACCTGCTCACCAACATACTTTCTTGGAAGTTTCTAGATTCTAAAACATTTTACAAGTTCAAGTGTGGCTATGCTCCCACGCTGATGAAAATGTTTTGGAAGGGGAGCAACAGATCACACAGGAATGTACCAGATATGGAGGAATCTCTGAGTTAAAATGTACTCAGACACAAACTGTGTGAAGACTCCAGGCTGATGTTGACACAAAAGATGCTGATTTCAACATCTTGGGTGTGTGTGTGTGTGTGTGTGTGTGTGTGTGTGTGTG
>JAPQRQ010000026.1:14213093-14241179 GCA_037367365.1 Apogon talboti | reverse complement strand
AGTGTTTTCTATTCATGTTACTCCACGGTGGTGACAGTGTACCTGACCAAGGACAGATAAGAAAGAAATGCATTCAACATCAAAACAAAGTGCACCCTCCTCTCTTTAGTTCTCAGACCTCCTTTTCTATTCATTCAAACTGTTCTTTGTTCTGTTATCAGTGCGCTGAATCCCATGTTGATGAGTATTGACAGGCAGGAGCGAGCTCTGCTTTAACAGTGTGAAACAAAAGAAGACTTAATCAGGGATGGACATGAAAAAGACAGGGAGTAAGAGACTGTTAGGTAAGGCTAGCAAGATGTGTGGTGGGAGTGTTTAAGCAGATAGTTTAGGTTTGAATATGACAAAATGAATATGTGCGTGAATGACTAACTGTATTGGTTCTTCCTTTTCCTCCTGCACAATATTTGTCCAGACTTGTCTGAGGGATAGTGACTTTGTAGAATTTGCAAACTGACAAGTCAAAGTGTAAAAGCAATCTGTTGTGCATGAGGAAAAAAAGAATGAAGTGGTTAGTTGAAATGATACAAAGGTGATCAACAGCTTTACTTCTAAACTCTGCTTAAATATTATAATCCTGTAACACAATGGTAGTATTATCTATACTGTAGGGGCGTAAATGAAAATAAATCATTTTATTGACATTATCCAAGGAAGGGCACAGAGTGTAGAAAATGTGTGTTACACCCACATACAGAAATGAAACAGCAGTTAAAACCTCAGCACATAATCCAAGACTTGGAGAAAAACAGTGTAATTATGTCATATCTGGTAAGTTTTTGGAAATGTATAAAACTTGCAAGTGATGAGTTGGCCACCCTGCACTTATAAAGAGGTTATGATATCAATTACAACTATGACTGCATAAAATGCTATATATAAATTCAACATTAGTAAATTATTTTAAAATAACAAATACTGGCCAGATATGTGGGGAAAACTGGTGTAACATGGGTGAAATACTTGTAAAATGCAGACATGTTGTTGTAAGTGTAATATAATTATTTGTTAAAAGGATTTAATTTGAAGTTCAGGCAAGTAATTGAATGAGTTACATATTATAACTATTGGTCATCAACAGATTTTAAAAGTTGTAACATTATTTTTAGCTGTGTGTAGATTGGTTAGATCAGTCTGGTAATTATCAAAATGTTCTCACAGGGCCAAGTAATTCTGGGGAAAATCTAAATGCAAATTATTATTACAATAGCTGGAGTGGGTTTATTGACTGTGTTTTAAGTTTTCCAACATAATTCGCCAAATATGAATAATGCCATTCAGTGTAGTCTAAAAATGTTGCATGTCACTGACTGCAAAACAAAAGCTAAGTTGAACAGTGTAAAAACAGGGAGTTAATCTAAAAGGTCAATGAAACAACAAAGAGACCTGGCTAATATGGCCAAAGTGTTATATAATGTTATGCAACCCCTTTTAGCAGCTGTGTAATGTCAGTTTAGAAGTTGTTATTGTATGTGCACTTTGCTGAGATAGCAGTCAACAAGCTGTGGAGAAGAGATGTTTTAATTCTGGTTAAGACCTGGATTTGGAGGTGACAACAGCAGTTTGTTTGTGGTGGGCAAATGTGCAAACGTACTCAAACATTAATAGACACACACAAGAAGTACACACGAGAGCACTCTGGTTTAAAAGCATGTTCAGTCTTGCATGGTCCCTAGAGACACTCCCACATATCATACATGACCAGCAGCACGTGAAGTTCACGTGACCACAAAAGAAACAAGGAAGGGAGTTAAGAGTGCCGTTCAAAAGCCAAAATCCACACCCTGCCTACTGTCGAGCATAGTCTAAGCAACCGTAACCTGCTTTGCTGACTGCTTGCAATAATAAAATAAAAACAGAGCTTTAAAAATGTAATATCCAAAAATCTTTTGATCACCATCATGTTTCTGAGCTAATTTACTGAACTTCTCCTAAGTCTGTAGACTGTACTATAATACCGTCAGGTATTTTTGTTAATGTGTAAATGCAGTCTGGAAGACCGACAGCCTTAACACAGACAGTAACCAACAGTTGTGTAAACTGAATTAAAGCGCCGCCTCCAGCCTCTCCAGGCCTTCTCCTCTCTTATATAATCACGTATCCGTGCACTGAGCTTGTCCCTGGATGCACTGACTGCTTATTCTATATGAACAGCTTATGCATGTGTGTTACAGACTTTTAAAAAACTGTCCTGCACAATACATAGTGAGTGTGTGTGTGCATCTGTGGATGAAAATGTGTGACATGGTAGCAAAACCCCCACTCACAGCACAGTACATAAAACATCAAACACAACACAGCAGCACATAACAAAGCTCATCTTCCTGCCTGAGGCACAGTGAGCATGTCACACTGATGCACCCACTAAGCTGTCTGTCACAGATACAGGGTCAGCATGGACAGTTTCAGGCTCAGGGACAGTCATGGAGGACACAGACACTTCAGGAAGAAGACCTTTCTTACATGAAGTATAATGTAGATCGTTGTCTGCTTTAACAACAACCCATACTGGCATACTGTTATTGTTTCATTTTTTTCTGTCATTTGTCAAGTGACTGTGTAATTTTTGTTCCTCATCTCAAGCTTTGGCGCTCTTATGGCATATTTCAAAACTATTCTTGACGGAACACCAAACATGTGGTCAGTTGACCCGTACGCCCACACATCATTCATGCCCAAACCACTGCATGGTTGTAGCCAGAGGGTGAATTCCACTTCTAGACAAGACTTTGTAAAGGTTAGAGGAGTGTGGAGTATGAAAATTGCCTGGGCAGTTATTTTCATACATGCCACAAATTCAGTGTCAAATTAGCTGCTGGACTGGACACATAAAAATAGGTCTGATGATCAACAGTGTGTTCCCGAATCTGCCTTGGGTACAGGTTCAGGACAATGTAAAGCAACAATGACATCAAACTGCTATCACACAAACATGAAACATTGATAGAGTAAAACAAGGATGGATGAAACAGAGGTTCATGACCACAAACGTCCTCAGCCTGTCTGTACCTGTTTCTAGGGACTGGGATGTGGGAGGAGGGGTGAGGCTGTGTCTCGGTTGGTGGTACGTTCTGCCCTTGTGCTGCCCTGAAGTTGTTGGCCAGCTCTGGCTGTTTCCCTGGGTTCCTGATGTCCAAGTGCATGAGGCTGCCTGGCATCTGCCCATTTATACCCGGGCAGTGAGCGGGGCTCGCCTTTTTCAGGACCCCATTGGAACCAGCCTCTTTTTGGTCCCCCAGGCCAGTCTAGGAAATTAATGGACAAATCATAGTACATGTCAGTCTACCATTATTGAACCCATTATTACCATCAGCATATCAAGTACATAATGTCAAGTGATTAAGCACTAGTTCAATCACATAAACTCTGATGTTTATGCTAACAAAATACAAGAGTTTCGACAAAGCATTAAAGTACCTATAAGTGATTATTGTTTTCCAGGAAAACATGAGTCAAATATGAGTTCTCCTGCCTTTTCACATGTGTGAAAACATTTTTAACATGATCTAAATGCTGCTGTAACTCATGCAAATATAAGTAAGACAAGAAACAGTGCATATGGATTAGAGCTAAAGCAATAATGAATTACTTGTTTGCTACTCAATTAATCAATAAGTATTTGGATTACCAAATTGGTTTGAGTAATTGGTTTGAGTAATTTTTTCTTTTTAATTTTTTCATTCTCTGATTTCATCTTCTTTAATGCAAATATTTTCTGTTTTCTTTCCTCTTCTGTAACAGTAAACTGGATATCTTTGAGTCCCAGCCAAAAAAGACATCTGAGGACATCATGACAGATTTTTGGAAACACTTTTTCAGCATTTTCTGACATTTTACTGGCAAGACAATAACTTGGTTAATCAAAAATATCGTCAAAGTATTAACTGATGCTGAAAATAATGATTGGCTGCAGCCTTAATAAGAAATACCATGATTTCATGATTGATAATTTCTTCTAGATTGTGGCAGACTAAAAATGTTGGTGGAGGAGAACATTTTTAGAAGTGATGAAGCCTCTCGGATGAGACCGGAAACGTTTTCCAATCAAGAACGAAGTCCAGTTAATTCTGATTCAACCTTTCAAGGATTACCATGACCTGGACGGCTGAGAATCTACACAAACATTTTGCTCTATTGTATTAAATGAAACAAGTCCAACTGTTACTTGATATTTTTCTTCATATTCTTAAGTGGAGAAATAGTAGTTACAAATGCTCCTCTGTGCCAGCATCTCCATAAAAATAGTCAGTAAACCAGTTCTGTATTAAATTTCTGTACTCACACTATAATATACAAGGAAAGATCACTTGGAAACATGAGCAACCCTACAAAAGAAACACTCAGGACCCAAAAAGGCATCTGGAAATGCAAGAAACACCAGACTAAACAAGTTAAAACACAGTGTAAACATAAAAACACAAGTACGAGGTGCATTTTAAGACATTTTAGAAAACTATTTGGAAGTATTGAAATCTGGTTGAGTGCAGTGATGAGCCGGGACTGTGCCGTGCAGTCAGGAAGCCCTATCTGTAGCTCCACCCAGACGTTATGGGGGAGGGGGACGGCTAATAGTTTGAAGTCCCTGCCCCCCTTTTTTCTGTAAACTTTGCAAAGCGATTGAGCCGCCATTTAAAGCGGTTTATTTCCGACGTATACTTATGCGCGAGCGCTTACCCCAGTTGACAAAATAACTGACGACGAAAAGGAGTTACAAAGCAGCATTTCACACTCGAAACGAGATAATATATAGAAGTTGCAATGTGGTGTAAACGTCACAAACCTTTATGTCGACGGTACAAATATAATAACGGCGAATAAAAGCGGTGTACGGTGTCAAACTTATCATTACACTGCGTAATGACAGGCTAACGTTACGTGCTGATTTAATGTACGCTACGCCGCTGAGTTTGCCGGTTAATGGAGTCGTTGGTACAGTTAACACAAGCAAATAGACACTTACTTTTTCCATGTCGTGCAATATTCGACCGCCCGGAGTCAGCCCGTTCCCTTTTGGAAAGCTTTTCTCGTTTTGAACCTCCGCTGCCAAGCCGCCGTCCATTACAAATTTGTAAAGGACGGACCCGTTTGTGTACGCCGGCATGGGACCACTTTTATCCGCCGTGGGGACCCTGCTGTCGCGGAGCACGGAGCGGCCTGCTCGGCAGTTGAAATCCGCACCACCAACCCTTGACCCAACCGCAGACTTGTCCAAAATATATCTGGAATCCATGTTTAGACAGGGTGAGTGGAGACTAAAGAAAGAAAACCAGCTTTCTATAGATTTTAGTGCAAATTGCTGGAATTAGATACATTTATCAGGATTGTCGTGAGTTGATAAGTACTGTCCGTGTATTTACTTCTATCTAGTCTACATGTAAAGTTTGCTACCGCCGCCTCCACCACCACTACCCAGGATATCCAAAAAGCCGCCCGGTCAGGAGGATAAAAGATTGTTTTGCCTCTTTCCTCCAAAAGAATACCACGCCCCCTCTGGCTCGTTCCTATTGGTCCGCTGCACACATAAACATTTCACTCTGGCACGCGTCCACGGCGAGGCAGCCTGTGATTGGCTAAAGTTACGGCGTCAATCACATTTCTTCTACTGTCGTCCAATTAATGTGGGTGGAAGGGGAGGGGGCGTGTCCTACAGTTTACCGGCCGGTGTCTGCCGTCGACGAAGAGCCGGCTGGGTCTGAGAAGCAGGCGAGGGAGAGGCACACAGTCTGCAGGCCCCGGCCGATAACTGCGCAGTTACATTTTTCCGCAAATAAAACTGTAATTAAGCGAACCATGCTCAACTGGCACGAACCACACTGTGCATTAAGTTTGTATCATTGCAAATAACCCCAAAACGTTGGAACTGCTTTTACCACAGTGTAAAAACATCCTTTAAACTTACTATATTTATTAATCTTTACAAAATGCACGGACTGCATGCAGAAGTTTGCAGTTTTAAGTTCAGATAACTGTAGATTTACATGAAATCCTAAAATTGGGCCCACTTCCTGTTTGTAGAATGCACTTTTAAAGATGTAGCAACAGTGCAAAATATAGGCTTTGCTTGTTTTTCTTTCACACTCACAACTTTTATATTTTGTCCATCTTCACAGTGATATTATTTTGTTTTATTTTCAGTTTTTGCAGTCACCTGATTCTGTTTTATGCAGCCTATTCCTAATATTCTCCACATCCAAGCCACTCCTTGCTAATTCTCCATGTTATTGTAAACCATATTTTTTTGCAAACTACTTACTACTATGAAGCCACTACAGAGCTGTGGCAATGTATCCTGCAAGGTACATACACCTGACTACCATAATATTTGCTTAAAGTTATTTGTCGCAATGACTGCAATCAAAAAACAGACACGCATGTTATAATGTGCCACTTTATTAGAAAAGTAAAAACTCACTTTAATATTTTATGAAGATTAATATAAAACATTACAATCTTTTGCATATCTGCACTGTCACACTATATGATAATATATTTATTATTTTTAAACTAAACCCTGTGCTTCAAGAACATACAACATTGGCTACAGCTGTCACAGCAGAATTGGCCCATAATTATATCTGAAGACAATTAACAAACAGCATCTGTATCTGCATGGAAAGCATGAAACATTTTTGCATCCACAAAGTACAATGTGTCTGTGATAACCATCATTTTTTTAAACAAATATACTGTATACTGTATGTTACACTGAAACAACATCAGAACAGCAACAGAATATTTTACACATTTACATCATCATACTGTATTTGTTTGTGCAATGAACATCTGTCTCTAGCAGTGTACAACAGTGTCCAACAAAATATATCAGATCAGTGCCTTCTCTCAGGATAAAGAAAATGTGACACATAAAGTGGCAGCCAGAGAAAAAGGATTAAGTGTGATTGCAATTTCCAGCCAGCATTGTCTACGGGAAGCCTTAACAGAGCTTGTTAAGCATCTCAGCTGTTAGCCATTTCTCATATCAGACAGTAGTTGAGCCGTTGGTGCATTGTTGATATCGGACTAGGGTTGGCTTGACCCAGAGCCTCTGCCCCCTCAACAGCCATATCACTCCCTGAGTCCCTCAGAACTGGACATCAAAGGGCCTTTCTCTGCACAGCGAGGGAGAGGTGAAGCAGAGAAAAGAGAGTTCTGTGTGGGTTACTGGAGGATGGACACAGCTGGGGGAGGGAGTATATGGAAGGCCTGACCAAGTAGAAGCAAACTGTGCTTCCTCCCCTAAACTGAAACGTACTTAGCTTGATGTTGCAGCGTGAGTGTTCCTGTCTGTGTGTGTGTGTGTGTGTTTACGTGTGTGCGCACAGACTCATATCAGGAGGAGGGTCCTTTGGGTCCTTGTCCATTTGCAGTGATCCTTATCCAGCTTTATGCTAGCTGTTCTTCTTCTTCTTCTTCTTCTTCTTCTTCTTCTTCTCCGTTCTCCACTCCTATGGCTCTTTTTTGCTTCCCCCACTGGAGCTGAGGATAAACAGCGCTCTCCCCTTTACTCCCTGTGACATGTCTCTATCTCTTTTACCCCCCATATCCCCACCCCACTTCCAAGTTGCTGCTTTGGACAAAACTGTATGCTGTGTTGCATTACATGGCAAAAAAAAAGAAGAGTACAACAGAAAAAAATAACAGATTAACGAGATCAGTTAAGTACAACAATATTTGTTTTCATCTCCATATATCAAAGCATGCACTTTTTTGATCAAGCAGGAAAATTGCACCAACAACATATTTTCATGGCAGTGGCATGAGCTATTCAACCAATGGCATTGAGTCAGTAGGTAAGAAAAAATAAACAGTGCAATTAAATACAGAGTGCATTGTTTTTACATACTTTCTGACGCAGTTGCATTTGTACATATAAGTTACTGACATTATCTTAACCCATCTTTTTACATGGTCACCCTGTCTCACAGTGAGATCATTTTAATGTGTACTTCATCACTCAGCATGTGAGCAGTTTGTATACTTCTCAACCTTTTATCTCTATGTGCTTTTATTAAGTCTCAAAGGTGATGTCTTCTTCCACTATTCTTTACAATAAATGTTCCTCAAAGCTAGACGAGAAAGATGTTGTCTGTAATGGAGAAGAACTCAGGGCAGTGGCTGAAAAGGAAGGAGGGGAGAGGGCGAGGGGCAACCTTCCAAAGGACACTCACTGGTAATTTTTTTTTTTTTATTTATTTTTTTTTATGCCTAACACTTTATTTTCTTTGGAGTCCAAACATCTTGTTGCTATTTCAACCACCAGAGTTAACTCAAGTGATCTACAGGGAGCTCTGGCTTTGACTTGAGACCATGAGAGGAAATCAGCATTAAGCTCGGAGACGCCCTTTATAGGACTATAATGTGCAATTAGGTACAAACAGTCCTGCAGCTGTCCAGTACAAAATTACAAAGGTCATAAAATTTGATAATATGAACTGTGCCAAAAAGACATAGGATATTAACTGCACTGGATGAGGCGCCCCATATTGTTTTGAATATTTTTTCAGTTCCTTATTTTTCAAAATAATTTCTTCTCTTGTTGATTTCAGTAATACAGTAAAGGTCAGAAAAGGTCTCACATTACGAAAACCGCCATCCGTATCCACTGGGGAAACTTGCACAACCCACTCCATGCCCCTGACCTGATCACTTCACTCAGCGTGACTCACTGGAAGTGTGTGTGTGTATTTGTTTGGGAATGTGTTGGAGTATGTCATCATGCCTCTGGATACAGATGTTTGTCAACTCTCACAGCAGACTTTTAATGAATTTAACAACTACTTAAGAGAAGGGTACATCACTGAGTCAAACACTCTGTAGATTTATTGTGAGAGCTAAAAACTGAACAGGGTCAATCCACACCAACTCATCTAGGACCTCCCATTGGATATCATGGGTTTTCTTGTCTTCATGTATTGTTTTCTGAAGCTACTACTTAATGGTGTCAGAAATCACTTCAGAAAGGATTGAAATAAATTTTTTAAAGTGTGCATTGCGCTAATGAACTAACATTACTATTCTGTGTAGATACAAGGAACAAGACAAGCCACTGCAAGCTGTAACTTGTAAAGGTCCCAATAAATGAACCCAATAAAAAAAGGAATAGGTATCACACAGAAATCTCACAGTGAGATCATTTTAATGTGTACTTCATCCGTGGATGTGATATTAGAGCCAGTGAATATAAAATGTGGGATATTTTCAAAACGGAGCAAAACTGAAATAGCATTTTTTTTTATATATATCGACAATGAATAAGAGTTTGACATAAAAATGTTTAAACATCATTAAAATCATTATTGGGAAATATACAAAATCTGTTTTTTCAATGTTTGAAGCTATATGTAGCAAAATCTGTGCTAGTCAGTATTAATGCAAAACCAAATAACATTTACATATAATATAACTCCATTAATACCACACAGAACCTATAGAATCAGCATTAAGATTAAACAAATTATGTTTACGGCTTGACTTTTACTTTTACTGGATTTTCATTTCATTTACATGAATGCATGTCGCAAATTATCCTTTGCCTTCCTTAAACCCCTATGTACATTCCAACCAAATCCAGGAAAAAATAAGCAACATCTAAATGATCAAAATTAGCTTTTCAATCTAGATAAATATAGAAAAAATCATTTGTAGTGTAGAGCTATATGATTCTGCAGGGTCCGATGAACTAATATAAGTTTTATTAATAAATTCTCATGTGATTGTTCTTCAAGAAGCCTATGACACATACTGGGAAACGTTCTGAATCCTGGGTGAGTTGGTGTGGATTGACTCAGCTGCTAATAGGCTCGCAGATACATTGATGACAATTCGTGAAACAGGGACAATAACCTTTACTTACCTCTGCCTTTAAAGTGGCATACAAATTATAGGCCTGTGTTTGAACAAAGCCTCACAAAGCTGTCTGCTGGGCAACAGACCGGTGTGCTCAGAGAACCTGTTTCAGATGTTTGCTTAGGGAGAGCTGAGCACCACAAATCTCTGTGACATCCATCTGCGTATGTTACATAAGTCCCCACAACATGAGGCATACAGTATATGCGTGTGTGTATGGGTGACGACAGCTAACGGTGTGCCTCATACTCCAGATACAGTCAGTTTCCTTGCTACTTTACTGTCTACAACTTCTCCGATGTGTGTTTTGTGTTTTGCAATTTGCATGCATGTTTCTTTTTTATTTAATCTAATAAAGTATGTTTTTCTCAGGTTGTGAATTACATCACACATCTTTTAAGAGTACAGTGTTCATATAAAAATAAATATATCATGGAAAAATGATGCACAGACGGGTGAGTATGACACAGTAAGTTGAGGATGTATATTCCAGTTTTCGTTCTTTTTTTTTCTTTTTTTTTTTTTGTTAGTTTTTTTCTTAAAACGTATTTGGTCCACATTTGGGCTGGACTAGGCTTAGGCTGGTTCTGAAATACAGACCAAACAAGGGAAGTCTGAACCTGGATTGAGACCCTGTTTGTACCTGATGTCAACACAAAATGGATCCTCATGTTGTTTGTCTGTTGAGGGTCTTGTATCTATGTACAGCGACCTGGTGGCCAGTGAACAGAGAGGTCCCTTACGTGACTCTGTACCAGTGGACCCTGGACTCCGCCTTCCTGTCAGCCAGCTACAGGCCGGTAACATACATCTCCATCCCGTCATTAAAGGTGAAGATGGTGGTGGTGCTGGAGCTAGTGGCCCCTTGTTTCACGTCGCTGATGGTCTCATAGAAGTGTTCCCCACCAGGCAGGCCTCTAGCGGGCATTGCGGTGGGTCCTGAGCCTTGAGGTGCTGCTGGTGCTGCCTGCTGCTGTTGCTGTTGCTGTTGCTGCGCCTGCTTCTTCCTCTTCAACGTGGCGTTACCCCCAACTGTGCTGTTATTGGTACCCGCCTGCTCACGTTTCCGGTGGCTGTCGATAGTCGCGTATGCGGGGTCTGATTCGGGGACCGCGCATGTGGACCAGGACCTGTCTCCTACCGGTTCATAGCAGGGCTCCTCCTGGGACCGGGTTGGGCCCTGAACCCCTCTGCCTCTGCCTTTGCCCCTATCCCCACCAAATGAGCGTGGGAGGGTTTTTGCTCCGTTGTTTTCCATGGGAGGTTTCTTCTTCTGAGTTTTACACACAATGGAGTAGGTGTCTGCAATCTGAGAACACACATAGGAGCAGAGTGTGGTATCAGTTAATGCGCCTGAACCGTACAACTACCCTACAGTCAGCTCCTGAAATAGAACATGATTGTTCTTATGCTTCATTCACAGCTCTGTTACTCCAGTGAACATCTATAATCACAACTGTTATCTCACATATGTTGTAATGTACAGGGACTTACATCACAGTATCACATCGGAACATAATGCAGCTAATTTTGTGTCCGCAAATGTGTGTGAGCCTGATTTATGTGGGTGTGTGCACAGTAGGTTGCGCATGTGTTGACAGAGCTTGTTCTGTGCTGTAACCTGACCTATTTTAACGGGGTGGGATAAGACCGAGTAAACTGTGTTATCAGTCTGTTGAGGTCTAGGCAGAGCGGCAGCGGATAGACCTGTTAAAATTTCACCACAACTGCTCTGGCAACAGACAGCAGGGTATGGTGTGAAAGATCTGGATAAAAGCCAAGAAAAAAAAACTCCTCCCTGGTGTTCATTAATGGACTTTGCACACATGCCATTTGCTCTGAATGAAGCATGTATGTGTGCTTTTGTCACTGCATCTGCTCCAGCGTGACTCGCAGGTGTCTGTTCATGCATTCACATATAGCACATGAATAAAAGTGTGTGCTTACAGTGGATCTTTTAAGGCGTGATACCTACGACTTACACAAAAGGCATGTGTGAGCTCTTCTGGGGAATTTAGATAAACTAGTGTTGTGACCTCTGGCATTTCTGTGTCAAAATTCCACAAGAGGAGCACAAGAGCGGAGGATTGTGGGATATGGTTGTGTTTACCTTCCCTGTTCACACCCAGATCAGCAGCTCTGCTCTAGTAGCCCAGAGAAATACAGCCTAAGTAAACTCTATAGCACACATACTCACAAATATGTCATGCTTTCACTCTGCTTGAAAACAACTGAAACCTGAGAGCACACAGGCAGAAAGCAGGACTCTGTTTCCTTTGTTTGTTCACCCTGACATTACGTTCATGGTACATTTCCTTTACACGTCTCATATAAGGTAAAGAATAATCAGACTGTGTGACTGTGACTCTCTCTCTCTGTCTCTCTCCCCCCCCCCTCTTTCTGTCTCTTACAGACCTCTAGCCTCAGATATACCCTTCCCCCACAAACCTCTTGTGTGACCTTTCTGGATAAACACAGACCCCAGCGTATGCTACAAGTGTGTTCTCACAATGTGCACTCTTTGTACGAGCGAGTGTGTATGTGTGTTCATTTGTGCATGCAGAATTTGCAGCACTGTGCAGCAAAGGAAGGAAGTCACAAGATGATGGGGATTTCAAAACTGGGCTGCAGCTGTTGAGGAAGCCTGTGCATTGTATGTTTTCTTTTCTCCTCCCTCTTCTCTGCTTCTTTTTGCTCAGATACTGCTTTAGCTTTCCGCTCTGATCGAGGTTTTAAGCAAAATTTAATTTTGGCAAGCAGTGATTATCCATGGAAACACAACAGTATGCATGCTATGTCTCAGTAGACCGGACTTTGAAGTGCTCGCTATAGAAATACGCCTTTATTATCTCCTAAGAGAATTCACGTCCACCATAATAATCGCTGTATACATCCCTCCATCAGCTGATGCAGTGGTGGCCTGTGAAGTCATCAGGTTCACTGCTACTAAACTACAGACCCAGGATTTCCTGTATGCTAATACAACTGATACAATAATAGCCCCCCCATCCCCCACCCCCCAGATCAGACCATACCCTAGTCCTGTTGGCCTCGAAGTATGTCAGGACTGCATCAAGACAACAGACTGGGATGTGCTCTATGAGCCACTGGAGGAGGCTATTGACCACAGTGACTGTATCACAGAATATATTAAATTCTATGAGAACCCAACCATACTAGCCTGAACCGTGGATAAGGAAGGATATGGATCACCTGTGACCTGAAAGCATTTCTAAACATGAAGAAGAGGACAGAGAGGAGCTGAGGAGAGTGCAGCATGAACTCAGAGAAACGCAGAGGACATGTAAGGACACATACAAGAGGAAGCCGGAAGCCAAACTCCAGCAGAACAATGTGAGGGACATGTGGACGGGAATGAAGCACATCACAGGGGTGAAGGGAGGGACAGACAGACATAAGGGAGCCTGGACAGAGCAAACCAGTTAAACCGGGTTTTCAACAGGTTTAGCTCACCTTCTGTCACCCTCCCAAAGCCCCCTGACACCTACACGCCCAAACTGCCCCACATCCTTCCACCCCTCCCCCTCACTCTCTCATGCTACACCATTCCCCCTCCCCCACTGAAGACAACAGCACCCTCCCCCGCATGTTGGTGATTACAGGCCAGGTTAGGAGACAGCTGGAGAGACTTCACCAACGGAAGGCCTGATGACATCTGCCCCAGGACACTGACGACCTGTGCCGCCCAGCTGTCTTCTGTCCTGAAACGCCTCTACAACCTGAGCCTGAGTCTGGAGAGAGTACCGGTGCTGTGGAAGACGTCCTGCCTGGTTCCTGCTCCCAAGAAATCAGCTCCATCTGACCGGGCCCACTGTAGACCAGTAGCTCTCACGTCTCATGTCATGAAGGTCTAGGAGCGACTGGTCTTAGTCCAGCTGAGGCCACAGGTGAAGATGTTTCTAGACCTTCTGAAGTTTGCGTATCAGCCCCATTTGGGAGTTGGTGACGCTGTCATCTATGTACTGCAGTGAGTCCATATGCACCTGGATGGTGAAGGAAGCACTGTGAGGATCACATTCTTTGATTTCTCCAGTGCTTTTAATACCATCCAGCCTATGCTGCTGGGCGAGAAACTGCAGGTGATGGGTGTCAGTAACTAAGTGATCTCCTGGATTACTGGCAGGCAGGCAGGCAGGCCACAGTTTGTCCGTCTGGGCAGTGTTCTGTCCGATGTGGTGGTCAGTGGTACAGGAGCTCCACAGGGAACTGTGCTTTCCCCTTTCCTCTTCACCTTATACACCACAGACTTCCAACACAACTCTGTGTCATGGCATCTGCAGAAATGCACTGATGACTCAGCTGTTGTGGGGTGTATAAAAGAGGGAGAGGGTGGGAGTACAGGACACTGATAGAAAACTTTGTGGTGTGGACTGAACAGAATCACCTGAGGCTAAACATCAACAAGACCAGAGAGATGGTGATTGACTTTGGGAAGAAGAGACTGTGCCATTATAGATCAGGGGGGAGGCTGTGGAGGAGGTGGAGGTGGAGGACTACAAATACTGGGGGATGGTGATCAGCAACAGACTGGACTGGAAATCCAACACTGAGGCTGTATACAAGAAGGGAATGATGTTGGAAATCTTCTACCAGTCTGTTACCTACCAGTCAATGGCCAGCGCCATGTCCTTTGCAGCTGTTGGTTGGGGTAGCAGCATCAGAGACAGTGACACCAACAGACTTGATAAAATTATCAAAAAAAGGCTGGCTCTGCCATAGGTCTCAGGCTGGACACCTGGAGACCATGATGGAAAGGAGGACGCTAAAGAAACTGATATCCATAATGAACAATGATCAGCACCCTCCCCCCACACACTGGACAGACAGCAGAGCACGTTCTCCAACAGACTGTTGTACAATAGATAGAGGAAGTCTTTTCTGCCACATGCCATTTAACTTTTCAATAAACTCACCTCTGCATGACCTTTAAACCTGGTCATAAACATATTTCCACTGTACACTTTATTAATATGTATGCACCTCCATCTTACTGAAAAAAATCCAGTTTACTTTGCATATTACAGTTTATTGTTGCACCTTACTGTTTGAATGTGCAGATTTTCTACCACTTGTCTTTTTTACTTCTAATTTATTATGTATAGCATTATTATGCTATACATAATAATGCTATGCATTAGTGATAGATAGATATCTATCACTAATGCATCTGTATGTGATCAACTTTATGAATAGCAAAAAATGGCACACGTTTCCAAACAGTCTGCTAGCGGTTGATATTCATATGGTAAGACATGCTTTGTGCAATATGATTGGCTGGGGAAGGCAGCGCCCCCTAATAGCCACGAAGGGAGTGGAGCAGAAGGAGCGAGCGCCAGAAGAGAGGAGGAGATTTAGGTGGGAGTAGAAACTCAACACCTTTTGACGGCTGCAACTGACAAACTCCAGAGAATACAAAGTATATGGGCATGCTAGGGCAAAAAGAAAAGTTCAAATGGAAAAACTCTAAGCATCTAAGGGAGAGAGAAAAAAATTTTGACATGAAAAATGTCGCAAAAGAAAGAAAACAAAAAGGAGAAGAAGATTGCAGAGTTCAGTTAAGGCCAACTGCTCTGCGTAGCTGTCTGATTTGCAGGGGAGGGGTTTAACTCGTGAGGCCAAACAGCAGAGACTTAACCCTTTAATCTCCAAATACAGGGTCCAAACTGCTTGTCTCAACACAGGCTTAAGGCAGAAACTTAACAGACGGTCAAAACTTGTCAGGATGGCTGTTTTGATTATCTCTTTCCTCCCACAATAACTTAAAATAGACAGTAATTTTGAGACAATCTCTTATCGCGTCATCTGAACAATGTGACAGTTTTTCAATTTACTAAAAATAAACTGCATGAAGTTATTCTCCAGCAACAAAATTCAGACACTCTCTTCTGTCAACTGTATGATACATTCTCAAAATGTATATGTCTGACCAGCCGGGACTGAAAGGGGGTCTGAATGTGGAGAAGTGGGGGTGGAATAACTGCATGTGTGAGCACATGTGGTGGATTATGTGACTTGATTGGCAAGAGTAGACTTCCCCCACTCACCAGACCCAGACCCTTCCATATATAGGTCAGCATTTTGGCCTGCATTTCAGTCATGGACCAATTGCATCTGTGTGTTGGCTAAGAAAGCCAAATAGTCTTTAACAAACACCTATATAAAAGCAAAAATTGAGAATTTATTTTTCTACAGCATGTGAGACTCACTTAGGATCCGTCTGGTGTGAGGAGCACGGCAGACAGATACATGAGGGTGGGGGCTGGGGCATTGAGGTCAGGGTTCAGACAGAGAAGGAGGGGGTTGGGATGCTGGATATAAGTAACATAACCTCTGGCTGTAAGCAGAGGCCTTGTATGACAGACAGGTCACAGGGCAGCAATGTTATGAAGGTGTATCCAATCATAAGGGTGCCCCGAATGGTAAACACAGCCGACACAAATCAGAGACCTGTTCACTTAGACGTCTCCCGTTAGTGTTTCCGGTCCCCCGTGGAGCGGTCCCTCCCCCCATCTACCATAACCACACATAAACAAACACAGACATACACGTACTACCTCTTTTGCAGTTGGAGGTGATGGGTGCCCCTGTCCGTTCTCTCCACGGTGCGGAGGTGGGTGTAAGGTGATAATATCATCATCCTCAGGAGGCTTCCAGATGTACTGCTCCCCATTACCCATGAAAACTGCCTCCTGGTGAGCAAAATCAATTAAGGAGCTCAGACAGGTATTACAATTATGATTCAGATCAATTACAAGTCTTTTTCCAAAGCTAAATTACAGAATTAAAGATGAATGCTGTAGCAATTATGAATAATAACTTGTTCAGTGCCTACAGTGTGTGTGTATTTGCTAGTGTTTCTCATCTGGATAGTGAATTGCGGAAGTTTTCATTTGTTAGAGTTGCTCAATAGGTAAACAGTGACCACGTAACACAGCATAGGCCCATTATGCATGTGTGTGACTGTGAGTCTGCAACACATATTTGTTTGTTAAAGTTTAGGGTCATGTTAGGATTGAATTAATAGAAACTTACAAGCAAACATTTCCGTTTAGCATATGTGTCTGTTTCCACGTTATCGTTCTGTGTGTTACTTTTTCCGGCTTATCTTGCAGTCCAAAAGTGGCTTTTTTAGTATCACAAATCCAAAAAGTGTACTGCCAAAACTGCTCAGAGATCAGATCTTAAGTGGAATCAGATGCTAGTGACATAACATAGTTGTTGAGATTATCATTTCCCTTTCCAAATCAAGTCCGCATATTTTCAAAAACATTTATTCCTTAGAAAGTCTGTACAAAATTAGAAATCCCTGTAATAAGTAGATGGTGCTAAGCTGAGTGGGAAAGCTGTGTAAGTATCAGCGAGTGCTTCTACAGCTGTTGAATTTTTAACTCCAGTTAATCAGTTCCTCGTTTCTCTGCGACCGATTTTCCACAAGGTTTTATGCAAATCCATTCAGTCAAAGATATCCTGCTGACAGACGAACTGACATACAGATAGCTTTGCAAATGACTCACCCCTAAAGCATTGGTCATTGCTGCAAGAATTTAGGTAGGACATTCTGTGGTAGCACCTCTCACCATGTTGGAAAATGTGTTTATTTAAGATCAGCATGTTCCTTTCACTCGGGTATATTTGTAATAGTGTTCTAAAAAAGAGAACAAATCTGAAAAAAATGAGTTTTTATTTCACAATTAACTATCACGGAAGTACGTCTGCTAAAATATATCACTGCTGGTGATCAACACCAATTAGAAACCAATTAGAAAGCATGTAGCATGGTGGTGTGTGCACATGCGAACAAGGCTGATTAAAGTTTTATATGCTCCTCCTGTGCAGAGAGAGTGAGTAATAGATGCTGGGGCAGAGTAAATGGCTTCAATGTGTGAACATTATTTATCTCCACACTGGCTGCTGGCTACCTGTTAGCCATTTCTAGATAGACTTGCTGATAGATTCAACAGGAATACACACATATGCACACACAAACACACACACACACACACAGAGGCAGCTCTTGGCAGCGTGCCAGACTCTTACATAATCTATCCTTCCACTCTTTACTCAACCACTCTAATACTGTGCTACAGGCAAATGCACTAAAGACGTACACACATATACACACACACACACACACACACATGTATGCACACATGCACAAGCACTATCCAGGATTTAGCATGTGCAGATTAAAAGTGTAGGTCAACAACTGAGCTGGCATCCACATCCTAAAAGAAAATTGTTTAAACAAACTTATCAATCTCTTTAAATTGCTGAGACGAAGAACAAAATCCATCTGTCTTATGCACTGCCTAAAACACACACTCACACAAATCTAACAATACACACATATGCTTAGCCAGATATATATGCCAGCAAACCACAGGAAAAGCTGATTACCATCTGATCATTGTCCCTCCATTTCCTTCTTAAAACTGCCCTAACTGTGACCTTGACTGTTTAGAAGCACTTTGCAGCTGGTGCATGCAACCCTATTATGATTTGCAAAGACTGCTATAAAATATGTTAATAACAGTGCCACAGAAAGATAGATCTGATCATTCCTAATTTTGTTTGTAATCAAAGTAAACACTCAGCAGATTCTGTGTTATTATGCATGCACATGTTGCTATGAGTATTACAAACCAAAGTGCAAAGGTCTTTCAGGGTAATATAAAATGTCTGTGGTGATATGTGCATGAGTCTGAACCTGAAGTGTGTTTGTGGACATCGCCCTCTGCTGGTAAAGAGGCAGACTTGCACCTGGGTAATACAGTGCACAGGGTTGATATGGGGAATATTGATCCAGAGTTTTACCTTTGGGAAGGAGTGTAGGTGAAACGGCTCCAGCGGCTTGCGTGGAAACTCCTGACTGCGATGGAGCGGAGGAGCCGAGGGTGAATCACTCACGCTTGACTGGCTGTCTGACTGGCTGTCGGCCCCGTTATTTTCCTTCCTGTTTGTCTTGTCAACCTTGAGGTATTCAGTCCCCAGTGAAAATATTACATACAAGGTTTTCAGTCAATGACCACAGTACAAAGTCCACATAATCAAGCACTTTCAGACTTCTCAGACGTGCCAGTGGAGTGTTTGACAGCAACATAGAAAAGTGTATGTTGAGACAAATATTTACCAAAATACAAATGACACAGTATTTCAATGTAGGAGTTCAATCCTGATATGTCCTGAATGCAGCACTGCACAAAACAACACCTACTTTATCTAATTCGTCCATATCCAAGAAAAAACATACAGATACACTTATTCATTGTTACCTTTCTGAACTTCCGTATAGACGCGTACTCCGCTCCTCCTGGATCTTGGATGGCCAGGGAGTTGACGGAAGAAAGAGGGGATCTGTTGACCCCATTTGGCCCATTACCTCTCCCTGCCATCGCTCCGTTAATGGTGCCATTCCCTCTGCCGTTCCCTCTCCCATTCTGGAAGATAAAAATCAAATCATTATGTATGAGTTAATATATATCTGCATAGATGCATTAAAAAGGAGCAGAAGTTGATCACTTATTGAAAGTACGCTAAAAAATCCAACCTGCAGATTAGACAGCAGATATAATCAGGATAAGAACATGATCTTAAAAAAGTCATCTGTCACAACTGTAGCAAAACAAATCTGCAGGTGACACAAGTGTTAAAACCATTAATATTTTGATGATTTTGTGTCTACATCTTGAAATCTGTTCGTATAGTACCTAATTTTAATATAGGTAGTAAAATATTAAGCTTTTATCCAGACCAGAAATGGCCAAACAGCTCCACCTTGTGGAAACCTTTTTGCCCATGAATATAAAGGAAGGGTTAAAGGAAGTGGTATACAGTGCATGAAATAAACCACTTCTATAGGGTGTGTTTCATCTTAAACCACGTTTGAGTATACGTACATTTCCAAGCCCGTTTCCACCACGGGCCCCGTTGGCCTGAGCTGGGGGGCTTTGAGCAGCTCTGACTGTAGATGGAGTGTTAGATGACGTAGGAGGCGAGGAGGAGGGCACCTTAGGGGCAGCGTCCCCTTCTCGGACGCCGACGCTCTCATACAGGCCATCGTCCAGGCAGTGGGTAGGGGTGGGGTTGTTTCGCAAGCCCACCTCTGTGTAGGTGTGGTCTCTGATTTCCCCTCCTCCTCCTCCTACTACTCCCCCTCCTCCATCTCCTCCTATTTCCCCTCCACCTCCCTGACCAGATCCCTGGGGGTCGTCAGGGATCTGGGGAAGCTGGCGCCCATGGGAAGGCCTCAGGTCCGTCTGGGAGCGTCGACTGTGGAGGAGCAGGAGGTCCATACTGGCTGGACGGCTCTTACTAACAGCTGCACACAGACAAGCAGAAGTGTAATGGCTCAGGATTGTACATCACATCATTACAGAGCTTGTTATCCTGTGGACTGTTAAATACAAACTGTCACTCATCACTTACAGTTTCCATTGCAGGGAAAGCGGTTAATCTCATGCAGCCTGGTGTCAGATTTGCTCATGGAGTTCAGGTTAGGATGCCGAAGTGTGCCCTGTTGTCACACATATACACACATATACACACATGTTAATGGAGCCATAAACATATGCATGTGCATTTGCACTTATGTCAAGCTGTGGGAGGGAGGAAAGATACAGGGAAAACAACAGAGGATATTCAGACAGCAAAGAAAAGAAAGTAATATGAAATCATGTCTCACCATATTTACAGACGTCCCTTTCTCTCCTGCTGGAGGGTGCTTGCTCTTGCTTTTTCTGACACAACATCAAACCGAGGAAGGTCGACAGGAGCCGGTGGACAGAGAGAGGACATACACACACTCAGAGCAGATAGATACTATCAGCACCCAACTATGGTTAGGGCATAAAAGTCCTTGGTTGATAACAAGAGCCCAGTCAAACAGTGAGAAGAACGTGACTCAGGTTTTTGCAAAGATGAAGATGTCCTTCACTGAGAAACTTTTTTTGTTTCTTTTTAGTCTTACTAAGAGTACTCAAACTCACCATTTAAATAATTTCGTTTTCTTAACGCTGACAAAACAGTGAACGCTCTTTATAATGCTCCGGTATTCATCTTTAAAATGTCTACGTAGATCCCTGGAGGTGATTGTAGCTATAGGAAACTGTTGATATGGTGAGGGTGTGATTAAATAAAGCTCCAGGGTGCAGGTGTGAACGTGAAAACGGTCCTACCCCCATCTCTCTTCTCTCACTTAGGGAAGGAGCGTCTTGCTAGTGTGTGAAAAAACACAAGGTAGCAATAAATAGCTACTCTAGCTCGTGAACAGGTGCAGGAATCCGATACAATTACACAAGTTGCAGGAAATCACAGAACATACGTGGTACAGGACAGTAGCCGTGTCAGGATTTGTGCTATTTCAGTTAGTTATTGTCTCCTCTAGTGATCTGGAACTACATCCTATTTGTACAAACATATGGGGATTATACCCCAAGGGGACCATGAGAGAAAACAGTTTCCGTGGGAGATGTTCATAATATCACACACAGGAGGGAGCTCAGGTAGAAAAGACATGGAGGCATGGAGGGAGATAAAGACGGGTGACAGTTATTTTGTTAGTTTTAGTCTGCAACATATCTACTGTGAGCCCAGGATTCAAAGAGAAGCAGTGCAAGAAGAGGGGGGGGTATTTCCTAAATCAATAGTACGGAATCAATATTAGAAGGTCTCTTCTTTGAGGACATATAATATTTGTTCATGACGTGAGATTGAACTGGTGAACTGCCGAGCACTCAGCTGCTCAACTTCCAGAGGGAACATATATTTCATTCTTTGGATCTTAACATAGTATGGTTTTATTGCCATGACATAAGCTGGTTTGACATTTCTCTACATCCTTATCTGTGTATCCCATGGCAACAAAGCCACAGAGCAGCCTGTGATTGGTCCCTGAAGGTTCTGCAAAAAAAGAAAAAAAAAAAAAAGAGTAGTCTGTTCCATTGCTCTAGCCTGGCTCAGAGTCTGATCCTCTTAAAACTGCAGGGTGCTCCATTGCTTTCGCCTGCTGAGAAGTCTCCTTTAGAGGGGTGACGCGAGGCTGCTCCGACTCTGGCCTGTCTCATCTATGTCCTGTAAACATCATTCCATCTGATCTGACATTCGCCGCCATTAACATTCATTACTGCCACTGTGCTCAGAGCAGGGGATGAAAGAGATGAAGAGGGCGGATGGAGGGAAAAGAAAGGAGGGGAGGAGGAGAGTTCAGAAGAAGTAGACACAGATAAAAGAGGGGAGTGGATGATAGGGATGATTTAGGAGGGTACAAAAAGAGCTGGCAGCGCAGACAATATAACTCTGGATGTTGTCTTTTTTTATCTATGTCTGTAACTTAAAAAAAACAACAAAAAAGCGAAGTAACATCACGTGACTGTCCCGATGGAGCTCACCTTTGACAGCCCACGCAGACGAGGACGATGAGGATGGTGACCACGAAGGCAGACGCTGCGGCGATGGCCCCGAGGAGCAACAGGTTTTTGTAGGGAGGATCCCCGAAACTGGTGTCTTCGTTGTCGTCCATGACACTCTCACTCATTTTAACTCCACAGTCTCAAACTCTGCCACACAGACCGTCTGCTCAGGAAGACCTGCAGAAAAGGAGAAGAAGAAGAAGAGGGAAAAAAAAGCATGCATACAACATATGAGTGACATGAGAGATAAGAACAAACTGAAAGAAATGCTGCAGAGAGCTGGGTAAAAAGGAGTGGGAATGTGTGTGTGTGTGTGTGTGTGTGTGTGCGCGTGCGTGGTTTGCCTCTAGCTTTTTGTCACTGTCTCTTTCTGACATATCAGTTTCTATTTTTGACTCACTAGCAGAATAATGCACAGGAAATAGAGCACCTTACAAAGCAGCCAGTATAAACATGTGAAAATAGGTTTCATCACGTTCTTCCTTTTTTTTTTTGTTGTTTAAAAAAAGATCAGATGATGCTGTTCCATTCATTTGTCCAGAGAGCTAGAGAGATACTTGCAGTAATTTAACAAGAACTCCGCTCCCTGGAGTTGTGTCTAACTGATGGAAGGACTAGATCCACTGCTGCTACTCCTCCTCTCCACATCATCAGCAGTAGCTCCAACACTCAGACTACATTGTTCAGTGTTTTAAACAGTGGGAATCATTGGAGTAAGTGTTGTTTTATAAGCATGACGGTGCTTGTACCTCTCCGCCACACACAAGGGCAAAGAAACTCTCCATCACCCACTCCACACTCACTCAATTAATGTCAGACAGATTATCTCTGGGGAGGTTTGCATGATGTTCCTACACCCTCAAACCAATTAAACAGATTAGTTAAGACAGAGCAGTGCTTCAAAGGATCTTCAGAAACTATTTGAAGGCTTTACAAGTTTGAA
This sequence comes from Apogon talboti, assembly GCA_037367365.1. NCBI lineage: Eukaryota > Metazoa > Chordata > Actinopteri > Kurtiformes > Apogonidae > Apogon > Apogon talboti. Next base: position 14,217,962 of record JAPQRQ010000026.1, on the reverse strand, counting down.
AACTGTCCAGGATTAAGAGCAATGCAACTATGAATAATTTTTTTAATATGAAATTTTCAGTTTATCACTTTTTCACTGATTCCTTAAAGTTAATCTGCCATGAAATATCAAAGACCAGTACCCATAATATCCTAAAGTTCATTCATTGGCCCTACAATCGCCATAAATAAACCCATAAATACTTCAGTTGACTTAAAGTAAAGAAAGAAAGCAGCCTAATGTTTGAGCACCTGGAGCTGGTAAATGTCACATTCTATGCAGGAAAGAAATGAGTGATCTACTTCCAAATTGGCTCCCAATGAATAATCTTTCCAATGACTGATGACCTCTGACAAAGAGGCTATGATTTCATTATCACTTGTTTAACTGTTGGTCTGTTTGTCAGCAGGATTGCACTAAAACGTCCGCACTGACTTGTATGGACTTTCATGGAAAGGTATGGATGAATCCATTACATTATGGAGCAGGACGTACATTTTCAATATTGTATATTGACAGACGGAGAACGCTCAGAGAGGCAAATCTACAACCTGAACATTGACATCAAAAAAAAAATGCATAACTGCATAGCAGTACAGAGCACAATGAGAAATGTAAGGTTTTGGCTAAATGTAATATAAATTCACCTCACCTCAATGAAAATTTGCACTCACATATTTACAGGAAACACAGAGCCATACAATATAATATAAATATTATTCTGTAAATTCCCACAGGGCTCGCACATAAATTAAATAACATAAAATTAAGGATGAACTGATTGTAACTGATTGTATGACCGATACTGAAACTGATATTTATTTGGCTAAGAGCTAATGTAGATACCAATGTTAATTTCTGTTTGTGTTGTTGTTCTTTATCCCCACTTAATAAATATATCTTCATTATAACTATAACAATATATTTTTTTATGAATTTCTTAATGAGAAAAAAACAAAAACAAGCAGGAAACAAAAACTCAACAGCACTCAGCCTAACAGAGGAACAAGTAAGTCAATAAATACAAATACTACTCATAATCAGGAGTTTATGTGTACATATAAAATTAATAAAATACAGTTAAATATAAAAGAATAAATTACAAAATAAATTAGGAGAATATATACTGACAAAGCAAAGTTTAACTCATGTTGCACATTTTGCCTTTATAGGTGGAAGCCACTTGTTAATCATTGAATGAACACAGATTTATGAAAAAATTATAATATTAGCAAATATTGGCTGATACCAATACACCAATGCATCCCCCAAAAAACACAAAATAAGAGAAAGGTATGTAAAAGTGATGTGTAAGGTCAGCAAAGGTCTAAGCATTGTTATATCTGACAATTTAATGCTTTGAATCCACTGCATTTTAACATAAAATGACTGTACATTAATCTTGTAGTCAGTGGTTAGTTCACAGAGGTGTAACATGATATTAGGGCTGGGATATATCGAATTAATTCAAGTAATTATGGTTTTGCTGTCTGAAAATCACAAAATTGAGATTATTTCACATTGTAAGCAGACTTCTAATTGTAATATATTAAGTGTGAATGTGCTTCTCCAGTCATATAGCTTTGGTATTTTTTGATCATGTGTGTCTTCAGTTCATGTAGCCAGAAAACAGTGGATTAATATCACAAATCATCCATAACATCGAAAAAAAAAATTGCAATTCTCGGCCATATTGTCCAGCTCTATGTGATATGTTCATTAAATACAGCTGTTAGGTGCGTCCAATAGTGATAACTTTAATTCACACTCATTACAATAATGAAACTGAGTCATCTTCATCATCCCGTTGATGCTTTACCACCACGTACTGAATTTTCTCACCATAAAACGAAGCTGTTGTTCAGCATCAGGGCCAAGGTACAGCATGTTCACAAGTGCTAAAGCATCAGCGAGGGACGTTTAGATTTTGTGTCACTACTCAATACCTGCTCCCACTGCTCAGCACATTTCCACCGATTCTACACCACATACCCAGTGCATTCCTTTATAAACGGGGACAATGGCAGCAATGTGGTTTATGTATTAGATTAGAGCGGGTGCTCAACATCAGGAATCCAAATGACAAAGCAAGCAGCGAGCAGAAGGAGGTCATGGCAAGCATGCTGTATGTGTGCGTAAGAGAGGGAGTGATTCTGGAATATACCACCACAGGATCTGGCTCTGGCTTTCTGTTTCTTGGAGATAAAACTGCATCTTTTTTTTTTTTTTTTCCCCATGCCCTCTTTTCTTGGTCCCTCTCTTTTCCTCCAGATCTCCTCTCCTCTCCTCTTCTCTCTTCTCTCTCTCTCTTTCTGTATCTGTCTGCCTGACCCTGCAGATATGTGAGGCGATGCACAGCGAATGAATTAGCAGAGCAGAGGCCTCAGACAGCCCTTTATGGAATAGACAGACAGGCAAGGCAGACACAGTGCAACGCCGCTGAGAGAGGAGGAACGAGAGGGAGTGAATGAAAGGGAAGGGTAAGAGAGAGGTGATGAGAGAGGACGCCAGAGAAAATGAGTGGGATGAAAGGACAGACAGGTGGGAGAAGACGCAAGAAAGCAGGGGAGGGTAGAAAAAGAAGGGAATGACACAACTGACGGGGGAAAGGTGGAGGGGAGGGCGCGATAAACAGTGGGGGAGGGAAGAGGGAAAAGAGTGTGATGAGACGAAGAAGATGAAGACAGTGAGAGAAATAGTGGGGAAGCCTGGGAGAATGTGCGATGAGTGCAGAGAGGAAGGGGGGGGGCAATAGAGGGAGGAAAAAAAAAAAAGAGGAGGAGGCGATGAGAAGGAGGTCATCAGCGGTCTGTTTCTGCTTGCATTTTGTCAGCTCCTTCTGAAATATTCAGAGAAGAAAAACATACAAGGGGTGCGTTTCTGAAACGCCGGCGAGCACAATGCAGGATGGGAGCCCATGCCTGGTAGCATAGACTTAACAGTAGGTGAAGCTCACAAGTGATGAACAAGACCAGGGGAGGAGGAGAGGCAGTTTTGCACGAAGCACAACGCCCCTGCAGCGCACGCAACAATGATACACAGTTAGGGTGCGTGGATGTTTATTTCAGCATCTGTCTTCATTTTACAACATAAAACGATGACAGTGATAATAACAGCACGTTGAGAATGATGACTCTGATGGTGATAGCACTATTGACGGCGGCTGCTGCTGCTGATCATCATAAACATGTCACTGATGATGAGGATGTTGATGAAGGGTGCAGCACCAAATACTGATAGCTGTAATGGCGATAATGAGGTCAAACTGAGAACTGTGAAGACACGTTAAGGGGCGGATGCAGACTGTAGAAGTGGAGGATGCAGCGGTGCAGTGCAACCACAGGGTGGAAGGTTTCCTCTGTGTGAGAAGATCAAACACACACACACACACACATGCACACACACACACACATGCACACACACGCACACTACACACGCATACACTAGCATGAAAAGCTAACGTGTTGTGTTGCAAAACTTACAAAAATCTATGGGTTACACAAAACTCAGACCTCTGCTCAGCCCTCCTGTTCTTTCTTACCCACTCCACTCACGCTTCTTTTCCCGTTTGAGGTCATTTTTAATGAGAACACACACTTGCACTTGTTATATTTTCTGTACCCTTTTCAGATCTGATCAGCCACCTGGTCACATTAACAGCATTTATCACATCCTCTCAGCTTAATAATGGTTTCCTTTTGCAAATGAATGCACATCGCAGTGTTTTTTCTTTTAACTGTCATCTGTTCAGATAGATTCTGAAATGAGTAATTTATTACCAAGAGGCTGTTTTATGAAGATTGCGATAAAAATATCTCGCCGGGGTCTTTTGGATGGCACTACAGCAAAAGTGGGACATTCTTTTAAAGTTTAAAAATAAGCATAACCTGATTCCAGCTACGTTTCACGGATGACATTTACATTTACAGTTACATTTTGTATTACATCATGACTGGTCATGAATTGTTAATACTTTTACGCAGTCAAGAGATGTTAGTTCAGCGTCTTGTGCGGGGCTGTTTGACTGAAAAAGCAGAATAGCTGAATAGAATTGACTCAAAACGCACACAAAGCCAAACGCTTTACAAAACACAAACTGGCCCACTTTTGAGAGTCTGAGTTTATATTAAGTATATTAAGGTTAACCTCAGCAATTCTTTGGTGATTCCCTACAGTCACCTAAAATTAAAGCTAAACTGTGCTGCTTCTCTTTTTTTTTTTTTTTTTATTATAGTGGTATTTTAAAAAACTGCCAATCATATTAACAGCATAATAGGCTAAATAAGAAAAGGATAAAAAAGGTCTTCTTAATTAATTAGAAATCAGGTTTTTTTTCTGTAAGTGTTAAATTATAACAGTGCTGAATATATACAGCAGTTTTGGAGCATTAAAGTAAACAGTTTATACATACATGCAGCTTTTATGCAGCACAACTTCATTGCAGACATCTATCCATTTTGAGGAAACTGTTCAATAATCTGTTCCCCAGTTGGTAAATATAAGACATGGAACTCTGCTGTAACATCCTCTTCAATCACTATGTAGGGTTGGACATATAAGATACAGAAAAATTTACCATGTGGTCTGAATGTGGAATATATGAAACTTAACACAGGATCTTAGCCAGTTTTTTTTAAAAATCCCATTGTTGTCATAGATTAGATTAGATTAGATGAGATTAGATCCTTTATTGTCATTGTAATAAATACAACGAAATTCGAGCACAAGAATAAAACGGAGCTCTAAAAATTAAGCTAAACACAAACATACCTCTCATTCAGACACACACACACACACAATACCAGCATATACTATACACATAAGAGTGTGATTGCACACAATAAGGTAAAAGTTTTAAAATATAATAAAATAAAGGGACATGATTATTGC
>JAPQRQ010000026.1:14181754-14210937 GCA_037367365.1 Apogon talboti | reverse complement strand
CTTCCTCTGCCTTTTGGGTGCGACCGCAGGTGCCTTTGTCGGTGCAGAACGTTTCATCGACATTGTGGGTTTTGTCGAGGAGAAAATTTGCAAACATACAGCACTTTAGAGTCACACTGCTAGCGATCGAACATTTATGTAAATTGGGCAAGCCAAACGTGTTCTGTACTGTACAGGAGACACGGCACGGAGGAGATTGATTGACAATGGTCTACAGTCCCTTAGCCAATCATGACGCAGAACACAGTGCACGGGTTCTCCCTTAGCCAATCAGGATGCAGAACACAATGTGCGTTCATACGCTGTAAAAAAAAGCATGCAAAATTGCACAAAAAAAATCAGCGAAACAGCGAGGCCGCGAAAGGTGAACCGCGTTATAGTGAGGGACAACTGTATTGTGTTTTCTGCAATATTTATCTAATATGAAAAAAATACAGGAACAAGTGTAATAGTGTTAATGATTCTAGAATAATTGGGTGATTTTTAGGGATGTTTTATAAATTTATTCATTCGCTCATTTTCTGAGCCGCTTAGTTAGGGTAGTAGACTATCCTACCAATGGTTGAAGGTGGAGTACATTTTGACAGTTCATTGCAGGACTGACATATAGAGATTATAACCGTTTACTTTCATATTTACACCTACGGGTAATTTAGAGTGACTGACTTATATATATTAACCCTTTAATACATAGTGGTCACAACAGTGGACAGCTATTCAAAAGCTGTTCTTTTGTATATTTATGGGTTTTGTTGTTTTAGTTGCATATCAGCCAACACAGTGGACACTTGTGCATCAGCCCATACACTGCCACCTATCGGCCAGTTATGGGAAGTGTTTTTTTTTTATTCATGACCAAAATGGCTGACAGGAAGTCCCAGGAATGTCTTCTATATCAGGACAGCTGAACTTAGAAAAATATGCTAGCATCAAGTAACATCTAAGGATTAATATTTTGCATATTATCTACATAAAGTGGGTAACAACTAGAAATAGAATATGTTTAAATGTGAGAAAACATCAGATTAGCAGTATTGAAAATGTTTTTTAGTTTTTTGTTTTGTTTTTTAGTTGTCACAGTATATCATCATCTGATATTGGTTTGTTAAATATATGTTTCTTTGCTTTAAAACTTAAACGTATGGTGTCCAGCTGAGGGGACATTTTTGTAACTCCATGAAGAATAGGTTCATTAAAAAAAGTTTCAATCGCATAGTTTTTTTTCTTGCCTAAAGAGGAATAAAGACAAAATATAATTCATAATTTATGCATGAAAGGGTTAATAATAGAAAAAAATAAATGTTGTTTTAAGTGCACCAATAATTACTATTCTGTAGTATTTTGTGAAGAATAGGTGACTATTCTTCTTTCTGTAGTCAAAATAAGTCTTTTACCAAAACCAAATCTCACATTTTCACTGTTTTTCTCCTGTTTCTTGTTCGTTTTCAGGTCGTGGTTGACTTCAATTTGCTTCACAGTTCATACATTACAATATACATAGCAGTCGTACAGTACTGTGTTAAGAAGCAGTAAGTTATGTAGTCATATAAAAGATTCAGATATGATCTGGAGTGGTCATAAATGAATAGGTGATAGAAAGAATGAGGAGAATAGGAGGCTAGTTCATCAGAAATGTGGACTACTGCACATTCCAACTGAGTGGAGATGAGAAATCACATCATGTCTATGGCAATCTCAGGCCCAACAGGACTCTGCAGCAACATGGAGCAACGGGGAGACAGCAAAGAAGAAAGGAGAGAGATGGAGGCAGAGAGACAGTGGGAGATGGAGGTGGTGGTGGTGGGTGGGTGGGTGAGTTGGATGGTGGTGGGGGGGTTACAGCTTAACCCTCTGACATTTTTGCCATCAGCCGAAATGCCTATCTCTAAGCCTCATGTACACACACACACACACACATACACACACACATGCAGGGCTAAGACCTCTCAGCACTTGGAAATGTAGTTTCCAATTTAGTGCCTATCCCAAAGTGACCTGTTACAAGCAGTCACATAACAGAACAAGTCAACAGAACCGACTGAACTATTTGTCCCAGGCTAACACTCTAATCTTATAAACAAGAACAAATATGATTTGGAGTCAAACTCTCAAAAGCATTTGGCAACATCTTTCCATTAATGAGAGAGTATTGAGTAACAAGTGTAGGGTTATTCCTCAATGAAATAATGTTAAATGGAATTACATCATACACTATGTACTCTTGTTTAGTACACTGAAAGTAAAAAAAAAAAAAAAAATGCACATTGCAAAAGCTTTTGCCGGGTCATCATTGTAAATGAGAAGTTGTTCTCAATTGATTTACCTGGAAAAATAAAGGTCAAATAAAATAAATAAAATAAAATTAATAAAGATGGGGGAAAAATCTACAAAATGAGCTAAATGCAGCCCACAGGAAAAAAAAATAAAAATAAAAAAATGCACTGTTTTATTAATTTCTGCATAAAATGTAAGTTCTAACTTTACTCACTGCATTATTCTGTAAGAGTCAGAAGAGGCTGAGACGGAGGTAACAGAGTGTCTGAATGTGAGACAGAAGCGGTTCAGGAACATCCATATGACAGAAAATCACAACACACTTATACAGAACCATGTGATAGTTACCTAATGAATTCCTGCTTAAAAATGAACATCCCTTTACATGTACACTAACAATTATGAAAACCTCTGTGCTGTTAAACTACAATACAACAGAATACAAATGAACTGATCACCGCAGTTGTTTCATGGGGCAAACATCACTTGCTTGTGGGAGTCTGTGGTTCAGAACAGAGCAATAGAACAGCTAAAATTTGGTTTGTCTGAAAATCAACGAGGTTTGGTAGAACATAAAGAACTGTTGGACCAAACACCTCAGATTAGAGTTGTAACAGTGATTTTTTTCATCCAAATTTCTTGACATTAAACTGTACATCATGAAAGGCTCAAAAATACATAACAGCGAGTAATGACTTGAGCTGTTTTCACCAGATGATTTTTAATGTTTGTGTTTCATTAAATTAAGGCTTATTATTCTTTTTACATAGCTAAAAAAACACATTTTAGTGCTTAGTATCACTTTTACATTGATATTACAAATATCAGAAACACCCTGATATATAGTATATGTAACACGTTTCTAATCACAGCTCAAAATACTGAAGGAAAATATTAACTACTGCCTCTTCTATACTGACACCTAAAGACTCCAACTCCCAGATCAATACAGAAATGTAAACTTTTTAATAATCTCATACATTTAAAGTTATAAAAAGTTTTCATTTTCACACATCTTCAGGGTTTACCACAACATATTAGATCGATGCCACCCTATTATTTCCCCCCTGACTCTTTGCTCATCTTCTTTTGCTACATGTAAAATAAATAAACACTAAAAGAAATGTGCAGAATAACACCGTCCCTATCTTTTTTGTATATGACACAAACAAGACGGAACATGGCAAGAATGTTCACAGTCGGATAATTTAGTTTAATAATGTCACTGATACAGAAAGTACATAGTATGGCATAAATTTAATAAATGTCACAAACCATGAATAACTGCATATTTGTCATGGTGATACAGGGAAAAATAAAGATCTTAGAGGGAGTTGGTTAAAAATGGTAAAATACACAAACATTTGTAAAATCCACTCAACTATTCTCAGTAGAGGACAGTTGGCAGCTCCTCTCTGGTTGCTGTTGGGTAAGAAGAACTGTTTGTTTTATCTGCTCCAGAACCAATCATCTGCCTATGATGTCCTCAAATGGCAAGCCTTGTGTTGTTTTATTTTTAGAGTTACACAGGATTTTGACATTTCACTCGTTTGCCTCATCCTGTGTCGCATGCTGAAATCTCTCCACCATAAAACAACAAAGAAAATCCCAAAGGTTGCTCAACAGATTTCTTTGTTTCTCTGAGTTTCAGGCTGGGTGTGTGTACATTTTAACTGCTGAGTGCAGGATGTGCACATAACATCCACCACAAATGGGTGCTAAATGATAAAGTAATATAAATAAAACTCTGGTAGAGTACGTAGCCTGAAGCCCGGGAGCTGAATGGGAGCGCTTCCTCTTAGTGTGTATGTAGATTTAGAACCTGTAGGGAAATACGTGTGAGAGTTTCTGGTAGTAAAAGGTGCTGAAAGGGTCAAGCTAATAAAAATAGACGGAATAGACGGGATACGGTTTGTTCTATCTCTGCTCTCTGAGTGCAGAAAGGACAGTTCCAGTGAGAGACTTCATAAGCTGAAAATACAGTATAGTGCTGATCCTACAGACTCAAGCGAGGCAAGACCCCATTTTCCTCTCACTTGACTCGACTTAATTAACCAGAATGAGTCAGAAGCAACATTTAGGATTTAAGATTTATCCTTATGGGATTGGGGATCTCTCTCTCCCTCTTTCCCGCCCTCTCTCACTCTCTATCTCTGTGTTTATGGTTGACTTCAGTGCTAACTTCCTGCTCATTACTTTAATGATGGTGCTACTGTGAGCTTATGCTCACGAGTGCAGTTTGCTTTTTAACGCTGCAATTTGGGAATAGCGTGAAATACACACATGGAGACACACAAGTCTGTGCACACAGCAAGAGAGAATCAAATGAAATCAAAATTCCACACATGCATTATGTATGTGTGTTGTACCAAAAACAGCTAACAGGCTTACTGAAAAACTTCTTAAGTGTAAGAGTCTGTACATGTCTTAGAATGTGTGTACTGCCTGACACCGCCGGAGCTAAGTGGCCATTCAGTCACCATTTACTAATAACTATAAGAGCCAATCATACAAGGTATAAGGTATAAGGTAAATAGGAAGCTGGAAGAGTGACAAACATCTTGTTTCTCCTGTGAAGTATCAGCCTAACTCCCTGCGTAACTGTAATACAGAGGGAGTCTGACAGACACATATATCCAACCCCAGCTCTCTGCTTTTGCTTTAGATGCATTATTCATCTGTGTGCCAATTTGGAAGAACCCTCCCAATCCCCCAGCTAGCACCAAAAAGGGGAAAACCGAGAGAGAGAGAGAGACAGGCAGACTAGAGAGAACGAAGTCACAGTGAGAATGTCAGAAAAAGCGAAAGACAGTGAGAGAGAGAGGAGAGAGGAGAGGAGAGAGGAGAGAGGAGAACACCAGAACAAAAGAATGAGTGAGACAGACGCAGAAAAGTGCGAGCAGAAACGGCTCAATCTCTCAGCTGCAATGTAGTGAAACATCCAAACAGGATTTCAAATGATCCAGGGAGACTTCTCCCTACATGTTTTGATATTCCCAGCTCTGCCTGACTCGTCTGCGCAGAGCAGATTAATGACAATTTCCACACTAAAGAGCCTTAACCCTGACAAAAAACACAGAGTGCAAAGACCACGGGCCTAAAGCGTACTTTGTTTAGCCTGGAACTGAACTGCGTGCTGCTGCTAAATCTGTCGCATACACTGCAGTATAAATGCTAGTGCAAGCACACTGTCAAATACACTTTCATAAGTGTGAGACAATGGCGGGAACCAGCTTTTCTGCTTGAATATGCTCTAACATCAGATCTTACTGTTCCTAATGCCTTGACATTGTCAAAATCATCCCGGCATCCCACCCAGTCAAGTGCATTCAAGCTGGCAGCTGTTGAAGCTGTCCACCGTGGGACAACCTGCCCCAGTTTTAACCCTACACATTCAGCCTCCATCTCACACTGTTTCTGGGTTTTGTGTTGTATTACGGCAGCAGACTGTCACACGTACGGATGACATGTTTTTAACATCAGAGCCTCACTGAAAGTAAAGTGGCCATTCATAGCAGCACCACCTTTTCCTCATGATGGATGTGAGTGTATGGGGGGGGGGAGGGGGAGCAGGGACGGTAAGTGTGTGGGCTGGATCAGCAGGATTGCCGTTTAATCTGCCGCTGTCTCCCCATAACACAGCTCGGAGCTTTTAGACCTAACAGCTGGTTACATCTACCCCCAAGCCCCTGTGACTGCACTAAATACACAACTAATAGGAAACCTTTGGCTGGGATAGCTACTAATCTAACTGTTTAACATTGATACTCTACTTTATCTATCTGACTTATTTCACGCAGACGCGCTCCTGTGTGAGTATTTCTACTGTAATGTTATGAAACAGCATTAATGAATGATGCCGCTGTGAAGGGCGTTGGCTTGCGCTCCTCTGCCGAAGGAACTGTCAAACTGTGAAGCTGCTCTGAGGATTCGCCTGTCAGATTTGGCCTTATTTGTCAGTTTGCTGTGATTCTGCTCCCTCAGCTTTGTCACGTCACCATTCAGATTGCCTCAGAGGGCTCCCGGGAGTCGTTCGCATAGAGACGGTATGCCATGCCTCTTAGCTGATTTACATTAGGTCAGTTCTTCCACAGACAGACGGAATACTTGAACTCTTCCAATAACACTAGTTATGAGGATTTAAACAGCTGTGATAATCTCCAGAGGTGCTTTCAACACAGTCTAACAGGGCTGTAAAAATAGGTCTCACGCTCCACATAATAATGACAACTATGTATAATTAAAGAAACACCACATATTTGCTGCAAAACTAACAAACTGTTCAAGTTGCTGAACAGTTTAATACTCTTAGTAAATAAAGTGACACCGCACACCTATACAATTCAATTGATATGAATAAAAACGAACAAAGCATGTTTCCTTTAATGTAATTCAACAGCACTGCCTCAGACATTTTTCCCTCAACAATGATTACGGCCTTAAATCAACACCTCTGCAACGCTTTCAAATACACATATTATGAGCTTCACAAAAATACAGGACTTATTGCTGACCCGTTGTATTATATTATACAGGTGTACCTAATAAACTAACTCAATATACTGTATATGACATATTTTCTGTGCTTTAGGTTGTCTGCAAAGTTGTTTGTGATCAAAAACCAATATATTTCTCTCACTTGAGATGAGCTCAAAAGAATCCCAGTGTCATATGCTCTCTGAAATCATTTATGGCAGCCCAAGGGAGATCACAATGCAGACGCAACTCACTCTTGACAATGAAGAAAAAAAAAAAAAAAGAGTGACAGAGCTACCCATTGAGTCCATGATACCAAAATGCCCCCGCTTTTTCCTCACAGTTGAGGTAACGTTAGTGTTAAGGGGAAGTGGGACTACATCCTGTGCTAATCTCTGCAAGACCCCCGGACAAGCGCACAAGAGGAGATAGTGTTTGCTTTTGTTGAAGATATTAATTTTGGATCATCCATTGATTGTGATAATTTTTTTTTTGTTTGAATTGCTAAAAGATGTTAGTTTTAATTGTAATGTTAGCAAAAACACACAGTACATCTGACATCAGGGTTATACCCCTCTTAAATGTTCAGATACAAAAAAGAGACAATAGTCAGACACGAATGCAAATACACACAAACATACACTTGTAGACCCACATGGCTGAGCCAGTTCCCAGGTCTCGGGTGGCGAGTGATGTTTTCACACTTGTGTGGGGAGATTGCTATTTCTGCACGGAGCCAGATAACTCAATTATTCATCACAGATGCTGGTGCACTCACTTTACCTCTATAAGGAAGAGGGCGGGTGTGTCTTGCTCAGAGTGTGCGTTTTACGGGTTCATGTCTATGCGCTCATCTGCGTGTGCGAGGAGACCTCCAACAGAAGACGAAGCGCTGACATGCCACACCACACACTAAGAGAGGAAAAGTGCAAGAGGAGAAAAGCAAAAAGGAGCTGTCATAAACATGGCAATCAAAGAGATATGAAGCGGGAGGTGAGGATCAAAGAGCAGAAGGAGAAGAGGGAAGGAATTAGTTCCCTTATCTTCTCTCTAAGCCAACTGTGCACCTTCCAATCCTCTCCAGCTCAGTAAACGGTTACAAAGAAAGAGACTTTGAATTACCTGCAAAAACTGAAACTCTGCTCCCGTCAAAGAGGGCATGATGCTCTCGGTGACGGAGTTGCTGAGCTTGGACGCGTTCGACTTGCATCTTGGGTGTATTTTACAGTACAGATAAGGTTTGTGGGTAAACGCCTACATAGCCACAAACGTTTACACAGTAGAGTGGAAAGGTCACGGCGCAGGGTTTGTATGTACTTTTCTATGGATCCACAAGCCACTGAAGTGTGCTGTCCACACCAACCCCCCAAAATCACATGGGTATGAAACAAACATACGAAAGCAAGTACACATCAAGATACTGTAAGTGCTATTAAACCTACCAACAACAACATATACATATAGGAATGGCTTATTTATTATTATTTATTTATTTTAATGCTGGCCTGAGGAACAAATTTTGTCCTTCATGTTTTTAACATGTTGAATGACAATAAAGTGAACCTTGAACCTTGAACCTTGAATATAAACGACACATGTTCCTGAGTATTTTACTTTACTCTGTATTTTGCACATTCGTTGCATTCAGTCCTTGGCCTTAAACAAGTGAAAATGTGGACAGACACATAACTCTATGTCAGCGGCATCCTATCTGTCTCCTCGTGCTGCTCCTCTTATTTCCCTGAGGACGACTCTGGAGAACCAATTGGAGCAGTTACACATGTCGACACTTCCTTGCAACCGTTTACCACAGCACACATGCCCAGTGGCTCTTTTCATCAGTTTTACACATACACACGTACAGACAGGTGACAAATAAAAAGAAAAACCTGCATCGAGTATGTTAGTACAGTGTCAGTACGGTCTCCAGGACAGCTCCAATGCACCTTGACACTGGTTCTACAAATCTCTGAGTTCGACTGTAGGAAATGAGGATATTCCCTCATTTGGTGTTTTGATGACGGTGGTGGGGAACGCTGTGTAACACGCTGTCTCGTACAGATGTTCAGCTGAGTTGAAATCTCATTAGGCCTGAAACAATTATTGCATAATTACTTTATCACAATTATTTGAGATAACCACAATTATTTTGCATAATTATAATAAATGTCTCCATTCACCTGTTTAAAAGCAGCTGCATGAAACAGCTGGATAAAAGCAGTATTTTTTAGAATATTTATTGCTTTTTTTTATAACATTATCTACTACTTGAGACTGGATACATATCATTACTTGTCAATTCTTTATTATAAAATAATAGCAATAGACTTTACTGTATATTTATGTTATTTATAGCTTGTACACATCCTTAAAGTTAAATGCATAGTCATTTTTCATTTCTACTTTCCAATGTTCAATGTTAATACAGTACTCTTAGACTGTCCAGTATTTAGTGTGACCTCTCTTTGTACTTAACATGTCTTGAGACGATATGAGATTTACTGCAGTAATCAGTTTTTTTTTTACACCAGGTTTCATTTAATACATGCCAAATGCTTCCTGTTTGTTTTTGTAACAGGAACACAGGTCACACGAAATACTGGCTGTTGCCAATAGAAGCCATTTAGTTTTCAATACTGTACACTGAATTTTTCTACATTTTCTTGTATTTTAATAGAATTTTGAGAAATACATTATGATTACAACCTTGTAAAAACAAGATAACTAAAGCTAGCCTTTGGATGGTATTATAAATGCTTCTTATTCATTTGGTGTTCTATTGTTAGCTTCTACCAAAGGCAGACATGTACAGAAACAGACAATCAGTTACAATTATTTGAATGAAAATTAATTTTCTACTAAAATTTGTGAATATTATGACAGCGGTAGATCTACTCACTGCGAGGAACCACTCCTATTAGGTTTTTTTTTTTTTTTTTTTGTCGCCCATCTGCACTTCATGTACATGCAGTAAATTCATAGAAACACAAGGACACGAACTTGATAGATACACACACGCACACTCACACAACCACACACAGTCTTCCCCACTTTAATCTTTGGAGCAGGCAGAATCTATGAGTGATTTATTCTGAACCATTCCCTGGGGGAGTTTACGGGTTTGAGCCACTACTCAATCTGATCACAGCCTTCTCTTTCTGTGTCAGCAATTCATGAATCCGCCCTCTTAGCATGACTTAGCCTGAATGTACATGAGTGCTTTGAACCCAGCTAACGCGGGACAGAAAATGAGAGGAACGAAGGCAGAGGTGTGGAGTACAAGGGAGAACAAACATGCGGTGTGATGCCTGTCTACTGTACTGTAACTCGCTACAGCACACACCGGCATGGGTAAGGGTGAGTCACTTTCTGCACTTGCAAGCTTGCATTCAGTCTCACATGCCTCAATATGCAACACAGTTCCTGTTGTGCATGTGCAAACCCCCGATGAAGGCACAACATGAACCCAAAATGCTGTAAGAGGTAAGCTCAAACACAACAAAGCTAAGGTGTGACACACCCCTCAACCGTCACGCCACCATCCACTGGCTGGTGCTAAGTACCATCCAGATGACTGTGTCTAATTTCCACTGGAGATTTCCATTTCCATTTGAAAGGTGGTTAGCGCCCATTGAGCAGTGTTATCGTGGCTGTGCAGACAGAGAGAAGCTGCCCTGCTCCTCCCAGCCTCAGACGGAGAAGCCATCGATTTGATTCAGTCTTAAAAGCCAGGTCAGCCTCAACAATGGCAGCTTATGGAAAAACCATTACCCCAGGTGAATTATGAAATGTTAACCTACATGCATGTTTGCCATCACTCCCCTTCTTTCCCTGTCTTCGCTATCCTACACAGCACCACAGATGGAGAAATGACAGGAGAGAGAGAGAGAGAGAGAGAGAGAGAGAGAGAGAGAGCTCTGTGGGTTGCTTCTCAATGGAGTATACAGGCTCCTCTCGAGGTGAGTCACGCTGCCTTTCTTCACACTTCTTGTCCAAGGCCACCTACCATACACCTCCACTCTAGCACAGCAACTGCTGAGCTATTATGCCTGCTAACCCATTACACTACTCGCATCATCTGACACTGCTGAAAAGTCACAGATGACTAACTGGATCCAGCTGAAGTGCCTGCAGCTACAGTGAAAACACTGAAATGTGTTGTTGAAAACTAAAAACCGATAATGTCCCACTTAACATATCAATATTTACCTCATTTGCATGGTTGAATCATGCGTCTGAATGATGTGATACATGCATATGATAAAATTCAGTCATAACTGCTCTGGGTTTCTCACAATTCTGCACATTTAATGACTAATTGTTTGGTTTACAGAATTTCAGCAAAGACGTTGAACACATTGAATTCAGGTGTTTCATTGCTAACAGTAGACATGTCTGACAGATGTCATAATATAATTGTACATTGCAATAAATATTATTGCAATATAGGGCTAATTTAGTTTACATTGCCATCTTACAATTGCTGCAAGGGTTTAGTTTGACTTAATTTAACCCAATCTGATCTTTTTTTATCGTCATAAATGTTTTTAATATTAAACCTTTAGATTTCTGAAATATTTGTCATATTCTGACCATAAATAATAATTTAAAACTACAAGAACCATCTGCTTTGTTCAGTTCTCAATCAGGAAGACAAATCGGCCTATAATTTAAAAGTAATATTGATTTTATATTATCATGATAATTATTGACAAAAACTGATGTGAATTTCTGTCATGATAATAGTTCGAGTCCCACCAGCTGTAGGTGTGTTCCAATATTTCTGTGCATGTAACTGTATTGAGTCCAACTAACAGTCCAGAACCAAAAGATAATCAATCTGCAACCACATCACGCTTAAACATTACATAAACAATTGCAATTTGTCAATTTGCTGTCAATAACTTGACCAATCAACCTGTAGTAACCTTTTGCTAGCCACTTGTGAATCAAAACTCCAATAAACCAGGTCACACACCAGAGCAAGAAAGAAGCAAAAGCTATATTTTCTGTCAAATTTGCCACCGCTGAACTCAAAACCGAGGCACAGGTAGAGCGCTTTCGCAACATTTTATGCTTTTTGAGGTGGCGGATTCAAGTAAATGGCAAGCTTCAATAAACCCTCTGCACCAAATAAACACAGGAAGCATCTGTCTGAGATGAGCAAAGAGCGCTGCAGTGGAAACAACTGAAGTATTCGTGATAAAGTAGTGCCTCCTCTTTCAGCCAGTTAATGCACCATCTAAGGTGCTCTACCAAACTATATGTATTTTGATTAATTTAACCCATACAGATCCAAACATCCACCGGTGACCAGAAGTATCTACTGATCTAAAGTGTTTAATACCTGTTGATCCATTAATCCTATGAATACATGTAAATAATTGGTGTAAAATGCAGTTTGTCATCTATTCATGGTCATCAGATATGACCCATTTGGACGTTCAGAGGCTCCGTAATGAACATGGAAATACCGTCATCTTCTACAACATTGATTCACCAGTAAAACCCATGGAGCTGGATCAATAACAGTGGATGGACACACTTGGTTTATGTTCAGTTAATGATATATTTGACTGAAAAACTCCCTTTTGCTTCAGTTTTCTCTGATTTCGATATAAGAATCAGTTATCATCATCAACTTTACTCTGAACTTTTATGAACATCTACATTATCAGTAAATGAAATATAGGAAAATACCAGATTTTTACTGAAACAATGCAAAACACATAGGATAATATTACAATAAATGGTGATAAATCACTTCAGAAAGGTTAAACTTAGAGGAACTGCCACAAAAGTAGCACTGGGTCTTTATGGGTTAATAATGAGCCTATATTTTTGTGCTAGCGAATCTATTCTGTTGAATGT
This sequence comes from Apogon talboti, assembly GCA_037367365.1. Classification (NCBI taxonomy): domain Eukaryota; kingdom Metazoa; phylum Chordata; class Actinopteri; order Kurtiformes; family Apogonidae; genus Apogon; species Apogon talboti. The sequence goes on along the minus strand of JAPQRQ010000026.1, from coordinate 14,198,316 downwards.
GTGGAAGGTGGTAGTAATAAGTTGTATAACCAAGCAAGACTGTAAGACAGCTCTGGATGACCTGATGTCTTTGCTGTACTTCATATATTATCTTAATTCCTTCATGCTGCCATGGTGACAGCGCATAAAAACACGTCGTCCTGGATCCATCCTATACATCTACTCAAGTACTGCTTCAAACCAGACCTTCAAACAGCACATGTGATCTTCTCCTAACTGGCAGCATGTAAATCGTGTCATATTAAAGTCTGTTTTTTGAGTAATCCGGTCTCCATGGGGATTCCTGAAAGGAGCAAACATTACAGATTACATCGAATGGCATTAATATTTCACAGGCCATCCTGCTCAGTATGGAAGCAGTAAATGATATGAGCCATTCCAGCCCGTGTCTGACCTGCTGCCCTTGCATGTTTGATGCCAGTGAGCTGTATGAGTCTGACAGTGTGAACGAGGTTAATACAGCGCACGGCTCTGCTAATTGGGTTAGTGCATGGTTTGGTTAATTGGGTTAGCAGAGATTCCATGACAGCCATCATGCTGACAAACCCAGCTTGCTATTGATCAGATGAGTGAATGAAGGGGACAAACACAGCAGGTACTTTCATTAAACAAGTGTCAGCACATGCAAACACACCGAACTGCACACAAACATACACACACACACACACACACTCCAGTGTGTCGGGTTTCGCTCGAACTGCATTGGCTGAAGTCTGAGAGGTTTATAGATCTGATCAAATAAAATGCAAAACTGCTGATAGTGATGATGGCTATTTATGAAAATGGTACTGAATAGGTGGATAAATATGGATGTGGGATATGTGTGTTTGAACAAAACAGAGAGAAAGTGTGCGAGAGGAAAAAGGCAGAGAACACTAGGGACCTTGACTCTCTTTCATGTGGAGGTGAATACATAAATAATTAAATTAAATCATCAAAAACACAGAACCAACTGAACAGAACCCAAAATAGTCCCCAGTCCTCCACTCAGTAAATAAAATATAGCACTGTAATGATCCTAGGCCAACATTAGGTTTGTTGGTTTAGTGAAGTTACAACCACACACTTTTATTTCTAAGTCACTGTATTAAGATACAATCTGGATATATGGGAAGTATGTACAGCAGTAAAAACTAACACATAGTACATTGTTTGACCTCCTGTTGCACTTAACATGTCTTCAACCCTTTTGTTCAGACAATATTGAATTGTATTGCATTCATTTTCTGATGTTTTATATCAGGCTTCATTCAATACATGTCAGATGTTATCAACTGTTTGTGCTGCTTCTTGTCATGGGGTCAGGGGTCACACTAAATAGAGACTTTGGCCTTTAGATCCCATTTAGTTCAGTTTTTTGTGTGTCTTTACATATTTCCTGTATTTTCTTGTTGTATGTGATGAAAAGAAAATGAGAAATAAATATGTGTTCACTTCAATCCTTCAAAAACAACAAAACTAAAACTTTTGCACAGAACTATATATCTCCCATCAACATTCCTCAAACATACTGTACAATAGTTTATATATAAGTCGCTCTACAAGCGTCAAACTAAACTGTTCTACCTTCAATTGCTGGTACAGTTTAATTTCAAGACACAAGACATATCTATCCCAAGTTACAATTGTTTAGGGCCATGAGTTATTCAAATAGACTTTTTTTCATTCTGCGTTTATATAATGTAATATTATTTTATAGAAGTGCATGGAATCAGGTCCATCAGTCAAAGTGAGGACAGCTCCTGGTGAATTTGTGTGTGTGTCAAACAGCACAAACATGATACACAGCACATGACCCATTACAGAACCTCACTGTCCAACCTGCATCTGAGTGAATTAATGCTCTAGATGAGTGTAAAAGTACTGCGCTTCAATTTTCACCAACTTTTTTAGCAAGAGAAGCCATTTTCAGAACCGCAGAGTTAATGTAAAGTGGAAGACAAACGTTGGAATGCTACAGATAACATAGTTTAGCTCGTCCTGTTTAGCTCTCACTGTTGGTTGTTCGGTGGGGAGTGGCTTTTCCATTGACCCTCAAATTGCACGAATATAACTTGCGTATAAAAATTTGCCTAATGGAAAAAAGACAATTTCGCCAAAACTCTTTTCGATGAAAAGCTTTTGCGAATTTGCGAAATTGGTACATCGCACAAAACTGTAATGGAAAGACCTTTTTCCACAACTAGAGTCACCTGAACAAAATAAAACGGATGTAGACAGATGTTACAACAAACGAAGAAGAAGAGTTTTATAACAAACAAGATGCGGTATGTGTAGACACAATAGGAAACTGAATCTTTTTTGAATTTAGAACAGGATAGAGGTTTAATATAGAATAATAATGAATATATCTGTAAATCAATGTGATATTTATGTTCGTTGCCATGTTTATGGACTGACTTCTCGTGACATCTCGCGATAATAAATAAACAAATCATTGCATTTGTGATTTAACGGAAAAACCGACATTACACACTTGTGTTTTTTCAACATTTAGTAAATATCAATAATGTTTTAAGCATATGTCCAGTGGAAAAGCCACTATTGTCACTGATTCATCCATTTGCATCTCCATTCAGTCCACTCCTGCTGTGTCTGCTATACAGTACACACTATACATGAATGAAAAAAAAGATCAATTAGTGATTTATTATCTTAATACTTAATACTAACCTCATCCCCCAGATAGTCAAATAGTTGCCACTGTTTACCAGTGATTATCAATTAGTATTTACGCTTGAAGTGCCCATTTCCACTACTGATCTATATAAATGTATAAATGTCCTTTCTAGTGGTTTATCCTTAATTAATGTTCCAAAGAAGAGAGAGAGTGTGTTTTTTAGGCTTTACACAACACACATATATTGCATCTATAATGCAAAAATAACAACCACGATGATTTAAATACATTTTGTTAAGTCAAGTTTACAAAAATATGTTTTAAAAAATTACTTTTCACACATTTGGGTTACTTTTGGGTCCTTACATTGCAAGACTATAACTACCGTTGAGAGTTTTTACTGCTGTCAAATCACAAACAAGTACGTAAGGGTTAAATTGTCTAGGCATTAAAATGGAAGAACAAGTTCTATGTTTCATTTTCACAGGAAATAATAAGACCGGAGTATAGTGATAAGTGTCCCCTCGCCTATGTCATTTCACAGTAAATAGTAAAAGAATGTCATGAAGTGCAGCTGTGAATATGGGCTCTGATGTGCTACTTGCTTCCACAGTTACCCATTATCTGATGGTAGCTGGGTGCAATCTGCAATGTGTCGGGGGAGACAAGTACTAAATAAAGATATTTTCAAGGTTTTCAGGCACTAAGAAATCTCAACCCCAGTTGTGTCACTTCACTTCCTCGCTTAACACAATCTGCTGCCTCCTAAAATAGCTCAGTGTTTCTCTGAAGCCGGGCTCTTGACTTAACACCAAGATAGACAGATAGGGAGCGTGCTAAAAAAAAAACAAAAAAAAAAAAAACTACGTCAACGCCTAAACCACAACATCCACGGTGCGACAAGAACACAAACCTGCTGCAAGATCTGGAGCTTCATAATGTGTGATCCTGCGATGTGCGATGTGAGAGGTACAGGCCCCGATTTAGCTGTGAAGGTGTGGGAAGATCACACACCTGTGCAAAACATTTGGCACTATGACAACAGTTTATGACCTCTGGCTTCAATTTTGACATGCTGAGCAGTCGCATGCTGTCCTCATATATAAACATATTTCCAAATCTCTTAAGTTGCTGAAAGACAAAAACCATAATGTGATTATCAGCCTCCTGCTGCTGCTGATCTTTTGATTTGCTGTGGACTATTCTTTAAAGCTGAATGTAGCTGCTGAAGTGGAGTTCAGCTGATGTGATCTCTCTTTTCCACAAGCCACTCTTATTAAGCAGCACCACTAAAAGCCTGAGGATTCTCTTACTAAACCAATCAATAAAGGATCTGGCTTGCTCTGGTCCCTGGGGCGCTTGACTCCACCCCTCATTCTTCCTCCTGCTTTCACTGTCCCATACAGTCTCTCCCATTCATGACAGGCTCGGTAGGGGAGGAAGTGGACGACGCTGCTGTGTGTCTGTGTGTGATGCTACACACTCAGACAGATACCAAACGCACCGCTAACTCAAACCTCATGAGGTGAAACAGGTGAAAATGGTCCTCTGAGGGACAGCTGAGGGGTAAACCGCCTGTTAATGAATAAATAAACCAACCAGTCAGCATGAAAGCCCCGCTGTCCTAGCGCTCTCGGAGCACAGAAGCGGATCTTCCATCAGTAACACCTGTGTGACTGTCAGTTGAATCGATACACAGCTCCTGTTGCAAAGGTGAAGACGTCCACCAAAACACTGCGCTCACACTGGCTGTCTGTGTCTGAAACAGGAAGAGACATTTACCGCAGAGTGGTGCACTTCATCATCAGGTTAATACCATAAGTGTTTTGCAAACATAAAACTGTCCAAATGCAACACAAGACACATGGCTGACAAAGGTGCAAAATCACACGAGTGCATACATGTGCTTTTACATCCTGTTACAATTCAGAAGAAACTGCATCGACACCAGGGCATTCAGGGTTTAAGGCCCGGATGTTTTGGTAATAGCCCCGGATCTCTGAGCTTTTTTTATCTTCTTTTTTAACCTCCCAGGAGCCCCACAAGTTTTTGAACTTGGCTTTTTTTAATTAGATAATTGCTTATATTGGAAACATCATGATGCAGCAGTTTTTTCAGATGCATTCTTAAAAATTTTTATGGAATGTCATTTGCGGTGGACAGTTGTTTCTTTTTTTTCTGTATAAAGCTGTGAATTTCTTGTCCTCATACGTGGACAGTGGGTCCTAGGAGGATAAATAAGCATATGAGTAAATACATGTCCCCTTCATCGGTGCCTGCAGCTGTACGTCCATGCTTGTTGTGGTACTTACGTAGACGCCCATGATACAAAGCATCATTTTCAAATATCCTGAATTACTGACCCCTTTCTGGAAAATGGACATGAAATTTGGCTCTAGCACATTTTACCGCTGATATTAACTTAACAGAGGGTATTTCCTTTTATACACTGTTGCCCATAAAGTCAGAATAAACTGTTTTTACCTTCTCATGAAATGGTTGTGGCAATGTGAGTTATTCTTATGTCATCAATATGTAATCATTAATGTGTATAAATAGGAATAAAAAGAAAACTATTCCAACTTTATGGGCACCGGTGTATAATATAATACAGTCTAGCTACTACGTGTAAAGATTAGGTCAAACAATCTTAATCTTCTGCCATTACAAACTGTTTTCTTGTTTTCTGGTGGGTGGCACTGGTTTAAGATGCACTGGGAGTTTTAGCTACGACACTCTGTACAAGAAAATATTAAATACAGCGAGTAGAGATTTAAAGTGTACACAAACACACCTGTAACCAGCAAATCACTGGCTTGAAATTCAGCCCAAAAGAGGTTATGTAACAAACTCCTCTTTCTTAAAGCAAAAGCAGGTGATATTTCTATGTTAAAATGTGTCGATCTAACTGCATAAAATACTAAAGCAGAGGTGTGGGTAAAGAAGAGCATCCTGTCCCTACTAATGAGATCCCCATGATTCACTGTGTTTGCACAGATTAAACTCTTGTTGGTGTAAACAGTTCTCCACCCACAACAACTGCAACTTTAAAAAAAAAAAAAAAAAAATAATAATAATAATAATAAGTGAATTGTCCTTTTCACCAGTTCTTTACAGTAGCTGCGAGGCTTTTTCAGTGAGACACCGAACATTGAGTGGAGCATCAGTGGACATCAGCAACCAAGCTAAGCTCACAGAGCTGAAAAGGCTGCGCTAGGTCACATTTCCTTAAGGTGAATGAAAATAAGTACATTTATTTAAAATTATTTCACAGCAAACATGTCAGTGGCTCCTCTGGCTGAACACAATGAGATGCCCCTGTTTACATTATTAAAAGCAAAGGGGTTAAAAACATACAAGCCGCACCCTTTTTTTTTTTTTTTTTTTACAGGGCTTTCATAGATGTACTAGCACATTGACCTATGGGGATCCAGGAGTTCTAGGTGTGGTTGTTTTTATGCTGTTGTGTATTCGTGCATGCTGTACCCCATTTATCCAGCAGTCACCACCAAGGCGTTCTGGCCATAGCAACATGATTGTAAAGCTATTGTAATCCAAAATGACTAATATCTACCAAAATATTGGTCCTATCAACTTGCCGTTTTCACTAGTCTCTTCCTTGGCTAAAAATACATAAGCATGCCAAACTGCAGCAGTCAGCTCTTTCCGGATTTTGTGTGAATCCCCAGACACACACACACACACACGCATGCACACAGAGACCACCGGGCTTTTATAATATAGATAGTATGAGTTGAATGGACTAAATCAAAAGAGCACTGGCAAAGATAAACATGAACCCAGGGTTGAGGGTATATTACTAAACAGAGACTACACTTTTAAGCTCAAGGAGAAATCATGTTGAGCTGCTGAAGCTGTGTAGAAAGACTGTGAATGGACCTGAGGTGTAGATTTGTTTTTGTTTGTCGCACAACAAACAGTGCATTATCTACACATAATATCCTGAACTACATCCTGAACAAGCATATTACATCATGTTTCTGCATTATGTTTGTGTCACATTCAACATTATAGAGAGTTAGAGTGGATCTATGCAAATGTTTCTGTTTTATTTATTTTGTCTGCTCTTGTATATAATTCTGTTCAGGGGTATTATACTGTAATGCCTCTCAGACGCAAATCAATACTTATGAATTACAGAGCTCCTTCTCTAATGGCAAGCTACTGCAATATTGTACCTACCCTGAAATGTATTTAGTGCATACTTACATGATGGCTACTGAACAACTCATGAACTCAGTTTTACGTGGGAGAATTCAGTAAAAATGAATGGTAAGTGCGTGCATTTTAAAAATCAGGACATGCAATATAATGTTTGCAATAGTGAGAGGATTGTATATTGCTGTACTGTACATTGATATGATATGTGCTACTGTAAGAGTAATTACATTCTAACTGGTACTGAGTGATTAAGTGTATCACCAATGCACATCTCGATCTGTGGTTGCTATAGCGATCATTTTTTTTGTTTTGTGAAGGCATGTGTCAATATGCAGTTGCAGTACCTCCGAGCACAAACCTGAAAAGTAAACATTCTTTTCATCCATTTATGTCACTTATTTCTCTCTCTTTTTTCTCAATCTCTCCCATTTTCCCTTCAGTTTCCTCCTCTTGGCCTCTGCATTGCCTCTTATTGCCCGATACACAGCATTAATAATTGAGTGCATTTTATGCAGACACACAGAGTTTTGGTGCCCTGAGCCCTTTGGTCATGGATCGGTGGCAGTAATGTTGGGTGGCAGGCCAGTTTGAGCCTCCTTACTCCAAGTCCGGGCGAGGGCACATCTGTCTGGTTGACTGGCCAATCTATAGTCCCCAATCCCCGAGCTATTATGCACATAGCTGACATGCACAAAGGCAGGTGCACGGACACAAACACAGATACACGTTTTCAGTGTTCACAGACCATTTAACCTGTGATCCATAAAGCTCACATCACACCTACTGTGAACATCCCAACGCCACGAGCAATGATTGACATTTTCAGAAAAGCCCCTTCGCTCTACTCACTTATAAAAACTGATCACACCATCATTCACTGTCACACGTTATGGAGACAAAAAAAAAAAAAAGCAGTATTTACAGTCAGGTTCGTAAGTATTTGAACACTGATACAAATTTTGTAGTTTTTCCTCTGTACCCCACCATAGTGGATCTGAAATGAAGCAAGGAAAATGCGAGTGAAATGTGGATTTTCGGCTTTAATTTAAGGAGTTTCACAAAAATACTGCATTAACCCAATAGACCATGCTTTTCAGTTACTAAACTGAAGGAAGAAAGATCCACAAAGCAGCAACTGAAGGCGGCTTTAGTGAAGGCGAAACATCTCCAGGGAAGAAAATCAGTTTGATGACGTCCATGAGTTCCAGACTTCAGGCGGTCATGGAAGATACTGAAGGGATCCAAGGATATAGTATATACTTTATATATACTTCATCAATGTATGAAGTATCATTCAAGTATTGTTGAAAATCCTTTTTCCTCCAAGTATTCAAAACAATCCATATATTTATAATGATCTTAGTTTATCCAATTACTTTTGCTTCTGAAATTTGATTAAAAAAAAAAAGGTTGTAATTGTGAAATTATTAATACAATATTTGTGTTAAACCCCTTGAATTAATGCTGGATGTCCACAGTTAAATCACATATTTATTTCTTCATTTCACATCAGCTGCAGTGGTGTATAGAGACAAAATCAATTAATTGGAGTCACTGTCTAAATACTTATAGACCTGACTATGTAAAATTCCATAGTAATGTACACGTAAGACTGAAACTAGACTAACAGCAGATACATTGTGTAGTTTGGAAACAATAATGTGTTAGCAAGAGGCTATAATTTGCAATGTGTGATAGTGAGAAGGAGAGAGTGAATGCCAGGAAAAGTAACATGTGAGACAGTGAGTAATGATGAGTGACAAACAATGTGGTCGTCGTTGGAAACAACAACATCTGAGCAAATGTAAGACTCTACAGTTTTGTTGAACACAATGAGAAAAACAGTTGAAATTCTCATCGTCCTGACGGGGATAAAGAATTCTGAATAAAACTTGAGCTATACTGTGGCACTGCTACTGTGTTTAGGCTCTGAGGAGAATTTAAATCAGTGACAGAGCACTTCAGGGCACCCTGAAACTCACTCAGTGTTTTTTTTTTCCTCAGAAAGCAAGTTTAACAGTCTACAAACACTAGCTGTTAGCTACTTAGTAATCTACACATCACGTACTTGTTCTACTAACTCCTCTGCAACTATTTTTGTTGTTTCTGTGCATCCAAAATGGAGTCTCAAAAAGTGCAAATATCCAATTAACTTCACAGAAGTTCAGGAGATCTCGCAAAACCCTGAAGCTCTATCACAAATACTTTCTTAAAGTTAGGCCCTCGGAGCTACATTTCAACATTAATAAGCACAAGTCTCTCCAATTGCTTATTTATCACTGGACTGGGGTTGAAAATTTGTACATCCAGGAAGCCCTGAAGATAATTTTGTAACATATATTCATGTTGTTGCTGAAACCAAATAAGTAAAAATAAATATTTTCAAAACACAGTATTCACTTTCATGGAACTGAATTCTGGCTCTGCGTCCTATTAATAGAGTTCTATCGTGTCTAGAAGTTATTTAGGCCTGCATTAAAAAAACCTGCCTGCCACAGATGTTGCTGAGTACAGCTTCAGAGCTGAAAAACACAGTTTTTAAGAAAGCTGTATATATACCACTAAGTATATTTGGATCTGCCAGAAACATATTTATTGTTTAAATTAATATTCATTGCTAATATCTAACAAAAAAACCCTCCTTCATAAATATATTTTTTAAATATATTATTTTCATATTCTTCAGTAGCTGTAATATCATATTCAGTGGTTTTTTTATATTAGGTCAATATTTTTGTTAATTACAAGGTTTTCTATTTATGTCTGATACCGACTGTTTTTTTTAAAATTCATTTTGATCAGGAGATTTACAAGTCACAGATGTATAGCTGTACTGTACATGTTAATGCAATTTAAAAAGTGCTGATAATAGGAGAGTACAGATGCAAATAGCAAAGTAACAATAAGATAATAAAAATCATGAACCCAGATCAGTGGCGAAAAACAAGTTTAGATTAGAGGAAATGAGAAACACAGTAAATATTGATGGTACAGTTCTGCATTTAACCTTAAACTGAAGCTTTGTTTTGCTGTAGAAATACTCCAGTTCCATATTTAATTGTGTACTTTGGCTGTACTTGCAGCCAAATAAATGCCACCTCAGATCTGATGTATCTACATGCAGACTTCATCCTTTGTATGTTGAAAAATATTAATGCTAGTTTATTAGATCACTACACGTACATCACGATAACCAAAGTCTGTTTAAGGTGGAATTAGCCCAGATGACTCTTCTTCTAATTTTACTAGTTGATGATGTCTGAAAACATTTGAGAAATAACATCGTTTCAAGAAAATCGAGCACAGGAACTGGAAGACAAGATGAGATTGTACAGAACATGCAGATTACGACAGTAACTTAGAAAATGAATGAATGTGTATGTGAACAGGGTGTGTTCACACCGGGTGTATGTGGCAAGTACGATTCATCTGAAAGGCAGCGCATAAATATTACACCTAAGGCACAAGTATCATATCCATGCATGTGTTTACTAAAGAGGAAAGTATGTGTTTCATGTGTGTGATTATGGAAGTGTAGGAGACGTAAAGGAGTCATACAACATGGTGCAGGTGTGCGAGTGAACCCGGGAGAGCGTGCTCAGCTCTGTGAGATGAAGGTGGGAAGGCATGATGGGATAGATGGTGGATAGGAAGGGAGGGCAGAGGAAGGAGTGCTCCAGTCCTGTCGCCTTGGGTGCATCAGCAGCAGGAATTGTTCTGTGCCCTGTGGGGGCCATCTGACTGTTCTGTCACCCTCCACAGAAGGCTGACTCTGCCTTAAAGTGCTCGGCCTCAAGCCTGCAGTTCGACATGCCTGATGTTTAATACATACACAGGGAGAATATTGAGAATGCCTCAGGAGAAAAGCAGCACACAGGGCTGTAAGGGAGAGAGTTTTTGTCAGTTTGTAGAACAACCAAGAATAGAGGAGCTCCTGTGTAAAGTGAGCGTGGGCAATCTGTGAGCATAATTGCCTGGGATTCGAACCAGAGCTGGAGCTCCATCACAAATTTGAAACCTAGGAGATCCAAGAGTTAAGTACCTCTCAAACAAAAGCACTTGTAGTGAGTGGAGGACGGTTCCATACTAGTGACTGGTGTAATATACAGGCCTGTCTGCGCCGCTCAACATACAACCCCCCCTCTGAACATACCGCCTGGTTTAAAATAAGTCCGAACCCAACGCGTAAGCTGAAATCTTTCTCCCAACATGCCCCTGCACTTCTGCAATCAGCGGGAGTGTGGTGTAATTCAGGGCATCACTCCTCAATAAGGCAAGAGAACGGGCCTCAGGGGTGACCCTCCTGCTTAAGTCAACACAATGAGTGTAATGAGGTGAACTACACACACACAGGCACACATGCACACACACACGCATACAGACTCACACACACAGACTGGCGATGGGAACCCTTGCTGCATAGTAAAGAGGATTTCATTCATCTACATGCATTGAGCCTGCTGTAGAAGTTCTACTCACACCTGCACCTACATATGCAGCATGAAGCATATCATGCCACTCTCCAGCTCATTACAGGTGTGAAAACACTTGAAAATCTTTCGTTTTCACTTTGAAATGACACTTTTGCAAGGAAGGCAGCTGTAGTTTATGATAGCCTAGTAATAAGGGACCCTAACAGGTTAGTGATCAATAATGAGAATGTGAAATGAAATGGATAAAAAAGCTGTGTGACATGTCTCTGTCTGTTCTTGTATGCCAAACAGTCAGGGAGTTCATCAGCTCTGAGTCCATAATTAATCAACCCTGCTGTGTAAGTAGGACTGGTGCCTTTCTCTTATCATCACATACAGCAACCCACGCCCTCCGGGCCATCAGCGGATTAATGATGAGTGCCTGTGATAGGAGAACCCCTCACAAAAGATTTATTAATTAGCCTCACGCCGACACCGTGGCCGCAGTGTGCAACACATGTTCACTCTGATCAAAACTTTAAAGGGACACGATCGACCTCCGGATCACCCACCATTACGCACCGCGAGACATTAAACCTTGATGCGTGCGTGCGTTAAGTTAGGGGCGTGCACAATTAACGCGGTAACTTTCACACATCGATGCCCGACTGGTTGGGCTGCACTTTACTAAGGAGCCTATGAATGATTGATCAGACAGGTGGGATCGAGTAAGAGGCGATAAGGAGGGACTGAGATGTCGGAACCACTGTCCACGCTGTGTCAGGTGGGATCAGAATGGAACGGATAGAGGATGGATGAATGGATGCTGTACTCACTCGCCTCCCGGTGCGTTAGAGGAGCATCCTCGTCTCTCACAGCCAGCTCTTCAGATGAGTTCTCCTGGGACAGCGCGCCTTGGTCCTCACTATCATTCTTTGCAAAATAAAAAATAAATAAAAAATAAAAATAAAAAAAAAGCTCCAGCCTCCTTCACAGCCTGCGCTCACTCTTCTTCTTTGACATCATATGAAGAAAACAGCTGCATGTCACGGGTGGGGGCCTTGGATTGCCGTTTCGGGGGAACAGTCGTCCGTCTCTCAGTATGTGGAGCACAAGTGACAGCGGCGGATTTCTATTTGAGGCGATGCTGACGCGCAACCGGAGGGGCTCGCCTCTCGCCTTTCTCATCTGGTTCCATCGGTGCTTGGTTAGGCTGCACCATGTGACTGAAACAGCTGTCAAGTAAAAACAATAATAGAAAACATTTCCGGTTTGAGTTTTCAAAATAAAAAGCACACGCCTTAAAGTTCACATTAAAATTAGGATAATACCACATGCATTTATCGGAGTATCACCCTTTGCAAAAATAACGTTGAAACATGCACCTGAGAAGAACTGCCTCTAGTTGTTTTGAATCGACCGCTGAAAATTAATACAAATAAATACACCTACATGTGAATATTTGTATGTGTTTGATGGGATTTTACAAGGTTTAATGTTTTTTATTATCTTAAGTGACTACAGTTGGAAAAAAATGAGTAAATTGATCGATATTTCTGTCGCTTTGCAGACTGGCCAGTAATTTTTGTGTAGACTGAATATAATATGATAGAATAGAATAGAATAGAATAGAATAGAATAGAATAGAATAGAATAGAATATGAAAAAAGAATAGAACAAAATAGAATAGAATAACACTCGAAGTAGAATTGAATTCAACTGAAGAGAACAAAATTTTAAGGGAAAAAAATAGATTTACTGTCATTGCAGAACTGTAAGTTTGCAGTTTTCCTACGGTAAGAATAATCTAAGGTAAAAATGAGTCAAATCAAAGCAGATATTGAAAAACATTCACATTACTTAAATACTTTTGAATATTTTATGCCTTTATTTTGAAGAAAAACTCCCCGTTTTCCTGTATTTTTACTCCTCACGTCTGACTTTGCGCATCTCTGAAAGCGCCTATTCAATTAAAATCGTGCTCACAGAACAGCGCCTTCCAGCGGCCAAAACAACAATAACATCAAATCTTCAAAATTATTCTGGGACCAAATATTTCTTCACCAAAACATAATCCCATTATGAATTATTGACATGCTCCTAGTAGCTTCTGTAGCCTATTATTATTCTTCTTCTTTGGGTCTGGAACTTTCTTCATGCTAAAGTACTTGAGGAAAATCAGATGAGACTCTGCTGCCAAGGGCATATGCATGATCTTAAACTTTTATGAGCATGGGCCTAAATAAAGAAAGCATTCATATGCTTGCCGTAGAGCCAGTGGTGGATGTAATTTTCAGCTGTGTAGGCTAGTTTGTGTTGATAAATGTCCTGCAGAGCTGAAGGAAGCAGCTCATTTTGCTGATGATTTAAGGTTAGGTTATGATGTATTATTTGTCACAGCAGGTGTTAGTTGCAGCAGTGCACAGCATCATGTGCTGATTCTGTTGCCACAGCATTTCCCTGGGTGACATACACAATTTCAGCCTGAAGAATGGCAGTGGTGAGCCTGTGGTATAAACAATCATGTGTTGTACCACTAAAATAGTCATTGTGTTCGCTGTAAAAGTGAGGTTGCGTGTGTGTTGCCCCTCAGTCTCCATCAGCTGTGCAAATTGTCAAATAGCTGATATCTAAAGTGAATGTAGTCGTCTTTAATTTGCGTGTTTTGTGTCTGAGCGCCAAAAGTTGTGAAAGGGGCACGGCGAGGGCAGAGCGAGACAAGAGAGAGAAAGAGAAAGAGTGGGACTTAGAGGGGAGAAGGCTGAGACATTTTCAAAGAGAGAAAAGCTGTGTCCTTTGAGGTCCTTTTTTCTATTGTTGTCCACTATGAGCCAGACTCTTAGGTCTCCTCCACAATGCTGGTCCCCTCAGAGCAGCACACCACTGGCTGTCCTGTCACTTCACATTAGTGTCTTGGTGGAGAACAGCAGCCCCTAAGGGCCTGGACACACTTGTCATGAAAGAAATGTTCTGGGCACAAATGCACACACACACACAGACACACATACAGTGAGTCGATAAGGAGGTGTTGGAAAAAATGGGAACACACGGAGAACCTCCATCAATGCTTCGAACAGAACTATATCAGTGACCTTATTTCAGCCTCAGCTTCCTCTCTTTCTCTCACTCTCTCTCGCCCACCCACACACACAGACATTTTCATGGCACGCATTCAGAAGGCATGTTCTCATAAGACATGCAGTTCTGAATGAGTGTGTTTCGTGTGCACAAGAAGTGCACAGCGGAACGTATTCTTCGAGTGGCTTCAGCACACGCTAGCTGCATTTTCAACAGTCAGACATGACATCTGTCACCAACAAATGGGTTAATGAAACCCACCACAAATAAATATGCTTCTGTAATGATGTTGGACCAACTGGTGTGTACATTTTAAAAACTCAAATAAGCAAATAAATGCATGTATGTGCTATAAAGAAGTGAAATTAATTAAGTTTAGACCCACGTTATAAAAAACACTCACATTTTTCCAAAGATATTGCTCATTTTACAGGAATTTTACTTTTAAATCAATATACATTTTAGGGGTCCATTCCACGTGTAATGATGCCATAAACAACTTGCTGTAGTGGAAAATATTTCATACAATATTATGATAATACTGATGTATCGACTTACTGAAAGTAATGAATAATGACATTAACTGTATGAATGTCAAAATTATTGCTAGAGAAAATGCCTTGAAATTACGCCGGTCTGCATTGTTTTAGAAATCATTTGCTTCAGATATGAAATGTTTTAAATCTTACACACTTTGATCACATTGACTTGAAAACAAATGACAATAGTGCTGCTTAACTAATGTTTTCAAGATGTATGATCAAGTGTTGCACATATATACTGTACATAAGATTATATATAAAAGATTGATAAACTGACACCAGAAGGAATCTGAAAAGTGGATGTATTCTAATGCTCAGAGTTTTCATGTAACTGGTAGTAACATCAATTCTCTCATCAATTCATAGAATAAATATCACTTCTGATTTATGTTGTCTTTGTTAGTGACCTACATTTGGTTTGGGTGACCTTTATTTAACACTGCTAACATTAGTGATATCACCTTCAGGAATAATCACTTGTCTTTGAGTATTTTGGTTCCATATTCACTAATGAACAATAATAAACAACAAAACAGTGCAAATAAATAAATAGGTTCGAATTCATATAAGAGAAATATAAAAGCCCTTTGTCTGCCATGGGAAACTCCAGCAAGAGATTTAAGGAACCTAACACCAGACACAAATAAGAAATAAAGTCTCACACAATCTCACCTACTTTGTTGGACTGCATTTATCTTTGGTTACAGGATGCGTTTTCTGTGGCATAACGCATATGCAATATCACAATAAATGCCACAACATTTACTTCCACCCAGAGTCGCATTCATTTTTGGTCTGATCTTGTATCGATGATGGGAGAGTTGGGTCATTGAGTGAAAATATCCTCCTTCCCGGAAATTCCCAGTGGGGTTCCAGTCTTTCACAATCTGAGCTTGATGAGTCCTGGTATTGTCACGTTGGACTTCACCCATAATAAAACGTAAAAATCTACCAACTGAAACATATGTTTACATGGTTATATGAACACAAAAATACTGAACTTAGACCTGACCAAGTGAAGCAACACAACATCATTAACACTGCCCACACTGGCTTGAACTGCACACACTAGGCATGATGGGTAATCGTTTTATCTGCCTCTCTTCTCAACCTGATGCGCCCATCCCTGGACTCATCAGACCACATCTGGACTCATCAGACCACATGACCTTTTTCCATTGAAACACAGTCCAATCTTTATGCTCTCTAGCAAACCACAGCCTTTATTTCTAATTAATCTCCCTGATAAGTGGTTTTCTTAAGGCTACACAGCTGTTTAGTCCCAATCCATTAAGTTCTCTTTTCATTGTGCATCTGGAAATGCTCTTGCTTTGAATATTTTAAAACATTGAAATTGAAATAATTTGACTGTGATATCACTAATCACCATCATTTAAGGTTTTTTTTGTCTGAACACATTTCCTCCTCAAAGATGATGGTTCATCAATGTCCACCCAGGTTTTAACAATGTGTTGCTCTCTTGCCACTGATTCATTTTACTAGTAGTGCATTCTACACTTTTTCATCTTGTTACTTTTCTTATTACTTGTTATATTGTTATTTTATCCTGTTATTTATTTTTATATATCCTGCTCCAGGACTTGTGCACTTAAATTTGTACTTGTATTGTGTGTTTGCTATGCACTTCTGGCACAATAATTTCCTTAGGGATGAATAAAGTTCCATCTTATCTTATCTTATCTTATCTTATCTTATCTTATCTTATCT
>JAPQRQ010000026.1:14132933-14144117 GCA_037367365.1 Apogon talboti | reverse complement strand
CTATCTATCTATCTATCTATCTATCTATCTATCTATCTATCTATCTATCTATCTATCTATCTATCTATCTATCCTATCTGTCTATCTATCTGTCTATGAATTTGCAGCATATCACATTGTTTTAGTACTATATATTCTGAGTGATCAAATCCAAGTGAAGTGATCAACAGCTGTTAATACCTGAAAAAGAGCCTTGGTCCAGTACAAAATGATACAAAGTTAAAAGGATTTCCATTGGACCCTGGATTTGAGAACACGCTGGTGTCCACTATTCCCTCCTATAGAAGCTATGCATTATACTGTTACACAAGCGGTGCTGAATTTTCTGGTCAGCCATAGAGCTTCAAATTCTGACCAACTATTTGAGAACCATATGAACGGATGGGTTGCAGAATGTCAAAACTCATTTCCTCCATTCGTAACTGTTTTCCCACTCGGTTTGGGTAATGTAAGTGAGGAGCAGGTGAACAATTTCATCATGATATTTCTGAAAAGGACACAAGGCACCGAGGACCCGTCAGTCCAGACATGATGAGTGTTTACTGTTGATTCCTACAGAGAGAAACTGTCACAACCCACAAGTCAAGACCAACAGTCTGAAACACATGGGAACAACTGTGAGCCAAGATAACAGGCTCTACTACTTAGTTTTCTTCTTCATTGGGCTGAATGTTGATATAACTCCACTCATATAACTCATTCTGATCTGCTGGAGAAATTCTGAGTACAGATTTGAAATCAGTACACCTGATGGATGATTCTGGTCCATAGAGGTCAGTACGCCAACATAACCCACCAAATGCCTCCTTCTGTCGCTGTTTAACAGTATTATTAGGTATTAGATGGATATCAGACCGACATCAGACTGTCTTATCAGTTTTTTTTTTCACATGCAATAATATATACAAGTGCAAGAAGTCGACAAACGTTTGAGTTAACCTCATTTCATTGATATTATGCATGAGCTCTAAGAGTGAGAGTGTGAGAAACGGCAGAGGGGTACAGCAAAACGGGTCATAAGAAGGTGAAACCAGAGACGGACACTTGGTGATAAATGACCCAGCTGCCATGACCTCGTTGGCAGTAGGTCAGGAGGTCAGAGGTCCTAATAGAGTTCAGTGCAGTGCAGGAAACATTTGATCTGAGGGGCAGTTGGGATTAGTACTGCGGTTACCCTCTACATACAGTACTGCTACGTCCAAGAATTTGTTTTCACATATTTGAGCTGATTGGGTCAGGCTAAAACTCAAATCTGTAATGGTTGAATGACCAAGCTCTCTCTGTGAGGATTAGCTTGAGACTCGATGGGGTTTCTCAGGTAAACACTATGTATTCATATGCACATTCTTGTTTGAGTACTAATTATGAACAATCTGGAGCCAGACTGTAGTAATGTGACATACTTAAGTAGACACCGAAGAGCTAATTTGATTGAAAACACTGCAATAAAGGAAGTACTACACACACTAATTCCACAGCAGACTCTTGTGATGTGGGGGAATTCGACTGTTGTTTCTGCATGTGCTCCTGCCGACCAACGGCACTGAAATCCATGGAGCTCTTTGTTGGTCACATACCAGAGATTCACTGTCTGTGAGCGGTTAGCATCCCCACCCAACTGATTCTCCCTCTAGCTCCAGGCTGTGCCACTTAATCACCAGTCACCCCTAAGTAATCCCGTGAGGGCATTTCAGTTTAGAGTATAAGTTGGAAAAAAAAAAAAGATCTTTCTTTCCCAGTGACTTTCACTTTGATTTCGGTGACCTTTGAGCTCCATGAATTTCTTTTGAGGACAAGTGGCGCAGATTGTGTTTGTTTAAAATCACACCAGACAGCCGTTCACTCTCAAACAAAAGACAAAAATAACAAGAGAGAAACAAGGAAAGGTTGGGCGAAAAAAAAAAAAAAAGCTCGGGGTTAGAGAGGAATAATGTGTGATTTTTATCAGTTTTAACTATCTGATTCTTCTCTGATCTGGGCTTGGGAGGAGTGAAACACTGCTACATTGCTTCTAACTGGTAGCTCTTTGTTATTGTAATCAGCCTTTTGCCTGTACACACACACACACATGAAACTGTACATGCACACACACACACACACACAAACCCTCACACCATCACAAAAACCAGCAAAGGTACTTTTCGCTCTCATTTGATGTGTAGATTAAAGCACATTTCTACACTGAGCTCCCTGGCTGCCTCAGCATCTCTCCTCCTACTCAGAACTTTTTCTTCTCATTACTTTTCTTTCCCATGTTTTCTTTCTGGTCCTGATTTTTTTTTATTTATTTATTTTTTTGTAAAGAAATCCATGCTATCTCCCTTTCTCCTTTGTCTATTTTACCACCTTTTCCTCTACAACTGTAATGAGGTGTGCTTGTAAAAAGTTAGAGGTCTCTGGTCACTCATTGTATCAGCCTCATTAAGCTTGCTGCTGGTCAATAACTTCCCAAGCTGATTGCATCTCACCGAGAGCGGAAAGGTTGGCAGAATCCGCAGGAGAGACGGGGAAGGGGAGGGGGGGAGGGGGGGAGACAGAGGGGAGACGGAGAACACGAGGAGGGTGGACGAGGTGTTTGTCAGGAGCAAGCCAAAGAGGGAGACGAGAGACGGCGCAATATGCAGAAACAAACACAACAAGACAAGATGAGCTTTTCCCAAAGAAGGAGATAAGACAGGATTCCTCTCACATCCAGCACTCTCTCACTCTCTGAGGAGAGGGTTAAGTCAGATTTGAGTGCTCAGCACAGCGTAAAGAATAGAGCAAGATACACACAAGCACATAAACACATACGCACAAAAAGCGCAAAGACACACAATCGGCCAGATCACTTTAGCAACATAAAATCCATCAGTCTGACTATGGCGTGGTTTCAGGCTCTATTGCTGGTGCTGTGTGGGTGTGTGTGTGTGTGTGTTTTCCTTTTAACGTTCCTTTCAACGTTCCTTTCGTCCCTGCCACTTTGTGTCTACATTTGCACAGTGTGTATTCACTGGCACGTACCTGCGCTGCATGTTTTTTATGTGTGTGCGTGAAGCTCACTGTGCATCACTGACTCATTGTTTGTCTGTAGGTGTTTGTGTGAATGAGTGTGTGCGCGTCAGATTTGTTACACAGAGTTATCGGTGGCGAGCAGGCACACCGGCAGAGTGAGTGGTGGGGAAAATCCTCTTTGTAAAGTAGGTCATGGAGTTAGCCGCCTAGCGCTAGGATAAGCTTGCTTTAGCATGTCTGCTAATTATGCTGCCGCCCTCTGTGCTGAGTCACATCCCCAGAAAATCCTCCACAGCAGACTAGATGGATGGATGAATGGATGGGTGCACGGGTGGGTTAAGATTATTTTCACCCACCCATCCACTCAAGCTGTTTTAATCTGTTGCTGAATGTTGCAACAAACATTGCTCAAATGACACCACACAACATTCAGACATTGCAGATATTCAGATGTTTTTTACACTTGTTAAATATGCCCTTTTTTTCTGGGGTATTGGTTAAGGGGCTGAATGCAAAGTGCAGCGTCTGCTCTTCATGCACGGCCATTCACATATGATACATTCTTTGATTCTCCCTCACAATCCCCACTGTCCTATCAGCTACTGCCAGATCTAGCCTCTCTCCAGCTTTGTCTGTTGTATGGTCTTAAAAAATGCAAATGTTTAATATTTTATTTATCCTTTATTGATCCAGAGAGATCCCACTGAGATACAAAACCCCTTCTTCCTGGGAGTTCGGGTAAAAATTGCAGCAACAAACAGTTAAAAAACCATTAAATGCATAAAAGCAACATAAAAAAAGACAATAAAAGTAAGGTAAAGAAAGTAAAAGAAAGAGGAAAATAGACCATATATATAATCCATAACTCTACAGAGGTTTATGGGGAGAAGGATTGTTTTGTATTTTTAAGTGTCTTTGTACCTTAAGTTATTAATATGAGACTGTTTAAAATGAAATTATGTTTATAGAAATGTCAGAGGTAAGAAGACAAGACTGAGCAGAGAAAAACTGCAGCATTAAAATCCAGTTTTTAAGAAGCCGATGGAATCATCAGCATCTTATAATATTAATATCTATTAAATGAGAGAAATGACAGTCACACCAACATATTTTGCTTCAGTTACATTTCACTTCTGTAAAAATGTAATAACTTTATGATATGTTCATTCAGAAATAAATGCATCTTGAACAGCTAAACATTTAAGTCAATTTATGTCTTTCCCTATATACAATTGCTTGTAAAAGACACTGACAGTAAACACTCTTGCCTTGTTGCGTTGTTTTTATAGATGAATTCATTTGGGAGGATTAATAACATATCGAGTGGGTCAGCTCATGTATGAATTACAAGCCAAGATCAATGCAGTGTTGAAGAAGATATAATTGGAGCTAATATAGTGACAGCCTAATCTGTTCAGTTTGACTCGAATATTATCAACAAGGACAAACTTTCTTCTTTTACTGGAATAGTTTTGCTCTTTTCACGGATGGTTAACCTTAAATGCACTCTCCATCAAACATCTCTGAAGTTTTTCATATGCAAAATAAGTAAGCATAAAACATAAACTGGTCTTTAAAGTAAATTAGTAGTCTGTATAGCACTGATGGCTGTGTAATGGTGTGTGAGGGCAGAGATGCAGCGTTGCAGAGTGGAGCCAAGTATGAAAAGCTCCCCTAAATACTGAATGTGTGTGTGTTTGTGTGTGTGGACAGAGATAGAGACCGCAACTTCGTACCGTGTCTCATCTCCTCCAGCTTTTACAGCCAGTTTTCTGCCTGCTCTTTATCACTCTGTCTCTATCTTGTCTTGCGTCACCTGCTCTTTTTATTTGCCAACCCTGTCTTTTTCCTCTTTATCTCTGTGCCTGTGTTGTTGTTTTGTTTTTTTTTTTCTTCTGTTGGCTCACCAGTCTCTAACACACACACTGACACAATCACACACTGTGGGAGCTGCAGCCGTCTACAGTAGATCGACTGTCAGCCCTGACTGAGCCAGTGAAGGTCCTCTGATTTCAACCAGTTTCCACTTGAACTGAAACATAATCGTCTGACATAACTCCCAGCTTGTTTAGGGGCACCTCAGAGATGCCTAAACTACTGACCTACATACCTCTCATTTCTTGCTTGTATCCACACAAGTGAAAACCAGCATGTTTCCTCCGCCTGGAAGAAATACTCGTTCACACGCTCCATCAGCTGCCAATATCTGTTTGCAAGGACGCTATTGACATTAGAGAAGCGATATTACAGTAAAGTCGCTTCTTTATATTGACATGTTTCTGTCACCACCAGTTTTTTTCAGATCATGTTCTTAAAGATTGTACAGCAAACTTGATCAGACATTTCTCCGCATTTATTCGATTTCCAAGTGTAGTTTGAGCAGAGCAATCATGAGGAACAGACTACACCAAAGTCACACATATTTCCATAAAGTGGAGCCCATTAAAATGTGATGCCCAATATTACCTGGCATGTGCTGGTGTTTTCAGAAAGCCTAGTCTGTATCTCTGCCAATTTTCTCAGTTCTCTGCAGTCAAGATATGGCACTCACCTTAAGGTTTATCAAGCTGTGAGGTACAAAAGGTTAATCAAATGAACTGCTTGATGTACACACTCCACACAGATGCTTAGTAGGTGTGGGTTTGAGAATACATGAGGGTAAGAGGACACAGAGGGAGTTTATATTGTGGAATCATGGACACAAATCTATTTTTTATGGATGCATTTTATTGTACTTAAAGCAGCATATGACTTTCATCACAAGTTTTTTTTAATTTGTAAAACCACAGTGATATCCTAATTATCACTAATCCATTAGTCTTTCCGTGCTTACACACCTGAATCACTTCCTTCACGGTGAACACCTTCAAAGATTTACACATTTTAAAAAAAGATTTGTGAACAACACTACCATTTGCCATATTTTTCACCAGGATTACATAAAAAGTACTCCACCAAATTTCATGAAACTTAGTGCAAGGGTAGGGCATGGACCAAAGGTGAGCCATTAAAAAAAGACAGAGACTGGAACTGTTGATCACCTTCTTTAACCTAAGAGTCCCGGACTAACTTAAAATTTACAATAGACACAGTAAGTAAGTAAATTTAAGAAATGAGTGACAGAAACTGACAAAAACGAGGAAAACATATGTCATAATAATACTGTGGAATGAGTGGAGTGTAAGTCTTGCCAGAGGCCTGTGCTCTCTGGGTGCCCTTCTAGTTGTTTTCTGTTTGCAGTCTCAGTGACAGAGAAAATTAGAGCACATGGGTACGGGTGGTGATGGCTGCAGTAAACAGAAGCAGCTGCTCACCTGCATGATGGGTTAGTTGGAGAGAGGCTGAGTAGATCTGCTTATTTGTGTTCACTGTTATTACGATCATGACTCTAAATCTGCGCATTAGACGTTTAATTGAAAGTTCAAAAGAACAAATTTGGACCTGAGTGAGTTTCTGTTTAACACACGTGACAAAGTATAATACCAAACCTTAAAGGAGGTACATGTAGTATTTCTACTTTCAAATTACATTTCAATGTGAACTAAAAATACCATTAAAATAATATGTATATGCTGTATGTATATTGGGATTGTAGCTCACAATCTGATACAATGAACAGTGCAGATAGATGTGTCATAAGGTCCTGACCATATATAACAATCTATCTAGTCTCTCTGGGCTGTGAATACAGAACATAATGTTCCTAATTAAACACCAACACAGCAGGACAGTACTGCAAATTTACTCTCTTCTTTTAGCAGCATGTGTTACTCTGGCCTATCATAAACAATAGCAGATAGAAACCAAGAAAGTTAATTTCAGACAAAAGGGAAATATACTGAAGTAAACAGGCAGTGTATACAGTGGTGGACATCCCATGCAGTTGTGATATATTACATTAAGATTCACTCTTAAGTCATTGAACCCAACAAATGCATGCTCTCTTCTACACATAAACTGATCTGTGGAGGACAAAACTGGATGCTTCATGAACATAATGCCCCATGAAACACATCCAGGGTATGACATGTTGAAACTGTCCAAAATTTGATTTTGTTATTTTTTTTCTTCTCAACAATGAGCAAAAAAAAATCATTTGAATTTGTCTGTCTGATGCAGCCACACCTTTTGAAAAAAAAAATTAAAAGAAAGCTTTTTCTGTGAATATATCATTATAATATTTGAGATTGCATGAAATTTTAATTGTGTCCAAAAACATTTTTCCACTACTGTGTATATAGGATTATATAATATAAATAATGAGATGCTCTAAGTGAAAAAAATCAATTCAGCAACAACTTCATAAGCAACATAGAGGAATATGGTTAACATAATCATTAAAATAATGTCTGCTATAACTACGGTTCCACAGGTATTGTCAGGATGCTTCGATCTGTAACCATGTGTTGAGTTGCCGAACTGATGGATAGTCTCAGACAAATATTGCCGAGCGTGGAGCTGCTACTGTGGCTAAAAATGGCAACCATCATTATCATCTAACTGTATTCCTCAACACAGCTTATCACGGCAGGGAATGCATCCCCACCTGCTTATAATGAGAAAATCACTGGTACAGAAAAGAGCAGGGAAGTGGGTTTTGGTGTGGTTGCGTGTGGGTGTGTGTTGTGGTGTACAGATGAAATAGAGACTCCCACCAAAGCAGAGCCGGGTCAAAGGAAAGGGACAGGCTCCCCGCCGGACCCTGTGGCTCTTTGCGCTCATCCTGCCCACCTATCAGTATTCAGCAGACCACCCCTGCATCCTCTTATCAGGATGGAGCTGATTTGGCCTTTAGGTCGTTTCCATGGCTGGCCTGGGTCTGTTTTTTCCCCCCCTACAGCCGTTACTTTCCAGAAATTAACAGATCCGCCGATGTTTTTGCCCAGCTCTGTTCTGCACCTCTTGAACTCGGATGTATTTGTTCAGTGTCTTTTTCTCCCCCCCACCATTCTGAATCAAGTTCAATAACAGTCTGGGTTTTTTTTGTCGCCCTCATGGTGTTTACAGGACGCTCGCTGCTCCTGGACATTCTGGCCTCTTTCACATGCACTCCTTCAGCCTAATCTCTTTGGCCCCGTCAGTTAGACCGACAAGCGTGACGCACTCTGTCCTCCCCTCTCCCCTTCTCAGCCTTTTGTGTCCCCCTCAACTGCCGCCAGCCTTTTACTTCATCTCCAAAAATCTCTCTTTGCATCTGTGAAAAAAATGTGCTCCACTTTAGTACAGCCATGTCCCTCTCTTTCTTACTCACACAACCCTGGTTTTCTATTCCGCACTTCGCCTAGAGTCCAAACTCTTAAGTGAGAAAATAAACAGAGAGGGTTGAGCATTCGGCTGGTGGCTGAAGGTCACCTCTGTTCCTGAGCGATAAAAAAGCTTAGGCTATTTTGACAGCTGGCCAGCTTTCACCTGTTCCCGAGCTTTCCCTCCGGCTCCAGGCAGATGCACAGATGAAAAAAAAAGTTGAAACTGATTTTTTCCCTTTATTTATTTATTTTCCTCAAACTTACAACCAAAACATAAAGTTTGCACTCTCCCTTGTTGTGCACATCCCTGTATGTTACATACATACATACCTACTGTGTCACCTGTTTCCATTCCATTCCTCATTTAGTGTGTTGACCTTTTATTATGTTTGCATTTTATTTGTCATGCGTGTGTTTTCTTCTGTTACCGTTTGTCTTTTGATTTACTCCATGATTTATGTGTTTGTTTTCAGTTGATTTTATTGGTGGATTTGACCCATTCCCTCTGTACCATGTCAATGAGAAACCATCTCATCTCCTCTTAAAGCCCATGTACCTGTAAGTATGGATGTGCTCTCATCCCACCATATCTGTTGATGCCTTTGTGTCACTTTGGGAGCAGGAGTATGTGTGATTAAGGATACACAGTGCATTGGTTCAACATCATCAAATCATATACGATATTCACATTGTGTTGATGCGCAATGTGATGTTACCACAACCTGAAAATGCATAAAGAACAGCAGAAGAACACCAAAAAATAAGATCTGATGGTGAGACGAAAAGCAGTATCACTTGTATGGAGTTTATTTGGGTTACAGAAAGGATGATGTCGGCAAAAAATTTACAGGTACAGGACAATAAATTATTTCCCTCAAAGTTTCCTCAGAAGAATAGATAAAACCAGTTTGCCATTATAAAGCCAAAGGCATAGCACGCAAGTTCAAGACGGAATAGTTTGTGCTCAAGTGATTATTTATACTTTTATTATCATTGTATTGTAATTGCATTTAACAAGCCATTCTAGAAATTCTTTCCAAAGACTTGATCGTGTTCTCTGCAAAAAAACAACCAAAAATGTATGTATCTAGTTCTGACCTGCATGTCACTGTTTGCTCTTCAAAGTATTATTATTATTATTATTATTATTATTATTATTATTTACCAGGCAGTCTGGCTGAGATCAGAAATCTCTTTTGCAAGGGAGACCTGGTCAAGGTAGCAGCCAGAGAAAATCAACACATACAAGATACACAAATAAATAATAAAACAGAACAACAGCTATTCAAACATAATGGCCTCTCAAGAAAAAACAACAGCATTCCTCCTTCACTACATACTTTATGATACTCTTACAATCATTAATGGATATGAGTGTGTTTTAGTTTAAGATCTTTTCCTGCTACTCCCTCAAAGTGTTGATTTTATCAGTATTCATTATTACAAACAGTTCTGACTAGAGACACTAGCAGATGGTTGCTTGCTCAGTATCTAGAGATGTTATCATCAGCCCAGGGAGTGAACTACACACTCAGACATGATACATCATGTAACAGGGCCTGTCATGACAATGCTGTGTGTATATTTGTATTGTTTACCCATGCCATAGAGAAATAACATGATAGGAATATAGAAAATTCTGTCTAAAATTGGATTAATTAATTAAATTGTGCATGAATCTTAATGACAATAAGCCTGGGAAGTCATACAATAATTCTCTGCCAACATGAAATGAATATTTTATTAGCCTCTTGACAGTTTAATCAGCTCAGTCTCTAATGGGAGGGAGGAAGTTTTCATCTTCCTAACCTATCAGGAGTTATATCTTGGATAAATGTGTTCGCAAATGTGTGTGTGGGTGTGTGGACGAGTCGACATCAGCCATTAACCCACTGTGCTTCCCTTCCTTGTTTCTGTTTCTTCCAGGTCTACATAAGTGAGAGCGCACCACCAGGGAGGTGACACAGCAAATTCCCACGGAGACAACATGGCTGTTTTGATACGTCCGAGCACACTTGGGCTCGCCAGACATTCCTCCCCTTCTTGATTTCATCCTTTTGCTACTTTAAACATGTCATTTACTGGTGTGCTGCCCAGAAAGGCCCACGCTTCTCAGTTAGGGTCCATTGTCTTCTGAGAAGTGATGACAGGTTCAGGGAACAGGGGGATTTCAGTGTAACAAACTTTCATATCGCGTATTATTTCGACTAATCTCAGCCATTCTCTTTATGTTGAGCTGTTTGCTGAGGTCCTGTTGTTGTGACCTGCCGATAACGATTTAATACTCTCCAAGAAGACGACTGTATAGAACATGTACAGCATATAAATACAGTACATCGTGTATGTAATCAGGGACTGCCCAGCATTCCCAGTCTGTGGTACTGTGTCTTAGAGGACTCTGTGATTTAGCATGTTATTGCTGGTTTGGCTCAGATCTTGGCCGGAGGGCTGAATTACAGTGGAGCCTGTGGAATGAGCTATTGTGCGCTGCCTGTTTACTTTAAACCAGGATCAGTGTGCATAAATACAGAAGCAGCGCAGGAAGAGGCAAGGGGAGTGGAGAGGTAGAGGGAGAGCTAGAAACAAAAGAACCAAACCTACAGGGGCATCCGTCAAAAATAGAAAATGTAAATAATGAAGCAAGGGGAGGAAGAATTTGTGTTTTTTTCTTCTTTTTTTTTTTTTTTTAGAGTTTGAAATGTGAACTATCACGAATGCAATGGAGGATTAGTGCGCGAGAGATGCGCAAAAACAAGAAATGGCATGTGAGTCTTATCTTTATTTCTGGAGTCTTATTATTTTTACCAACAGCCGAATCAGTATTTCTGACGTGTCAGTGTTTTGTGTGAGACAATGCGTTGAAAGCTTTGTTATCAGTTCAGTTTTTATCCTCTAACTACTGACAGATTTGGATGCTGACGTGTGTGTGTGTGTGTGTGTGTGT
>JAPQRQ010000026.1:14109523-14132833 GCA_037367365.1 Apogon talboti | reverse complement strand
GGGGGGGGTGATCATTATAAACACTCAAAGCAAAGGTTACACAACATATTTTTAACTTCAAGAAAACAGTAGAAATAGTTTGACTATTCTTATTGCACATGGTAGTGTTAAATTGTGTGGCTATGGTTTTCAGTGTGAAAGTAGCATGGTTAAACCTGTGTGAACCAGAGCGTCTTATCAGTACCACAGTATGGACTCTCCGCAGTAGTGTTGAATTTATAGCATGTTTTATACAGGGTTTGTATGTAATTATGTGTATGATCTACAATGAAAAAAACTCAACTGGATTTATATCAGCTGGTTAAACAGTGACTGAAAGTTTCTACTCAGTGGTTTCTTTCCTCTTTTTTTTTTAATACATAGCCTAGTACACACTTTACCTATAGGCAGAAGTCATATTCATGTTCATAAACTGACTTTTTTGCTCATGTCAGACCATCTCAGCTCCAGTCCCTGATGCCTTGAAGGTTTGTGTGACTATTTACTGCCCCCTGGCGTCTAAAGTGTCCAAATACAGTCGCTTCTGCATTTCCATAAAGCAGTCCTCATGCTTTGGACTGAAATACTTTGTTTGCAGTTGACTGTAAATATTTAAAGCAGTATGTTTAGGTGCTGGCAGAGTTATTGCTTTGTTGGAGAACTCCATGCTATGTCTGGATGTGCATCCTTTCCAAATCCAAAACATTTTCAGTAAATCCTTTAATATTTTGCTCCGTTTACTTAACTTCTCAGATTTTTCCCAACCAAAAGAGCTCCTAACAAAGATATTTAAGTGTTATATCAGTTAATATCCACCCTTCACTGCCAGATATAGAGTCTAGAAACTGCAATGACTCAAAAATGATCCTAGATATCACCACTTCTGCTGAATAATTTCTAAATGACCCTCCTACACTCAAAGATCATCATTTTATTGCTCACTTCTATATTAGCAAGATGCAATAATTTGTGTCACTGTCTATTACTATTTGATTCTCTCTGTATAATTGACATTGTATGCACTCATGGGTTTGTAACTAAGGACTAGGCAAAAATGCAAAGCACCTCATATTGTAACATAATCAGTGTTAGTAGTAAATTCTACTAAAATAATTAGAAAAACGTCTTCCTCTCGGTGCAATACGGCCTCTTCCCAAACCCTGATGACTGGAACTAGTCGAAATCTGTTATAGTTGTGTATGTGCTACTCCACTCCACTAAAAGACACAGCCTCTTTGTAGATAATTCTTTGTCTTTGTATAGAAAATGGAAAAACTCTTTTTTGTATTTTTCCTTCTACTTTGTGTCCTGTGCAGCACCATCCTCATGTGACCTGACTGTGTAATCCTATCCTATCCAGAACTGTGCTTTGTGTTCCTGTAAATAGGTGTTTGTTAATAAAAGAATGTGTTCTTTTAATGATCCCGTGTTTCAGTTTTATCGATAATTTGAATGTACGTACTTGAAAATGTGAAAATACTTTTTTAAAAAATGACCATGCACATGTAACAGCTTAAAATATTTATTATAGAAAATGCCCTGTAAACAGAATGAGCCAGTTGAATGGTTGATTTCTGTGAGTACAAGTGCAAAGGGTTTGGATCCTTTCTGTACCTGCCTGGCCCACTTTCATAGACTTACTCAGAAAAAGTTGAATTTTTGATTCTAAGGATACATCTTATGATGCCATATATTGATATTAAACCTCCAGATGCTGCTACAGCACCTGCTGAATTTGCCATCATTTGCATCACCTTGCACCAGCAATATTTCCTAAAAATCACATCAAAGCTCTTATGCAATTTTATCAACTTATATATCAATCATGCATATAATAATTAAATAGTGCCTTTAATATGTATCCAGCTCCAAACATGACCTTTGACCTGAACTTATTTGAATATCATGTACAGCAAAATCATTAGGTTGGACTTTTAAAATCTAAAATCACATTCTTGCTCACCTTGTAGATTCTATTGCTTGAAATATGTTAAACACACTATATTTATACATAAAATATATCAAGCTTTAGAATCTACGAGGAGGGCAAGATGTTCAATTTGAAGGCAAACTATGAAGGTTTAAAAATTATACATTACATGCAGAAGTGAATGGAACATCCCAACTGATCACCTAAACATGTCTTAAAGAAATATAAAATGAATATGGTTTTGTTGTTTAATAAATGTAACATCTACTTTTTATTCCAATACATGGTCTTATTTCTTAGTATTACAGACATTATTACGCTAAAAGAGATCAATTTTGGAGATGCTTATTGCTGTTTTGCTTCAGCAACTGAGTCATGCATCACTGAACATGGTCCAAAATGATTTTCTAGACATAATTATGCATTTTACCGAGGCAGATACACCTATTTTTAAAATAAATCCAAAGTGGGCAAAACAGATAGGACACCAGAACATGTCCTTTACATTGTACAAAAGAAAATTCAAGGCCACTCATGCAACACCTGCATAGCAGTGGTTTGTCACTACAGCCTCAGGACATGAAAGCACGGACGCTGCCTCTGATGACAGCTCTGCAGATGGGGCAGTGACGCAGGCTGGCAGCACAATCACCACACACCACCAGATGACCACAGGGGATGAAAACGATGGACACTAGCTTGTCCATGCACACCTTACAGGTCCTCTCCTCCTGCAGCTGCCGCAGGAGCTCCTCTGGACTGGGGTCTTTCACTGTTAGGCAACAAAAAAAGGATAGGATTGTTAATGTTGAAAGCAGGGGTGCTAAATAGATGGCATGTGGGTCAAAACCTGCCCACCACAGGGTCCAGTTCAGCCCGTGGGATGAATGCAAATGCAAAAATGACACTGAAGATATTAACAACCAAGGGTGTCAAAATCATTTTAGTTCAGGGGCCACGTACAACTGGATCTCAGGTGGGTCAGACCAGTAAAATACTATTACAATAATCTATGAATAATAACAACTAATAATATCCTGAACAAATATAAACAACCTGAAATGTCTTAAGAGGAGTAAGTGCAATTTTTACCATATTATGTCTGTTACTAAATGTTTTATGCCTTTGTAGACCCACTACAGCCTAGTAAATGATAAGCTGAGGCACAATATTGTTAAAATTGCACTTATTTTTCTTAAGAAATTTCAGGTTGTTCATGTTATTCCCATTTTTTAAGGGGTAATTTGTGAAAGTAAACATTTTCATAAGATAATTTTACTTTTTTCAGTTCAAAACACACACAAAAGTTTGGATTTGACATTATTTATAGGTTATTATATCATTATTTTACTGGTCTGACCCAGTTGAGATCATATTGGGTTGTATATGGCCCCTGATGTAAAATGACTCTGACACCCTTGGTCTAAAGTTTAATCACTGCAGGCTGTCCCAGCGCTGTAAATGTGTAAAGATAAAGTGGGTCTTTTTTCCTGTTAACGATGACTTCTGACCTTTCTCTCTGATGGCTGTTTGTGCTCTCCTATTTCCAGCGCTGGGGCCCTGCCTCACCTCTGGCTCTAAAAGATATAAGTGTTAAAACAGGAATAATAATATACAGCTTGATCCACTGTAAAATAAAATTTGGGCTTTTGGTAATTTTCACTCACACACACACACTTACAGTAAAATAGTAAAAAAAAACCTCTAAATAATCTTTCACACCAGTGTCAGTTACCTCTGCTTTGCGGGCCCCTCTGCCTGTCCTCTTCCTCTGCCTGCAACACATCAGTGACCAGGTCAGACACAGAAGTGTAGTGTTGGCCAGTCAAAAGGTACTTCGTCTGGACTAGACTTTCTACCAGATTGGCCTCGAAGCCCATCTGGAGCACAGTCTGCACCACAGGAGACAGCATGGCTGAAGAAGCTCCCAAACCTCCAACCATATCTGAGAGATGAGAAGAAAGAGAATAAAACTGTTGACTATCCAACTGATACAATAAATAAATACATGTTATATCAAGGCTAGATACGACAACTGCTAATAAATGAGAAAGTAGCAAATCAAGCAGCTTATATTTCTTTGTCAAAACATTAATGCGTCAAAACACAGGCCTTCAGTGCATCGCAGACATAAATTCTAATTACAACTCCCTCATCGTATGGAATAACTGCCTTCTCATGAATGATCTGCAACCCTGAGCAACAGTCAAATGGCTTCCATCGCCTTCCCTAATTACTACAATCCTCAAGCAAACATTAGCTCAGGTAATTGAACATCCACTTATTTCATTTCAGTGGCTGGGGCATAGACACATAATAGAATAGCTCCTCTCTTTTACAGATCCTGTGCTCAGTGTGCCAGTCTCATCTCGCATAAAGTAATACTAATGCCCAGATCCACGTCTCAACAACTGTGGTATTCCCATGAGAACAAAGTCAGTTGTTTGCAGTCTGTTTTGTCTCTATTCCCCAAATCCTGTGGTGTTACTCACAGTTTTGCCTCACCTTCCGCTATTTATGGAACAAACGCACATAGACGTTGACAATAAGATGCAAAGATAATAAGTAGAATCAAAACAGCAGGTTCCAATCTTACAATCAAAGATTTTCTTTGGTTGTCTTTGAGTGTTGTGTGGCTTACCGTTTCTTGAACCAATGTCTCTAGCAGTAGGAGTCTGTGATCCGCCCTGAAAGATGAAATAATACTCTGAATTTATAGAAAAAAGATAAGATTTTCCTGCAGCAATGACAGTTATTTTCCAACTATTGATTATGTGCTGAGCAGACGAGAGGGATAAAAGTTCTCACCACAGTCTCACCCAGATGGAAATGAGCATCCTGTATGTTGCTGATATACTCCTGCCCTCTGGACTGGATCAAGAATTCACATCTGAGGAAAAAATAATGGTGTTTTCATCATGTGGTAAACTCAACACGGTGTGAAATGTATAAACAAAGTCAAAAGTATGAAGCCACATTTTACATAGAAAAACAAAACAAAATAAAAAAAAAAACAGGTAAATGATGCATTGAGTTGATTCCTCCTGGTCTGACAGTCCTGGAGTTACCGTGGAAACCACTTGGCATGCTCCTGCCAGGGGTCGTCTCCGAGTTCCCAGTTCCTCAGTCCTCCGTCACAGAAGAAGCATTTGACATTGTCACCATGGCCTGAGAGTACATGAAGAACTACAGTCAGAAAAGTACTGGGAAGGCAAACACAAGTGCAGTATGACACAAAATGATAAGACACGTATTCTTTACTCCAGTTTACCCAAAAAGACCCAGTTCTAGTTTTGTAGCAGTTCCCAAACAAATTTTTTTCTCTAGTTAACCTTTCTTAAGTGATTTATCATCATTTATTATTATACTATCCTCTGTATTTTGCATTTATCACTGTAAATCATGTATTGTCCTATAGTTAATTTACTATGTTCGATTTAGATGTTCATGAAAACTCAGTTAATTCAAAGGTTATTATATTAAAACAGAGAAAACTCAAGAAAAAGTGACTTTTTCAGCGCAGATATCAATAAGTGAATGTAAAAACAAGTGTCTCCATCCACTGTCATTGATCCAACTCCATGGGTTTTACTGGTGAATCAATGCTGTTGAAGATAACAGTGTTTCCACATTCACTTCAGAGCCTCTGAACGTCCAAATGAGTCATATCTGATGACCATGAAAAGGTGATAAACTGCATTTTACACCGATTATTTACCTGTACTGATTGGATTAGTGGATCAACAGATATTAAACATATTTGTTCAGTAGATGCTTTTGGTCACTGGTGGAGGTTTGAGTCTTTATGGGTTAAACTACAGATACTTGTTAAAAAAAAGACTCTGGTAATAGTAGAAATACTAACTCAACCTATTTACTCAACTACAAGGAAAAAGAAATTCACAGGGCATTTCTACTGGCTGTTTCTGTCTCATACAATATTATTATAATGCATATTGAATACAATATACTGACAATAATAAACATTCATTTTTCTCCGACATGCAGCCACACAACTCAAAATATTACGATGCCCTTTTCTCTGCGGTCCAGTCTCTGTTTCATGTCTGTTTCATCTCCCAACACATTTCATGTCATTTTCATCTTGTTACAGTAATAATGTGTGATATCCAGTTGATGATACATAAACAGACCATGTTTGCATGTTATTATCCCGTCAGGTTAGTTGGAAATAGGTCTTGCTGTTGTGAAAATGCAATGATGCAGAAAAGAAATAGTGAACAATCCTAAAGGCATTAAAACTGAAAAAGTATCTCATGATAGTAGTATTAAAATAAGGGAGTAAAGTGATGTAAAAAATCAAGTACAAATACATTCAATTTCTACTTAAGTGATAAAGAATTTGTACATAGTTACTTCCTGCCTCTGGATACAATGCCATATTCTTTATTGGTCAACTGTGGATTTTTTCCTGGGGGTGATGTAGCTGCATTCAACATCAATAAATCAAGTGCTGCTGTTGAAAAAATTAAAAACATTTTCTCCATGTGATAATATGTTGCGTGAATCTGTGGACTTCTACTTCTCTAGTGGCCCCAGCTTTGTCCAGGTTGTTCTGTCCCCAACCTCATGACTCAGCAGGACAATTGTACCGTGAATTCTCTTACAAAGAGAGGTCGCTCTAGCAGTGACTGGGACAGAGGTGAATATTTCACTGATAATTTGGATTATTACACTTTGCTCACAAAATGCTGGGAAAAAAAGCAGATTTGAGTAGATTGCATGAATGAGTTTAGATCTTACACTGAGATTGTACAGACCTGTGTAGAAAAATCCTGCCCTGGCGAGAACATCCGGCTGGACTGAGGCATCTGTGGGCCAGTTGTGGAAAGTGGTGAGCCGTGAATCCTCTGCCTCCATCTCAGGGTAGACGGCTTGGCCAGCTGTCCCCTGGTCATCCATGGTCATCCTCTGGAGTTGACTCAACAGCTGGCCGTCCACGGAGTCTGATGATCCAGCTTGGAGTGGAATATTTCCCACAGCTCGACCCATCATGAAAGTGCAGGTGGGGAAATGCCTCTTGTGCTCGGCGGCTGGACTGTCCCCATGAACCCAACATCTTAAAATCCCTCCACAGCAGAAACACTGGACTTTATCACCGGGGCCTAAAAAGAAGAAACCAGCCTTAGCCAGGTCTCCAGATGTAACAGGTGCATCTGCTGGCCAGTTCTGAAAAGTCTGAAGCCTCTCTCCTTCTCCTCTCATCTCAGGCTCCTCGAGGATGTGCAGCATAGTCCTCCTGTCATCCATCATTCTCTGGCATGTAGGTTTTCCTTTCTCTTTTTGTCCTCTGATTGTCATCCCTTTTGCGGTCCATAGTGGAGTCCGCACTGAAGGTGAGTGCAGAGCTCCGACAGAAATAATATGATCAGCTGCGGGGGCCTGCACAGCGGCCTACAGGAGACTGCTTTCCAGAAAAGCCACCAAATGCCAGAATGTATGCTCATTGATCTTTGTATGAATGACACCCTGAACACACCATGTAGCTCCGCCTCTTGGAGAAAAAGTTCACTGTGTAAATAACTATAACCACTGAACTAATCATGGCGAGGAAAACAAGGATATTACAGAGTATTTAGAGGACATTACAATTCTAAGTGATCAATTATGTCACTTATATTATGCTTTAATGTCACATAAAACATTTTAACCATAGCTAGGGCATTGTAGGTTGCTAGGAATACTGTGGTGCATTTCAGTCAAGGACATTTAGATAAAAATTATTGCAAAAGTACATATGTATACTCTGAATTATAAGATAATATAGCCACAAAAACTATAACAATAACAGTTACCCTGAATATTGGTGTTGGACTCTATAAGATGTATTTTCTTACTGCAAGCTTCAGTATTAAAAAATGTGGGCCTAGTTTCACACATAGACAATTTGCTCTATAAACTGTATTTTTTGCAGGAATTGTCGTGTTTCATGGACATCTATTTCCTGTTTTGCTTTTGGGTTTTGTTTAGTTTTGAAAACTAGGGGTCAGATGGTTACATTCTGTGTACGCTGGGTAAGGAAAGCATTGCTAACTGATAACATAGACACGTCAACAGATGACATATGACAAAACCAATTTTCCTAACATGATAACCTAAAAATAAGGCTGGTGTGAAATTGCTGTATTGACATACTGCTCTTAAAGGGTTCGTTAAATCAATTACATTAAAACGGAAACATATAGCTGCATTAATCAGATATATTTGATTATCAAACAGCATGGAAAGTTGAATATTACCAGTTATGTTGGTTTTATTCCGAGATTGACCTTTAGCAGAGTTTTATAGGGTTGATGATGTGTAATTGCTACCCCCTAGTGGTTTAAGCAGGTAACTACATAATTATTTAGATCATATCCTAACTTTTGCTAATCATTTAGTGTAAATAAAAGTTATTATAGAATTATGATCAAATTCACCACACATATAGTATTATTTCCTGCAATCACATTAAATTGGAGCCTGATTTGTGAGGCTAGGCTAGACTACATATCATGTTCCTGTCCCTGAGCCAAAGAGGACAAATTACAGGGTTGAGTCGAAGGGCAAATGCCTTATGACAGCATTTACTGGTTTGTCTGAAGCTATTTAGTTTTAATCTGCATTCCAGTAAGCGTCACAGAACTGTGGTACGTTAATGTATTGGATCAGTACGGTGAATAAATTGAAAGCAGTTTTCCTCGTACATACCAGTGTAAATCTAACACTACGTTTATTCGTGGCATATATATAGATATATATTTTATATATGGGCATTGCATATTAAATATCTACTTTAATGACATGTAAATGATGCTTCAAACTTTTGCCACCCCGCGGGGACCGACGTAAACTGCAGCGGTGGCTCAAAGCCCGGATGGAGCAGCCATTGGGGAAGTGAACAGGGCTTTAACGTAACTGAGGAGGGCTCTCTCTGTGGAATAAAAAAGACAAAGTAACTGACGGCCGAAGACACAAATATACAAGATCCGAAAGGTCCAGTCGGCGACAAATAACGTTAACTTGAAAACCTGTATCAAGACTTGACTGCTTTCTGACACGTTATCGGAGGCGACAGACTTGAACTGTGGAAGTTGGGATACGTGAACACATCGGAAAATATACAGCTGAGCCTGCGCTACAACTACTAGCCACACGCTAAGCGGCATAACTAGCCAGATAGCTAACTGTAACTGAGCTGTGAAGTTGCTTTCAAATCACGGGGCTTGAAATCCAGTCACAAGCTCAGGCTCTGTGAGATCCAGGGACTTGCTTAATGAATTATGTCTGCCACAAGCATTGACCCTCAGGTAGGAAGGACGATGTACCTCGCCTGTAGACAGCTTGCAAGCTAGCTATGTGCTAACGTTTTACTGGGCTATGGCTATTCCTCGGAAGTGCTAGCTCGCCACTAACGTTGGCCGGTGCATTTAGCTAGCAAGTTAGCTGCATTTTGTAAAAAGGTGAACGGGTTGAAATAGAAATCTCAGGGAAATGTGTGTGTTAAAATGCAAGCAGATGTCAAATCGGCCACAATCTGTAAGTATCTGTTCGTGCCACCAGTGTAGAAGTAAAAAACTCCCAGCCTGAGGCTGAATACGTGAAACCCAAAGCTAACGCTAAAAATACACTGGTGCTCAAACTAACTTATTCTTTCAGCCAAATAAGAATTGTTGATGCTTCGTGTCACGAATACCTTGATGGTTTTTAAGCTCATCGTAATATGTGCGGCTTGTTAAGGTAAACTAAGTTACTAGCTGTTTTAGCATTAGAGGCGTCAGAAAGCCATTTTAGGGGGCAACGCTACGTTAGCAAGCGAAGTTCCTCCTGAATTAATGCTATCATAAAATAACTCAACTCTGACTAAATTGTGTAATTCCTCAGAATGATATATCAGTAGCATACGTATCTCAAGCCCTAGTACAGGCCTATTTAACGCCAGGTAAATGCATTGCCTGTTCAGGAAGTAGTCTTAGTTCAGTCTCTGAGCAATAAATAAACTACTTTTAGACTGTAAACAGCCTTATGGTAATATAGGTTAATAATGATAATAGTAACAACAACAACTATAATAATCATGTCTCATTCTTTGCTTTGCATGGTCCAACTTGGATGCAGAGATCAAAGGGGCAAGCATCTAAAGGTAAGTTCACCTAGTCAGAAAAATGAGATATGTTTGTTCTGTGTCTTTTTTATATTGACTGAAAATGGCTTAAACATATTAGGTAAATAGCTTAAGTGTCGTGGGTTTGGTCTTTACACAAGGGGACAAAAGACGTCAGCTAAATTCTGTCAACTTTTGACGGGGTTGCTTTACCAGGTGTGTGAGTAAATGCTTTCAATTTGATGCCAACAGTGGTTGAAGGTAGAAAGGCCTTAAATAACTGGCTGGAGATATTGGTTGTAAGTAAAGTGAGGCTCAAATAACATCAAAACCCAGAATTAAGAACACTTTGCTAGCAGTGTATGTGGTTGTACACTGTGAGTAATTATGGAGTTGGAATAAGAAATCTAGTGACACAAGAGGCATTTAATTTCAAATGACACCTTTCATTTTTCTTGAAGTTTCTTACAGGGGAAATCTGCTTTGTTTATGGTTAGGATATATAATAAGATGCCTTGTGTGCAGTGCCAGAGTGAACTGAAAAATCTTTTTACAACCACATTTTATACTGCTATGCTGTTTTCATAGTCAGATTAAAGATTTTGGGAGGATGATCTCTATAACTTAAAAATGGCAAGATAAGTTTTCTGGCTGTTGTAGCCTCTCTCTTTCCTCTTTCCCACCACCAACCCCTTCTTATGAGTTGTCTGTAATTCATTGTTGTCAAGCTCTTACGAACATCAGTGTTGATGGGGTTGTTATGGCCTTGTAATTTTATTTTTTATGATGCACAAGTAATTTTAGGTTTACAGCTGCTGTCAGTGGAAGTGGAGTGACAAGCAGGTCTTTTACCTGCAGGCCTGGCTGCAAGCTGGCCACACACTGATTCACTCTCAGGTTCAGTCTTTTCCCAAGACAAGGGGCACTAGTGATGGGCACTAATGATTTATCATGCATACAAGAGGGACTGAGCAACCATGTAGATTTGTCAGGTCATTTAGTTAGTCTATAAGCACAGCTGAGGTAATGGTGAAACCAAAAATAAGGGGATCAGGAAAATATAGCTCTAAATTCACATGGTTCATTTAAAGTGTGTTACTGCTGACAAAGTCCCAAACCTCATGAGTTATTTCCCATATCTACCTGAATGCAGTCTGTATCCTAGGCAAAATTAAAGTTTAACCTGTGCTTTCTCAAATCTAAAACAGATGCTGCTATTTGTCCCTGTACAAATACAAAGTTGGTATCCATGCATTTCTATTTAAAATTGCAATTATGTGCTTTTGTTGCAGTGCAAAATGGTTCATTGCATCAGAAGGAGACTGTCCACGATAATGACTTTGAGCCATACCTCACTGGTCAATCAACTCAGGTAAACCTTTTAATGACTCTGTTTTTTTAGTCAGTTATATGGTTTCACAACAGTATTGTGATGTTTAAAAGGGTGTCTTTTTACATATTTATATTTACAAAAATATTACTGTAATGCAGTATGGGCAAATAAAATATCCAAATTGCAGGAGCTGCAGTTTTTCAATGAAGGTAAAATGTATCAGTGCATGCTTTTACAATTGAAGCATTATTGCGCTACATAGGTTTGTTTGGTACAGATCTGTAAACCAGCAAAAATCACATCACTTTAATATTTTTGTCAGTCAAAATGAAAAGTACAAAATAACCATTCCCACTAAAATCATGACTCATATCACAATCAAGCCATCTGTCAGATAATTGCAGTATGATTTTTTTAAAATACATCTTGTTTCATCCATAATATTAATCAGAACCATCCATTCTTAGAGATACTTATATATATTATATTATATTTTATTTATATGTGTGTATGTTATTAAATTCATCCTATATCT
Source organism: Apogon talboti (assembly GCA_037367365.1). NCBI lineage: Eukaryota > Metazoa > Chordata > Actinopteri > Kurtiformes > Apogonidae > Apogon > Apogon talboti. Next base: position 14,120,952 of record JAPQRQ010000026.1, on the reverse strand, counting down.
TAAAAGGAACATAATGGTTTTTTGTTAAGTTTATGGAAACATAACATGATTATCCCCATTTCTGTGGATTAAGTATTTGACTGAGATATTTACCATCCAAGTTTACAGTTGCTTATATTGTGACTTTGCTAACTTTCATGCATTCAGAACAACAGCTACCAGTCCATCACCGACCCCTACCTGTCCAGCTACTACGCCCCCTCCATTGGATTTCCATACCCCCTCAGTGAGGCTCCCTGGTCGACAGGTGGGGACCCCCCTATTCCTTACCTCACCCCGTATGGACCCTTGAGCAATGGAGACCATCACTTCATGCCGGACACAGTGTTTGGCCAGCCAGGAGGCCTGGGAAGCAGCATCTACCCACACAGGTTTAACTTTTTCCCTGAAAACCCTGCCTTCTCTGCTTGGGGCACAAGTGGCTCCCAGGGCCAGCAGACTCAAAGTTCAGCTTATGGTGGCAGCTACAGCTATCCTCCCAGCTCTCTGGGGGGCACCCTGGTGCCTGATGGTCAGACAGGCTTTCACAGTGACACCCTTAACAAGGCCCCTGGAATGAACAGCCTGGAACAGGGTATGGTGGGCCTGAAGATCGGTGGGGATGTCACTGGCCAGGGGTCAGGAGTCAAGGCTGTGGGATCTGTGATTGGTGGACCTGCAGTGGCAGCGACAGGAAATGGAGCTACTCCCATTGGAATGCCCCCACCCAAACCCACCTCCTGGGCAGCCATTGCCAGCAAGCCCGCCAAACCCCAACAGCTGAAAACTAAAGTGAAGTCAGGGATGCCCAATCCAGGGGGGGCTCTGCCCCCCCCACCCATCAAACACAACATGAACATAGGGACCTGGGACAAGGGCCCGGTCACTAAAGTAGCCACAGCCCCACTGCAGCAGCAGCAGCAGGCTCTTGGCCTGCCTCTTGCCATGCGACCTCAAGCGCCCATGCAGCAAGGACCCATGCAGCCCCCACCCCCCCAGTCTTTGGTGCAGCCCCAGATGCAGCCTATGGCCTTACAGCCCCAGCCCCCGCATCACCAACACCAACACCATCAGCCACCACCTCAGCCCTACCAAAACCACACCCAGCCCCCACAGCCCCAGACCCGTTGGATTGCTCCACGCAATCGCAACCAAGGCTATGGGCAAGGTGGCCCTGGCCAAGATGGCAGTGGTGTGATGGGAATGGTTGGTGGTGGGAACAGTGGCCCTCAAAATTCCTCCAGCCAGGGACCTGGTGGAGAGTCCCACCCTGTACTGGAGAAATTGCGTGCCTCCCATAGCTACAACCCCAAGGACTTTGAATGGAACCTGAAGAACGGCCGTGTTTTCATCATTAAGAGCTACTCTGAGGACGATATCCATCGCTCCATCAAGTATTCCATCTGGTGTAGCACAGAGCACGGCAACAAGCGGCTGGACTCAGCCTTCAGGGCGATGAATGGTAAAGGCCCAGTGTATCTGCTGTTCAGTGTCAATGGCAGTGGTCACTTTTGTGGTGTGGCAGAGATGCGTTCACCAGTGGACTATGGTACCAGTGCTGGTGTTTGGGCACAGGACAAGTGGAAGGGCAAGTTTGACGTGGACTGGTTGTTTGTTAAAGATGTGCCTAACAGCCAGCTGCGCCACATCCGCCTGGAGAACAACGACAACAAGCCAGTGACCAACTCCCGTGACACTCAGGAGGTTCCTCTGGAGAAGGCCAAGCAGGTGCTCAAGATCATCGCAACCTACAAACACACCACCTCCATCTTTGATGACTTTTCCCATTATGAGAAGAGGCAGGAGGAGGAGGAGGAAGTGCGCAAGGTGGGTGCAGTCTTTTCATTGGTTTTTGTCCAAAACTCCACAAATACGTTTGATGCTTGTGAGAGACTGAGTGTTTTTCTCTCTATTTGCTTTTCACAGACTTTTGAACCTGCTCAGATACAGAACCGCTCTCGGTTGGATCAGGTAAAGAGTCATATTTTCTTTTCATAGGTTTTCAACAGAGTGCAGATAAAATTAGACACAGTCATTTCGCTGTCTTAAAATAGATTATTGTAAATATGTGTTCATCACAATCTTATATGGTTTACTCTGCTGCTGTGTAATGTCTCTGTGATTAATGAATGTTCTGTTCTTTTTTCAAACAGGAGCGCCAAAACAGGAATAAACAATAGAAGACATTTATCCTTGGCTTGATCAACAGTTACACTAGAACTTTTGATTTAAGAGACAGAAGAATATGAAAATGCAACCAAGCCCTTCATTTTTTTTCTATTTAATCCTGGTGAATCTCTGCCATTGTCGAAACTTGTGCTTTTTTGCCCCATGTACCACCCACTTCTTGTGCAGGGATAACAAGCTGATTTAATGTATTACCTAGTCACCACCACACTCTTTAGTTCATTTTTTAAAAATATATTTTTCTTCCCGTTCTTGCCATCTCGTACTCTTCTCTCACCAGACTGGTTATCTCTCTCCTGCCCCCACCCCTCTATTTCCAATTGAATCAGGGTTTGACTGCACCATGGAGAAAAAAATCTGCCACTTTATATTTCAGTACAATCAGGAACGGATGTGTCCTGCCCCTTTTTGTCCATTTGGGGGCAACATTGCCATGCTTCAGAGGTTTAACTGTGCCAACAGGGTTGGAGGATCCCAAAGGCAATGTCGGACTTGGAACTGTGTGATAATAAAACTTCAATGGTTTATCTATTTTTCATTCAGATCAACAAAATCTCTATTTTTTGGCTTACTACTGACAATTTCATTTCAGAAACCTGTTTTCTGGAGCCTTAATGTTTTTTTTTTTTCTAATTATTGGTGACTTCTCAAAAGAACTGCTCAAACAGTGACACTGCTGGAGAAATCAGGGATAGTGTGAAGTCACACGGGACTCGAGACATTTCAGAGGAGGAATTGCAAAGGCCTCTGGGAAAGAAATAACTGATGTGTCCTCCACAACCAGAACTCTCACCATTTGAATCAAAAATTGTACTATTGACATCTTTGACACCCCACTGCTTTGCTTTCTTTTGGTGTTTGTCTTTGAAGGTTCTTCGTATGTTTCATCAGGAGATTATGCTTATGTATACAACCCAGTCTGAGAGAATCGTCACATCCACCATTTTAAATTGTTTTATAATCAGAATTATGTAATGATGTAACTGCTACATTGAATGAATTGTTGCTATGGTGTTTTTGTTTCACAAAAAAGGGGGGAGGGTTCACATATTTGTTCATTCACCATCATTCTGTCTTAATCCTCTGTTCTCGCTTTTTTCTCCCCCTTGAATTTGGTTTTGCTAAGTCTATCATGTTGGTCGTAATGCTAAGCTTTAACGTAGGAGCCTATATATTCATGGAGAAAGCCTAAAAATGTATAACCTAAAAATTAATGTAACTGATTTACTATCGAGTAAGAAAAAATACGAATGAAATGTGGTTTCTGTGTGTTTTTTGGTTGTTGTTGCAAAAAAAAAAAAGTTTGTTCTAGACTGAAACCATTGATTTTGAAACAAGTACAGTACTTTCAGGAATGTTACAGAGAAAAAGATTGGAAATTAAAAAAAACAAAAGTCTAAATTGATGTGTGTGCCCATGCATGGCAAGCTGCAATACATCAAGTCTCCTGAAAATGTTAAAATATCCATCCTGCAGCTTGAATGTGAGGCAAACAGTGGCAGTGTTGTTTAGTTAATGGTTCTTTACAGAACAGCGACCCCCTGTTCTCGTGTCACTGTTTTTCAGAGGCAGAAGGGAGATTTTTTTTGGTAGAGACTAGCAGGTTCCTACTACTTGATCGCTAACTGGTAGCAGCTAACTGCCATTAAAGTATTCTGTGGGTTGCAATATTACTATAATGCAGAGAGGAATGCTGCTAATAGACACAGTTGTCTCATGTTAAGGGACTTTTCTGGGTGTTGACATTTTTTGTGTATTTGTGTAAGTGTTGAAATCTGATGTAGCTACATGGTTACACAAACGGTCACATCACAAATTTCTTTTGGTTGAAGATTGACAGTGGTACCTTTCCGGGTAGCGTGGACTGGGCTTCTTCATATTAAGTTGTTTGCTCTTTGAAGAATGTTAGAAAATGTTTATCTGATCTATTATGATTCTGTCAGAACTTGACCCCATGTTAAGTCAAGACTAGTACTGCACTTTGACGAAGTCACCTGAGAGTGTGTGTATGACCTGTATGCTTCACAACCATATTTCCAAATAGGTGAAGCTACATTGTACTTTTATCTGGCCAGTGTAATCCTTTGTAATCGAAAGAAATGACCGCAAACCTCTAACACAATCCCTTTCCCTCTCCACCTCTTTTACTTTACCTGCACTAATCAATAGCTAGGTTGATCCAAGCAATACAGTGAATGCCCTTCACATTCGCCTTCACCATTACCGCTCTTTCCATCCAGTGTAGAGTCAGGGGGAGGTGAAAGGCTAAAGGACGCCATCGAAGACCGAATCGCAGGCACACCAGTCTTTGCCTCAGGAAGCATGAACTGGTCGTGGTTTTATTACAGGGCTTACATGCACGAAAAAAATAACTGTCAGAGGATGTTTGCTGCAATAGAGAGACATGTCAGGTTAGCCATAAAATTCTATGTATGAACACTACAAAAGGAGTACTGACATGAAATATTAAATAAACATTGATTATCTTATAGACCACAGTTGTAGTGGGCATAATAACCTGTTCAAAAGATCTATCTTGGTTTTTCTTTATAGAAGAAATCAAGCCTTAATAAACTGTCCATTCAGCAATTACTTTGTCTTGATCTCATGAATTCTCTGTTAGTGAGTAAACAGCCGCAAATAGTGACCTTATTCAGAGGCAGGAAGCTCTGTAGGGCTGCCCCAGCGCTTAAATGTCACTGAAAGGTTTGCTCGGCTGGGCTGGTTTCTTTCTGCTGTCTTATTCTATCATGCTACTACTGGAGACAAGATGATGTACCTAGAAATAACGCCAAGCAGGCCTTTTTCCACCAGAGTCAAGCGTAAATCTTGACGATAGAAGAGGCTATGTCCTCAGAGACAAGAGCAGGTTATTATTTTAGCTACAAATTGATGGCAGAGGCTTAAATAATCAATGTTTAGAAAATATACCATTTAGTTCGAAGCAGTTTTTTTTTTTTCATGTAATTCTTACATGAGCTCTCCATGGTGCTGATTTCCAGATTTTGGAAGACAGCGGGTGAGGTTTTTCCCAGTCACAAAACAAAATAAAAAACAGTATCTACAGAGTTATGAGAATAAATCTGGGATTTTTCTTCTTATGTAAATATATGAATTTTATTTACACTATCATTTTACTCAGGAATTTACTCTTCCAAAAGAATGACACTTACTGATTAAAAGTCACTAATATGTCATGATTTTGAAAATATCATTGAAGAAAAAAAATTCCCCATTAATATTTAAAAAAAAACAAACAAACTTAGAACAGATGTGTACATGGTGCAAAAAAATGGCATTGTTATCATGAATAATTTCTCATAAAAAAATCACAAGAACAGAAAAATCTGAACAACATAGGCTTTATTTGATGTCACATCATTACAAAGCATATCCATCTCTGAAATAAAATAGGCAAACATTATCACACCCTGACTCTACACACTCTTAATATTATAACATATGAATGTGTATAGAAATGTTAAATATAAGTGATAATAGGGTGTTTTTATTCAGCATAATGCTCATATTTGTTACTTATATAGATTCCTTATACGTCCAGATTTTTTTATATAAACTGTAGCAGTCATGTAGCATTTTATCTAAATATGGAAATATTTGTTAAAATAGTCACCACTGACATAATATGATTTATAAAACAGAAATGACCTCTTAGCAGTTTATGTGATTACATTTGATTAATTTATTCATTGGTTTTAGTCTATGTAAGTAATCCAAGTAATTTAGAGTCATCTTAAAATATCTATCCTACAGGAATAATTTCCGATTATTAAAATTTGCAAACCTTTTACACACAAATGCTTTGTATATTCTCCAGTAATGAATCACAAAGCATTCACGTTTTAATACTAATACACAGTGAAAGGCCATGTAGCTGGTCTAGATATAAGTATTTTATTTGTCTTTATATTGCTTTTGTATTTGCATTGTTTGTCTTTAATATTACAGCCTGTTTTATGGCCTAAAAGTAAAAGAATGAAACGCATGTCCTATTGGGCCACAGCCTCCACGCTGCGTTGTGCAGAAGACGCCTGTAGGTGGCATTGAATGGCTTATGTTTCCATATGTTGCCTCCGTCAGAGCAGCGTTAGTTTTCATATCCTCCAGGCTCGTCAGCCTCTGCTGTAGGCCAGAGGTTTGAGCCTCACAGTCAGTGTGTAGAGGAGCTGCTGGCCTACTTTAGATCATAAAAGAATCACAGATCAGTGTCACCTGAATCTGCGGCGGCGTTGCGGCCCAGTGAGTTGGCCTCTTTAACATTACATGAAAGCGGGTACAGTAAATATTAATAATAACAGCAGTAATGTAGTAACACTAGCAGATGTTTAATGTTTATATTAAGACAAACAGTGTGTAGCTACGGCAGATACATTAGGATATGTATTATGTATTAATCTATGTTTTAGGTCGCGTCTATAGGTTATAGGTCTAGACTAAATTTAACACCCAACACATTTACATTTCTTAAATTCTATATTAAACCAATCAAATCTCACATTGAAGTCTGTTGATCTCAGGCCTAAAAATACACAGATTTTAATAAAAAGCGAACGAACCGGCGCACTGTGATGAGCCTTTCGACAACATCTACCTTAAAAATAATGTTAGACGTATAGAATAAACTGATTATGTTTAAACTGTATATGTTTATGTTAAAGATGTAGGCCATGACCCCAATTTGGCGGCAGTCCAGTTGTTTTCCAGTCTAAGCCTGTTTCGCACCCTGCATCCTGCCATAGATAAATTTAAATACCTCAAAATAAACAGGACATTTAACACTAAAAATTGAACAATGATGTGTAAGTGAACTGTGGAGAAATAATTTAATGATATTAATGTGCGCATTACGCCCACCTAGTTATGGCACATATACACACATGCATACACATACACTTGCTTGTGCGCACCCACACACACACACACACACACACACACAATTGAGTGACAGTACAGCAGTCAGCTTTATTCCGCTGCATGCTATTTGATAGGGCCTTTTTCTACCATTAAGGGTCAAAATGGAGAGCTAAAACCTGGAGCCCACAGTGCGATAAATGGGAATCTGAATAGTCTAACTGATGCATGATGCTGTGGAGATTCCTCTCTTGGCATTCACCGCGTGCCTTAATTGTATGGACATTAAATCAAGGTCCGCTGTGAACACGCAGAGTGACAACCCTTCAAGAAGTCGCCTCCTCACCTTGCTGATGGGCGCAGAATGAAGCCAAGCCAACAGCCTCTAACCCTGGGTGACTTCCACACTCTCAAACCTCCAGCATCTGCCGCCAAGGAGGATGCAAGACTGCATGACTGCGATTTAAGTACAGCTCCCGTTTGCGTGCGCGCTCTGGCATACACACACACACACACACACACACACACACACACACACACACACATACACACACATACACAGATCTAAAGCCGATTTTACCACACAATCACACACGCCCGCGCGCATGCAGACACTCAAATCTCAAGCCGATTTATCGCCTACACCAGCAATAATGCGCGAAAGCACATTCTTCTCCTGCGTCTCTTTGGATTCTATGCACAGATATTGATATCACTGCGCCACAGCTCGGCAATAAACCCCATCAAGTAAACAGCCAATAGCCTGATCAATGGATCTAACACAAAGCTTGCATCTGATGAGCTTTGTCATTAGCATAGCATTCGGCAACAATTATGCCCTCGATTTTTTGGTAGTGCGTCTTTACGCATCTCCTGGCAGGTTACCTTGCACAGAATATCAGCCGAGGCTACACACTCTCTCATTGTCCTTCGTCAAAACCGCACAAATTACAGCTTTACCCTGACCCAACACACAAAAAGACGAGCGAAAAACAGAAGAAATAACCGATGGCAGCGCATCACAAGGCTATTTGTTTGAAGTCATACATCCCACTGCGACCAGTACTGTATGTTCCATTTAACTTGGCTTGAATGCAGTTCCTCGATTTGTCCATGATCAACGCCCTCGGACAAAACGCGCGATGCCTCCTCTCTCCTCCCATGCAATTGACAAACTACAGTAGGCTAGTTTTACATTAGGCTATATCTGGGAAAAAGATACGACGTTCTTCTATTGGCCACACAGCTCTCTATCACATCCCTACACGCTGGTACTGTCGACGGTTATGATCTTGTGTTTGAAGTGGTGAAAAAAAAAATCTTGGTCTTCAGAAAGGTCCTCTCTCTCCGCAAGGAGTCACTTGGTTCCTTTTGGTTCGTGTCTTTTAATCTGACCCATTTCAGGCACAATCCAGCACTGGATGCATGCCCCCTCTCTTGCTCTCCTCTCTCTCTCTTTCGGGCTGTGTGATCCACTGTCTCCCGGATTAGAGCGCCCCTCTCTTCCCATCCTAGACAATTGCGAGTCTCTGCTGATTGGACTTCAGCGCAAGAGGATTACATGGGCGCACACTGACGTCATGGCCCGGGGCCCAAGCCCCCCTCTTCCTCCTCACCTCCCCCCATTAAAACCAAATCCTCATCAGCCCCAAATGTCCTTGAAACCACCGGCCTGACTTTCTGCAGCGCGTCATGCATGCATGCATCGGGGCAGACATACTGTTGACGCTTCCAGATAATAGTTACAGCCGGTGGCGTTTACCAATAAATATGATGTAGCCTTTATGCACAAGAATGTCAAAATGACATGACAATTGCGCTGTCGCTTGTATGTACCTGCGTACTGACAGCAAACAACAGCACAACAATTACTGGTTCAAACAAATACTCTATGCGTTTGGAAAGTAAAACACATCCACCGGCTCCAATGTGACCTCCAGTTTGTCATCATGATGCTGAACTCGTAATTTATAATAAGCAACGGTACATTTTTACTCATCCAGTATAACGCGCAGCCAAATGCCCTTTACACTGAAACGCCAAGATGGTCTGTTTCAGCCAAAGTTTCTCCAGTGAATTTCCAAGGCTGTTTAGACCCGTTAACCCTGTATCCTGTATGTGCAGAACAGGGCCGTGCCAGTCTATCTTTGGGTCCGCATCTACAAGATTCCTGAGACTAGATTTACTGTATATACTCCTCTAGATCTAGGTTGTCTGTACTTTTAGCACTTTTTACTTGATGACAAGGTGAGTAAAAATAATTGTGTGTGTGATTTTAGATTTTGATCTTGAATGTGCCCTGACTCTATTTCCATATAAAATCCTGCCCACCTTAATAGACACGCTGCTCGTCTGTGCTGCTATTATGACCCACATTTAGGATTAAGTATTGAAAAGGCCACATATTATCTGTAGAAATTAGACAAATATCTTGTCTTTAATTTTAATGTCAAAGATAATCACCACTTTTCAACTCTTGTTTTCTATGAGGCTCCTCTTTTGTACTTTTGATTATTGTTTTATATGCAACTTACAACGTGGACCTGACCTCTGCAGCCTACATCCAGTTAAACCAACTGAACCTATTTTAATTTGTTTTTATTCTAACATTAAAGTCCTGCTCAGGCTGTCATTAATCTACATGTAGTAGGCCTATCCACAACGTGCATTGTGTCGCTACTACAGTTAAAACCTACAGGCTTGTATCGATTTTTATCCCGGAAGAAATTGTCATTGGATTTTCAAATGTTTTCCCTCCTTCCGTAGCTTCTGCATACCTCCCACTGTTGGCTGAACAAAGAGAGGGAGAGGTCGGACCATCAGCGGTGTTTAGGATGAAACCGCTGCCTATCACTCTCCATAACTGAGCCTATACAATCGCAAATGCGCCTCTTTTTTTAACGAATGCAATTATTAACTATTTTAACAGCCATCCCTATTGTCTAATCTCGTTCTTTGCAGCAATCTACATCTCAAAACGAGCTCCCTTGCATTAGCATTAATGTAAGTCAAGCCACCAATGCAGATTTCTTAGGCCTATATGGCTATTGGTTCCTTTACGCAAAACACATAAAGCAGTGGGCTAATAAACCATGCGTACAGTAGAGGCCACCTGCCACACAGAGGTATCCTTTGTCCATGAAAGCCTATACTGATAAATCCACGCGGACTTGGACTCAAAATCCTTTGTTCCTACTCTCGTCGTTGCCGTTATCCTCCAGTTATGCGCCACACTGTGCTCCATCATATCTTCTCTCCATTTTGTGCCACCACAGGCCTGGTCCTCTGCGCAGAAAAACGCATGCGAGTGCAGCAGCATATAGCGCCTAACTTGGTGAAAATAGCCTCCGTGTCTCTGCTCATGCACAACGGAGCAAAGAGAGAGCGAGATTGTGAATTGAATTGCAGTTGCTTTTCTCCCTTCATCTCTTCCTCTGCCGAGTTGAGCGGCCTCCACATCTTAAGCTGAATGAAGGGGGAGTTGTCCCTGTGCATTACAATGACATTCAGGCCCCATTCATTCAGCCACTGTCTAACGGTCTTTGGACAGCAAATGCACCCCCATCGGGGGGTCGCAGCCCCCTCATTACACCCCCAATCCCAACATGCAGCCCCCCACAATAGCCCCAACAAAAGAGAGAGGAGATTCGGCCCCAGTTGTGCGAGCTGCGGCCCCTGGACCTTTGAGGTACGCTGGGAAAATATTCCTGCGCATTTGAATTACATTAAGGAACGTGCCATGCCGGAGTTTAATGTTGTTGTCACCGAAAGCATCACTAAACAAATATGTACGGGGTAATTCATTTCTATTTTCTGGGTCTTCACACCCTCTCTGCAGCAGGTGAAGCTTGACTGGACATTAAAAAAAAAAAAAAAAAAGCTCCAAATCAGGTGTGATGTAAAATGTGGAAAACGTCTTTTTTAAAAAAGTGTGCACATAAGGGCTCCATACACTCCCCCATAGTTTTCAGAGTTGCACTCTTGACGTAAACAAAAGCACAATATGGTGACAGGGCATGTATAGGCTGCTGTATGGCTGCAGGATCCGGCTTATTGATGGACCTGCACAATTACGCCCACAGCCCACCGGAAAAGTTATTATTTCTTTTTCTTTGGTTTAATTGGAATCAGTTTGGATGGAAATATTGCGTGCGTATTAAAATATAATATTAGAGAAAATTTAGAAATTACATTTTGCAACAGAAATAACGAGAGAATTGCCGGTATTTGTAATTACAAAGGGTTAAAAATATATAGTGCATTTTTTTTGTAACAATGTTCACGTGTAAGCAACTTGCATGTGAATAATGAAAATAATTTTAATTCGCACTTTATCAGGGTATATCAGAAATAATAATAATAATAATAATAATAATAATAATAATAATAAT
>JAPQRQ010000026.1:14069794-14089355 GCA_037367365.1 Apogon talboti | reverse complement strand
TATCTATCTATCTATCTATCTATCTATCTATCTATCTATCTATCTGTCTATCTGTCTATCTGTCTATCTGTCTATCTGTCTGTCTGTCTGTCTGTCTGTCTACCTATCGTTTCTCTGTGTCTCTTTCCACAGCTCTACATGAATAAAATGCCAAACCTCTTGTGAAGTCATTTCAACAAGTCTTGTTAGGTCACTTATTAAATATCACTGAACTGCAACAAAGGCTCAAGCAATATTGTTTTCCCCTGTCATTAAAAGGCGCTGCAGCATCTGTGACAGGTTCATAACTATCAGATATATTTGTGTATCTGTCATATGAACAGAGTATGGCAGATTTTACAGTATAGAATCATATTATACTGTCTAACTGCAGGATAAACAGAGAAAACTCAGACAGTAAGACATACATAAGCAGAGTTGGATTGTAACATGCAAAGGTATAATGTACATACTGTATGTAGGTATGGTGAGATACTAAGAGTTAATGATAGGGAAATGCAGTGTGGTTGGCCAGTAACAGTTGGCATGGTTCACCACAGAGCCACAAGGTGCTTTTGCCAGACTTTTTAGAACACACACACACACCTCACGGACACTTTGCACACACCATCTGTTATAGACACATAGGCAGTGCAGGGGCCAGACATTTACCTCACATGAGTCAGAAGCAGAAATACATCCAAATAACATGGCAGAACTAGACACAACATATAGGAAACAAATGTGAGTCGAAATTGGAGAAAAAATGTTAAATGACTGACAACAGCGACAGATGATGACAGATCTGATAAATGTGAAAGTGTTTTACAGCAGATAAGATTCTGTAATGTATTTATATTTTAACTTCAATATTTTCTCTCAAATCAGCAACACATCCACATCTACAATTAAATTCCAAAAACACACTTTTAATAAGTACACAGCTGACAAAAAAACACACACTTCTCTACCCAATTGCAATACAGTACGTTACAACAACTTCTGAATTATTAATAGTATAGTATTAGTAAAAGACAAAACAAAAACTCTCAGTGTAGCTGTATGGAGTGAAATCCATTATATTTTGTTATCGTAATCACTTTGCATTTACTGAATTAATAGTACTAAAAAAAAAGCAGATCTTTTTTAATTCCAAAATATGACACTAAATCTTTTGTGCAAACTTTAACATACACAACAGATTAGACCAATCTTTTAATCTGTCACAAAACCCCCAAACACACATATGTATGACATGCTCAGAGAGTTTTGAACATAAGCAGAAATCTTGCTGAAATACATGCATATTAGTAAGAGAAATAGCAATAAATTAGTTAAAATTAATGTCATGAATGTAAATAGTGTCACACACACATCTACACTGAATTGTGTGTTTTCCTGAATATAATAATGATAATAATAATAATAATAATAATAATAATAATAATAATAATAATCATAATAATCATAATAATAATCATAATAATACATTTTTTTATAAGTGCCTTTCATGACACCCAAGGACACTGTACAACAATAGATAAAAAGGCAATACATAGAATACAAATAATATAATATGACATGTAAGACATTTTCACCTTAAATTGATAAAGGAAAGGTACAAAGTGGTTCTTAAAAAAATCACTACAACGCCTGTGGAAGTGGAAGTCCAGACCTTTGCTTAATATGCCTCCTTGAATGTTCAACTGTATTTTTTGCGCCCAGTACTTAGAAATAAAATGCCATGTCAGAAGGGCAAAAACGTCAAAAGTTCACATTCTTGTTCTAATCTATACAGTTTTCAGCATTTGACTATATGATCTTGTCGAAATCACATCTCCGTCATCTTTTGTGCACCTTGGATAGAAACACCGGTGTGTTTTATCCACCTGGACGTCTCCATCTGACACGTCTCTGCATCCACTGCCTCCAGGAGGGACATTTGGTTATGTGGCCGATGATCATACGATTTCCACTTCCAGGCAAAAACGAATTCCTCAGTGGGATTGAGTAAAGGCGGGCGGAGGGGGAGGAAAAGGGAAACCCCTCTTGGATTCGGCTGCAAACTTGAATCTGCTGTTTGTGACATGTCGGTGATCTGTTCATTCATGAGTATTTATAATCTGTTATTGCAGAGTTTGAGGCTTTAAAGTAAATGTACGTTTTTGAACACGGGCTATATTTTCCGTCATTATCTGTGCAAGGGTTTACCACTGAGACAAGACAAACCTATTTGCAGAAATTTTAGCATTAGCATTCTAGCAGTGTTTTAGTCGACTGCAGAAAATATGTGAAAACATCATAAATTGTGTTAATGCTATATTCCACAACACACAGATGTTGTGCTCATGGTGTTTAGCATTTTAAAAATGTAACGAGATTGGACAAAAACATGTTGGTGATTGTAAAAGCTGTAATATTTTACAATTACAGAACTCATTATCTGAAGACTGAATATCTAAAGTGCATTTCCAGATCCTCCTTGGTTTTTGTATTTGCATCTTAAGGAAAATATCTGCATTTTTATCGAGAGAAACACCAAAAAAAAAAAATTTGTCTCATTTTAATCCATATCATTAGCAAACAAGAGCCTATTAGCATAATAATAATGGTTTCTCTTGCATATGTATGCAGTTGGATGGTATTGGTTTTCTGCTGCTTTGATGGATGAGTGTGGCGTCTTTCCTGCCTCATTGTTTAAATGTGTGCGCATGTGTCGCCAGAGCAGGTTGTGTTTGGCTTCAGATAGGGTTTGGGTCGGGACCGGAGGGCTAAAGGTCACAGTTAGGTGCCGGCTTCAGGCTCTGCTGTGTCATCTGTCTTTGTTTGGTAAATCAGTTGCCTTCTGCCAGGGTCAAGGTTTGGTTAAGTTCAAAGGTCACCAACAACAACAACGGGGGTCTTACGAGGCAAGGTGCTGCGTCTGTTACGTCTGCCGCCATCGCAGACACAAAGACACACACGCGCAGACACACAAAGCTCTGCAGGCCTTATCTGGCGGGAGTGGAAACAGCCGGGCGTCTCCCCCTGATGTAATGCTCATGTTTAAACTGCTGCTTATTCTGTCTGATCTCCATATCTAATTGACACCCCCATGCAATGCAAAAATGACCTCTACCCTGTTTAGATGCATACACAGACACACAATGTGTTTCCATTATTTTTAGACTTCGATGGATTTCTGGGACAATATTTCTTAACTTAATGCTAACCTTGTACAAACTTTGAAACATCTCTTAACCCCTATAACCCACTTATCAGTCTAGCTGTTAATTAAATACCACACTTTTTTACACTAACATGAGCATATATACATGAAACAAAACCACATAACCAACTGAATAAAATCAGAAAATGCATAATGCACTCAGCATAATTAAGCTTAGTTCCAATTTAAGTCAGTGTGTGCACTCCCAAGCAAAATACATGAGTTATTTTCCTGTTTTTAAGGAAAAATTGATAGTAATTCCTACTAAATGCATCAAAACAACACGCAGGACTGAAAAGGCATGCAATATACAGCATGATACAGGAGTAACTGTGTCTAAAATGCAATGTGTTATGTTACAGAGGACACACACTCAGACCCACACATCACTCTTATATTGTAAAATTGTCTTCCTGCACCCCCTAGGCCCCTTCTACTGATCCTTATTTGTCACTCCACCTAAATAGACTTCAACTTTCTCCATCCCTCATCATTCTACGTCTTACTGTATACTGGTTCATCTTTAAAAAAAAAAAAAAGAACTATAGGATAAAAAAGACTGGTTACTTAATAGTCTTCGCAGCACCTGCCCCCTCCCCCCAAACATCCATATATCCATCCATGCATCAATCCATTTCTACGTGCCCCCTCCTCCTCCCTCCTCAGCCACCAGCTGAGCCTGCTGACGGCGGCGGCTGACTGTGTGGGGGTTGAGGCCTGTTTGTGGGTGAGGGGAAGGAGCAGAGGGATTTTGGGGTTGTTGGGGATGAATGAGGTCGTCTGAATGTGCGACACGTGCCGGGGAGACTGCCGCCGCTGCTGATTCATTATATCACCCCCCCACCCCACCCTTTTAAAAACACAAGCTGGCACACAACCCCACACATATGCACAAACGCACACACACTTACACACTGTCGCACAAACTATCAAGCCTCTTGGCATTTCAGTTGTATCTGACTTAATCCATCCATTAGTCCATTTATGCATGAGACAAACACACTTGACAAACATGTCGCCCTGCGCGGAAAGACATAAAACAACACGCGCAAGCACACAACTGTGCACATGCTAACATACACACATACATGCAGTGCTCCTCCCTGATCCTGATTGGCTGAGTGCAGCACAAGCAGGCAGGGGGGAATTAAGGTCACATGGTGTGTGCTGCTGTAATCCTTTACTGAACCCAAGGACAGGTTGGCCTCCACCAGAAGCAGCACGACAGAAAAGGAAAAGCGGGGAAGGGAAAAGAATGGGGGGGGGCGGGGGGCGTCAAAATAGCATGTGCAGTGTGCGTCTGGGTGGCAGTTCATGATCATATTGTAATAAGATCACATATTTGATGCATTAATGTCTGGTGTTTCTGGACCTCGTCTGTCTACATTGTAAATGAGACAACATGGA
Organism: Apogon talboti; assembly: GCA_037367365.1. Classification (NCBI taxonomy): domain Eukaryota; kingdom Metazoa; phylum Chordata; class Actinopteri; order Kurtiformes; family Apogonidae; genus Apogon; species Apogon talboti. The sequence continues at coordinate 14,084,761 of JAPQRQ010000026.1, read as the reverse complement.
GGATGGTGTGTGTACGGGGTGTGGAGACAGATTAATCTCATCCACTGTACTGATGTAAATTTCAATAGATGTAGAGAGAAAGAAAAGGCAGGAGTACAGTAGTACAGTATTATGTGTTGTTTCTCTAGGGAGGCTAGGGTGACAGACTGGCACGCCTCTCACTCCAGTGATTTCGCCAGCCGCCTGCTGCCTCATATACCCACAGCTCTATGGTCAGTTGCCATGGAAACAAGGGGATAGGGTGTATATTTTTTGGTGAAATGTACATTGGCATACTGAGGAGGATGGAGCTAGCGGGGGCGGGGTGGCGTGCTCATTTGTTTGACTTATTTTCTGTCTGTGTGTACATACAGGGCCATAAATATGTACTCTACGTGTTTGTGTGCACGAGTGTGTGAGTGGGGTTCATGTTGCTGGGTTTCCACTTGATGTCAAGTGCTCCTTTCCCGTCTGTTCACCTGAGGGATGGAGGATTAGGTGATTAGCGTGAGATTATCAGGAGGTGAATCCCTTGGTTCTGTTAACGACTCGACACTGTTTCACACTCATACGCTCGCACCTTGATACGCGCGCGCGCACGCAAACACACACACACACACACACACACACACACACACACACACACACACACTGAAGGATCCTCGCTCTCATTTCCCAGCTTCATCAGCACCCCTTGTTCTATCACACTCTCTTGAGAAATGAGAGAGTCATTTGAGCTCGGATTGGTTCAGAAGTGTGATTGAGCAAGTTGGTGTGTGTATCTTTTTGTCTACATGTATAATAATCATATCTGTTCTTTACAACATATGTATGTACTTGTGTGATGCAGGAATTTATTAGGTGAATTCCTACACGTCACATTTGTGTGTCATTTCCCTGAATCAGCAGACTCTGGGTAAACAGAAGCACGACTAGTTTTAATTACAATGTTAATTGATAGGATACAAAAGGGGCTTAATTAGGTGCAATGAGGCAATGGGCACATTGGCACTGTGGACTTAATGATTCAATGCACCCAGCCTGCTGATACAGACACCAATCTGTACAAACACACACACACACACACACACACACACACACACACACACACACACACACACACACACAAACAGAGGACAAACTGAGTGAGATAGAAAATGCACGGGGAAAACCCTGAAGAGAGAGAAGGAGCGGGGCAGAAATCTGAAGTTGTCATCGTCATTTATTCACTGCGTCTGCTCTTGTTAACAATTTACTGATGTACTGTTGTTTCACATACTAATGTTATTGAATCAGCCGAGAGCAGAGGAGGAGCGAAAACACAGAACAGAAAAAGAAATCAGTAATGCTGCAGCTGAACATGTTGCACAATCCAATCAATATTTCCTGGTCACAGCCAGAATCAGTCTCAGAAATAAACCAAGCTTGATGAACCACATAGAAAATCTGCCAGATACTGTACCTCTGAAAATTCCTCTGTGTGTGTGAAAGGGGACGTTTGTACAACAGCAAAGTAATAGGGTGTCTCTCTATTTACCTTTGTGAGCATACATGTTTGATGACTTTGATAATTGAGCTCCTCCTGTTGTTCTGGACCTCCCTCCTCCCTGATACCTCCTGCTCCTCCACCACCTCGCTCTCCTTCCCTCCGCTCACAGTTGTTGCTGTGATATTTTTCTCTCCTCCATCCCAGAAGTAATTTGGCTTGTGAAATTGCACCTTTTTCCTCGCCCCCCCCCCCCCCCCTTTGGAGTGCTCCTCTTCGATTTCCTGTCTGGGTGGCTGCAATCACTCTCGCCTTGTCCTTGGTCCACGACCTTGGCGGCCAACACCCCCTGCAATCTATCGTCATGGAGATGACCCCACATCTATCACCATGGAGACAACCTTTGCATGGCGGTGTGCCACACCCACCCTAAGGACTCTAAGTCACTGGTACCTAAACACACAAGCATACATTGAGCAAGGTGCACAGATGCGTTGCATAAACATTGGAGGATATTTTGTGGGTTGTTGTCATTGTTTGGTATTCCTGTGAGCTGCTTATTCACTGTGACGAGCCTGAAAGTCAAGCGAGAGCAAGTTCATTGAATTCAAATAGAACTTTCTTACAAAGTGAACAGCACGCAAATAGATCTCTTAGATGTATCAGTCACATTGATATGCTGTGATTAAAGAAGGGCCAGATAAGGGGAATGAAAGAGATAGAGATGGGGGGAAATGTAGACTGAGATAGGCACATAAAAGGACAGAGCAGTGGCCCTTCAGGCAGCTTGATTAACTTCTCTGAATGCAGCAGTCCTAGTTCTATTTTCAGATACTAACATTGACAAAAAAAGCCAAAATAGAATTAAGCATTATCACCATTATCCTCCACTTCCTCACCTTCATATGTAATGTTGTCCCTGTGAATGTGCCATTGCCCTCATTGCCACAGTGGTCGGCCCCCCACTCCTTCCTCAAATGTCAGACTTTATTAAACATCATCTTGCTACTCATCCTCGTTGCAATCATCTGTAGCGTCGTCATTTTTGAAGGGCTTTAGTGTCTAGTGTTACAGATCTTGGATATGCGTAATTTCTTCATTCCTGAACCACATATAATTCTGTCATGTGCATTTTTTTGATATTGGTACCAAACCAGTCACAATATGTTTTTTTTCCCTTTCCTCCATAAGCAGGAGGTAGATGGAGATGGATGGAAGGACTTTTTTTTTTGTTTTGGGTGTCAGGAACAGCAAGTGACGGTGAAAAGACACCACATTACTTTTTCTGTATATGCTTCCTACTAACCATAAAATTCACAAATATTAAGATGTGAACATTATTTCTGACATGTCTGAAGATTTATGCATATATAAAACATATTTAAGTTAATAAATATAGACATTGACATTTCCATGCTTTGAGAAAACATTGTAACATCCTATATTGGCACTTTGGTTGTGATTGCTGTTGAGATACTTTTAAAATACTATTCCACCATTTGTTCCTTTGATGTTACCATTGTCTTGAACGTATTTAATAGTACTGCCAAATAGACTTCCTCCGCCTCTATTGCCGAATGCCCAGTCAGTCTCATGGCATGTGTGCATCTTTCATTACCTCCAATTCAACACTAAACCCCAGAGAAAAGACGAGTTGGCAGTCAGAGAGGAGAACAGGAGAGAGGGAGAACAGGATGAAAGGAAGCAGAAAAGCGGGAGAACCAAAAATAACACACCACCCCCTCATTTACCCCTCAACCCCACCCTCTCATAGAAAGAGAGGGAAAAATCTTTGGACCCCTTTTGGAATTGCCAGTACCACTCAAGCGTACTCTTATGCAAATTCTGCTGTGTCCGTGTCAACGGTTGCCGTGTTAACAGGGGGAGCTGTGGTACGCAGGCCCTCCTCACTGCCACATCATTTGTTTAAGTCATCCAAACAAAAGCCAGGGGAGAGAGCCACATGATTGGTGAAATATGCTTGTGTGGGACCACTGCAGTGGAATAATGATTGCGGCATTACTCCTGCGTGTGCCAGGGGCTGTGTGGCCATTTCATGCCAGCACTGAGTGAATGTAAGAGATGTTTATTCATGAGGGAGAGACACAGAGAGAGAGAGAGAGAGAGAGAGAGAGAGAGTGAGAGGGGAAGAAAAAGAGGGGTAATAAAGAATGGAAGGGTGGTGGGAGACAGTGATATTACTCCTGTGTGAGCTGCCTGTGTCTGTGACCGCTGGGAGTGTGTGGACCAGCTGAAGGAGGCTGAGAAACAGAGGAAGTGTGCAGGGGCACGAGACCTGGGGTTCATTTGGGTGCATTTCATTTCAAACCAAAGGCATTTAGCAATAAGGTCAACAGAGTCACATCTGAAGTCTGTGCTATGTTTTTATACGTTGCTTCCTTATAGAATGCAAGGACTTGATCCCTATCTTGACATTTTATTGCATTGGTATGGGATAATATAAGCAGGACATCTGCATATGTTTTTTATTGATATTATTATTATTTTATTTTATTTAAATTTTAAACACCAGTATTCTGTAATATGAACCCAGGAGATAAAACAAATAACTATAGAACTAGTTCTATTTAATATCCAGAATAGGTACCCTTGCATAAATGCACATCATTTCCTATACAAAACTGTGTAAAAGTTCTAGGTCTACAATAGGTTTGTTGGTTTATTAAAGTAAAATGTGTTTCTCAGTCTCTGTAGTGAGACACAATCTGGATATATGTGAAGTGTACAGCATTAACTCTTAAAGACCCAGTGCGACTTTTGTGGCAGTTCAAGTGATTCAAGTGATTTTTTCTGTATATTTAACCTTTCTTAAGTGGTTTATAACCATTTATTTTAATATTATCCTTTGTATATTGTGTCTGTCATGAAAATCATATATTTTCCTATATTTAATTTGCTGATCATGTAGATGTTCCATAAACCTCAGAGTAAATTCAGCAGTTATTATATCAGAAATAGAGAAAACTGAAAAAAAGCTGACTTTTTCAGCAAAATATATCATTAAGTGAAGATAAACCAGTGTATCCATCCACTGTCACTGATCCAACTGCATGAGTTTTACTGGTGAATCAATGTTTTAGAAGATGACGGTGTTTCCATGGTAACTACGAAGCCCCGGAACACCCAAAAGGGTCATATCTGATGACCATGAAAAGATGACAAACTATATTTTCCACCAATTATTGACATGTATTGATAGGATTAATGGATCAACAGGTATTAAACAGTTTAGATCAGTTGATACTTCTGGTTGACGGTGGATGTTTGGGTCTTTATGGGTTAATAACAAAACTTTCAGGGAAAAAAAAAGCTTCAATAAACCAAAGTGGTAGTATTTAGTGTGACCTCCCTTTGAACCCAACGTGTCTTTAACCCTTTTGTTTAGACACCATGAGATTTATTGCATTTGTTTTCTGATGTGTTATACTAGCTTTCATTCAACACACGTCAAATGTTTCTAAGTGTATGTGCTGCTTCTAGTCAAGGACACAGGGGTCACACTCAATAGTGACTTTAACCTTTAGAATCCAGTTTTGTGTGTGTGTTTTAACACTTTGCATGTATTTTGTGTATTTTCTGGTGTATCTGAAGAAAAAATAATGAGAAATAACTATGTTCCTTTCAACCCTGCAAAGACAACAAAGCTAAAGATGGCCTTCATGTATTAATACATTTTGTAGTGGTACAAAAAAAATTACACTTTAACATTGAAGCACGTATGCTGTTGTTGCAGCATATATTTTAAAGTGTCACTCAGGTTTTAAATCAAAAACAATGCAACACACCGTGAAACCTGTTAAATCACCATAGTAGTTAATATTCACAGTGGTACCTCTGATGCTGCGATATGCTTTGTGTGTTTACTGTATGTGCTTCTGATGTGTTTAAGACTAGTCATGGGGGGTAACTTGTTATAGATAACCACATTACTTTAACAAATTACAAAGTAAATGTTACTGTGATCTTTATGCTAGTTTAAGTATGTGATTTTAGGACTTCACTTCTCTGTTGAAAACATTTATCTGTACCTTCTGCTGCTGCTGTCTTGGCCAGGACACTCTTTTTTCCCAGTTAAATAAAGGTTAATAATAATTTGTAATAAAGTTGTCGAGGGTAATAAATGAAATATTTTTGACAACGAAATTACCTTAGTTATATTTTCAGTAGGCTAACTAATGATGTGTAATGTATGACATCTTAAAAATAACCTTCCCAATACTGTTAAGCACATAAACACATACAAGCCTTAAATTAAAGTTTTTATAGACTTAAACCCAGAGTTTTTATATCAGCACTGCTCTTTTTGTTTCACTGGTATGGAATTTTGTTTTTACTTTCTTACCTTGAAGCAAATAAAAGTAGAAAAAAAAATCAAGATTTGTGTTATTTTGCAGATGTTATATAAAAAAAAGTAGCAAAAGCCTGAGAGGAGAGACACTCGTTCCTCAGATCTTTGTAGTGGTTGTGTAAGTGCTGGAGGATGGTTGATCGTTTATACTCGTACTGATAGTTTAAGGTGATAGTTACATCCTCACAATGCACTGATCATCTGCTGGTTTTGCTGCTTGATCTCACTTGTCTCTCGTGTTTAACACCAAGCTAATTAGAACATGTAGAGAACAGTCTCACTCAGATGATCAAAGACACTGAATTCTGTGTGTGTCAGTGTGTTCGACGGTTCAGCAGCAGGATGTTACACTCCGAGTATAAACACACGCAAATGCACACACAAACTACGAACACGAGTGATTGGCAGCAGAGCTCAATTAGAAGCCTGCCTCGCACACGCGCATCAAGACAAGCCTTCACAGAAAGCTATCAGTCACCCACATGATGACATGCATATTTTAGGCTTCCCTTCCTGCACTCCATCTCTCCTCACTTTTCTTCTTCCACTCCTCCTCTTCTGTGTTTTCTTCCCTCACATTTCCTCCCTCATTATCAGCATGAGAAATGACATCCTATCTGCCTGTTCGGTAAATATTCCTCAACCCTGAACTCATTTGCAAAACGGGTCACTGCCACCTGCGTTGAAGTACCCTTTGAAATATAGACAGAACAGTGCATAGGGACAAAATCGCCCGTGCTCATCAGAGATATAACATTCCTGATATGCACGGTCACACACACACAGGTATGTAAAATGCCATGAAAGCCTCCCACTGTTATTATATACCTCTATATGTGGTCACAGAAGAAAGCGACATAAGAGTAAATGAAATATGACAGCAAGATAAACAATCCATTGTGACTGTGTGTGAGAAAAGGAGATTGCAGATATTAGTCACAACAGGAGGTGACATTACTGTACCTTATTTTTACCACTTGGGTACTGCAAATGCAGGAAGGTGTCATTTACAGATCTGAGTGTGGGTAGTGGATACTTTCTCAAAACATTACATTAGGACTATTTTCTTTACAATGCCAGGGCCTATGTGAAGATGAACTTAAAGGAGCAAAGATCATCCCTTTAAGACCATGAGTACGTGTGTGTGTGTGTGTGTGTGTGTGTGTGTGTGTGTGTGCTGCCTTATTGCTGTTCACCCCTCAGCAGGAATCTCCAGGCCCAGTGGCACATTTAACCAGCCAGGTGTGAAACATGCAGAAGGCCAGATGAGGAGAAAGCAACATTCAAGTGGAGCAGAAATAATGCAGTGTTGCCTATGTGCACGGTTCTTCTGTGTAGAAACCTCACACAACCGCAGTTAGTATTTCACAATTTGCTATTTCAGTTTTTCTGTGTCTTTGATGTGAGACGGCTTTGTGTGGCTCTTCTCTACACGAAGAACAAAAAGCCAATGCTGACGACGTAAAGCTTGAATGCATATTCAAGTTGCCTCTGCAGAGTAATCCGGTAATCGCTATACAGTATATTCCACATAAGAGTTTATACGTCTGTGTGTAATACTGAATAATTGCACATAAGGGTATGCCCTTCAAATGTGTTTGCGCGTTTGTCATGATTTTTATGTTCTTTGTCACCTGTAAGTACAAGAGTACGTATGTGTGTGCGTGAACATGTGTCATGCGTATATTGCATGGTGATTCAGATGAGAGGCCATACTAGTTATCGGTATTGAACACACTCTACTGTTGGTGCGTAAGCCTTTGTTTGGGGGCTGTGGTGTTTAGTAATGAGAGGGACTCTGTCGCCTCCGTGTGAGCTGTGGAGGGAAAGGAGAAAGCAACACACACGAGGACACACACACACACACACACACACACACACCAACCCTCACCTCTCTCCAATCATGGACCTTAACCAACCTCAACAATCCATAAATTGTCAGGGACAGTTGTATAGCAGTGCTCTTTTCAAGAGCCAATAGTAATCTATCTTTATTCCCCTGTACGTACAATATGTGTCATAATTCTGCTGCTTTATGATATATGAATGCTGATAGTGCTCTTAGTTTAACCTTAACCTACTGACTGAGGTCCCCACAGACCCCTACAGATAGATTTTTTTGTCGTATCTCACAAGTCATACCCATTATTAAAACATTCGGCAGTTTTTTCCTAACCACTTCATATTGTTTCTGTTTTAATTCCTACTTTACAGAACTATAAATGTACACATTCTCCAATTACCTGTTGGGGGGGAAACCAGTCTGAATATGTCCAGTATATATCCAGTATATACAGTATCTGTACACAGTGTTGGGGGAGGCTACTTTACAAGTAGTTCGACATGGCAGTAGTTGAAACAAACTACATTTCTACCCCTGGAGAAATGTAGTTTGTAAAACTACGGCTTGAAAAAGTAGTTTCAACAACTACTTTTTATTTTCAGTGTTAGATTGAGAATGTACATGTGGTCTGTATGAAACAAAATATGGCCATGGTTGGGGCGCCACGTCGCTATCGGGGCAGTGGCGCTGAGGGAAAGGTTGTCCATGGTGGTGACGACCACACGACGTTAGTAATGATCACACATCTGTGAAGTATTCGAGTGCTGCCAGGGCAAGCCAATCAGACGCAGCGTTGGCTGTTATGACATGATCATTGCCTTCAAAGCAATTCAGGATAAAAGAAAAAGGGACTGTCTTAGGTTCAATGGTAAATTACAATTTATATTACAAAAAAAATCTAAAAATACCCCTTAATTTTATGTTGTTGCCCAAAATTGTAGTTTGCAAATTGAGTAGTTAAACTACAAAAAATTACTCAGAAAGTACTTGAACTACTTGACACAGCACAAAATATGAATGTAGTTTAACTGCCAGCAAGTTACAGCAAAATATAGTTTAACTACGTAGTTCAATTACATGTAGTTTAAGTCTCCCCAACACTGTCTGTACAGGTCCATTTACAGTATTAGATGCAACTCATGTTTGCCACAGATGTCCCTATGCTCTCTGTCTGAAGTCAGAAATACAATACCTAATAAAAATATAATTGATATTATGCAAGATAAAACTGTAAATATTATGTCCTACATTTGACTGACATGCAGGGAGAGCATGACCAAGGCATGCTGTGAAATTGTGTGCTGTAGCTTTTTTTCATAGTTCTTTATAAAAACATCATTCATTTTACATGAAGAACAGCATGAACACAAATTGTACCTGAACTGAATGACACCAGAGTCAAAGGATGATAAATAAGCACTAACACAATACTATTAGTACTAATTATCTGTAACTTTTGAGGAGTGATAAGTCAACATTGTCCATGATTATATCATAGTTGTTTAATGTTGAAAACAAATGGAAGTAATTGTGTGTTATATTAGGAGTTACTCACTCTTGAAATTAAGGGTAATATAACAACCCATATTACTGTCTGGTTTGCTCCTATGTAACATTGGGATACTGTAATATACTATTACATTATCTCTGATTAGAATATCGCACATGATGGGGCTGAGAATGGGTGGGGAATGGAGAGGAACGATCTGTTGAGGAGCGGGGGTAACAGGAAGTGGATGGAAAAGGAGGAGGGCGTGGGGGGGGGGGGGGTGAGCTGCACCCAACTTTGAGCCATGTACACCAGCCATTCATAGCTGACCTTGTAATCAAAGAGAGTTGAAAAGCAATTAACTGGGACAATTATAGCAGCCAGAAGAGGCTGAATGGTTGGCTAAGTAAAGCAGTGTGTCATTGAATGGAGATTAATTGATGAGGGGAGTATTTCAAGGTCTCTATTTTGCCTCTAGAAGTTTAACTTGAAGATGTTTGTCACTGTCACAACACCGTAGCCCATTCAGGGATTCCCACATAGTCATCATCTGGGTCAGACATCAAAAGATTAGCGGCTATAAATGTAATCATCTTCCTACTACAGCCAAAAAAAAGTTCACATCACAGTAAGAATGAAAGAAGTTTTATGGTCACCTGTTTGGTTCCTGGAGTGAATGAGGTTTTTAGATACATTTTGGTATCAGTTAAAGAGGTGGCACGGTTCAGTTAAACAGAATAAAGACTCGGCTGGCTGCTGTCAACGTGAGCTACGAGGGGCCAAATATCTCGACAAATAGAAAGCTAAGATGCCAAGATCCTCACGGGAAAAAAATATCTGAGTGAGCGCTGGGGAAGAGCCGATCTGATATACAGTAATTTAAGCGTTTAACTAACAGCTGATTCAGGGCGTCGAGAAAAAAAAATGAGATCAGCATTTGCTTGTATTTTCAGATATGACTGAATAATGACTGGCTAACTAAGTACATCAGTTGATTTGTGTTTTTTAGTGGAGCATTGAGTACTTGGACAACATGAGACCAGCTGGCTTGTCTGGCACATGGGTTCTCTACAGTCACCATGGAGAAACTCAGTACTCCTCCTCATTCTGTTAGAAGAATCCACACAGCATGCATCACACATGAATAATCAAATTTTATCACTACAGTCAAATACTCGAGCCCAGCGCTTCTTCCCTGTTTCATTTTCTAGTGCAGTTTTGCTCTGCCTATCAATAATTCAACAAGCAACAAGATGGTGGAGAATGATTGAGCTTGTTTTCTCTTTATGGTTGGACGACAGTCAGTCCAATTAAAAGTGGAGACAGTGTTTTTTCGATTTCCCTTCTGTTTTTGGATTAATTAACGTTTTTGAGTGTGTGTGTGCGTGTGTGCGGGTGTGTGCATGCATGCGTTTGTATTCTGAATAGAAGCACAGAGCTCTGCCTGTGCCTAGTTATCAGTAAGGGCCAGCCATGCTGTCGTCTCACTCGGCCTCACACTCAGTCAACGGTGAACAAAATAGCGGAGAGAACCCTGTCACTCACACACACTCACATATATGCAGTGCACATGAATATGAGCACATGTACTCAAAAATAAACCTAAATAAATATGAGCTCACAAGATGTACATGCGATTCCAGGAAAACATGAGAAGGGATTTGTTATTTTATTTCATATTAGCGTTTGACAAAGGATTATAATGCTTTTCCAAACCTGGGTCTGTTTTTAGGGTTTGTCTATTATTTAATATTATTTTGATATACTCTCTGTGCAGTGAACAATAAACTTTTTGTCATGTTTCTGAAAATTATGGAAAGTGGACTGCTGCAATGTCCAGGATGGTCCTGGGTCCTTCCTTTTTTTAAGGATGCTCATGTTGATCCTCAGTTATCTTTACCCACAATCCACCACTTCCACAAATACCACCTCAATCAAGAAGAGTAAAGAGTCGGTCACTTCTCCAATGTGACATGGATTTAAATATAATCAGGAAATCTTATTAGGCAAAGTGTATTTACATTATATAGCAAAGGTATATCGGTGTACTTAAAGATAAATAATAAAATTCATGACACTGTTTTTATTTCTTATTTTTATTTAATTCTATGAATGCTGTACGTTGTTTTTTGTACCCAGTTGTTCTAATTTATATAAAGCATTGTTAAGAATCTTGAAAGTGCCAAACAAATAAGATGTATCATTATTATAAATGCAAAATCCAGATAAAAGAATAAAATCATAAAAGATAGAAATACTGAGAAAAAACAGCGCAATATATATATACAGTTATAATAAAATAGAGTCATACAATTAAAGAATCTAAAAGAGGGAAATGTTTCTCCTGAATTTACTACCAGCATGTCATACAGTAAAAAAATAATAATTAATATATACAAATAAATAAATGAATGAATAAAAAGGACACATAAAAAGTAAACATTTTTTAGGTGTATTTTAAAACACTTACATTCTGGGCAGATTTACATTAGGTTTGCTTCATGCTGCTACAGAATAGATTAAACACATTTTCACCTCTGTTAAATACCTTTGTTAATGTATTTATTAGTTTTAATTACCACAGTCATATGTAAGACCTTTTCTGTTTTCACTAAACTCGTATACAGTCTATATGATCCGGACACGATCACGTATAGATCAGCACGAAGGACTCATGTCTAGTCTGTAAAGATAGTGACGACCAAGAAAAGATGCTGACATATCCTGCTTTTCCATTACACAGCTGTAGTACTTACTCGACTCGATTCAGTTTTGGTCGTTTTCCATTACAACTTCCACCTCAGTGTGGGTGGGGTCATTGTAGCAAGGTGGCTGGAAACTCCTGTGATGTCATTTGTATGCGACACAAACAGAACCCAACAATGGAGGACAGGGAGTCGCTTTCAGGACTCATCTGGCGATGTCACTCTCTGGGTTATCAGTGGCCAGCAGTCAGTTGTACTTTAGTAGGTACTAAAAAAGTATGTGCTATCGGATCCTATCGCCTGATGGAAAGCCCTAAAGAGTCCAGTCAAGTACATGCTAATGGAAAAGCCTCATTAGAGAAACAACCTATATGCTCTTTAAAAGTGGTTTTGCATTGGTGCTAATCAATATCAGGGGCAGATACAGATAATTTGGGCAAAAGGTGGTACATTGGAATCCTCATGTATACAGTATACAAATGGATTCAACAAAAGATCAACATTAGATGTATGTATGCTGCATGGCTCTACAGACAGGGGGCAACTGTCCCCCCCCGTGTCCCCTTATAGATCCGCCCCTGATCAATATGATGTATCTATGATTGTCTCGTATCGGCTGTTGAAATCGGTTGATGTCTGACCTGCAGTCGGCTTTAGCTCAGTCAGCAGCAACAGTTTTTTTTTTAAGCTGCATTATTTGTCTATGAGGAGTTTGATGCAACGATTTAATATGCAATTGTTTAAACTATATTTGTTTGATCAGTTAATAACTGTTTGTTTGTGAAATTAATCATATTTTGTGTAGTTTTAGTCCTTTTTCTTTTTTTTACAGATCGAACCACAATTACCCCTTTTTTTTCCTGGTCGGTTCTGTGCTGTTTAAAGTAATATTTCTAGTAAAAAGGTCAAGTGAGATATTGGAAGCTGACACCTCTTCTATAGTAAAAGCAGTCTCATTTATTTTTACTCCATAACGCTCGTATGGATAATGCCTCAGAAACACACCCATGCCTTGACATTGAGACATCGCCCCGATGATCTCTATTACACTAATTAAGCCAATTAACCTACTGAAACAATTCAGCAGCACCTCGACTCCACCGAACGAAACCCTGAAGGTACATCGCACATAGGCGTGTGTGTGACTGATCCCTACCCAGATACACCAAAAGGACAAGCACTGTTTCAAATCATTAGCATAAACAAATTAGGGCATCGCTCCCTTGTTAGGCCAAATATGTCTCATTAGTGCCACAGCTGAACAAACCTCCTGATTAGGCCTCACTGTCTCCCTTTGAAGCCCGCAAAAGGAGAGTCTATTTTTTAATTAAGCTCATTTGCATTTACAAATGAGAAGCTAATTAATGAGACTCGTTTTCTGGGGCTTTTCTGGTTTGGCAGAAAACATGTGGAACAGTTTCTACCTGTGTGCAGAGAAGCACGATGCAAAAAGAGGTCCAGAAAGCAGACGCTGTTGTTCACACCCCTGGAGGAGCAAGAAGAATCATGCTGCTACAGAATTTCAACTGATGTAACATATAGAGGAGAGTAATTGTAGGTTTGGGCCCTGAAGCCCGGCTCCTATATGAACAATACCTACACTGGACACTGCAATTTCAGTGAGTGGTTTGGGGGTCATTTAATGGCCTAAGCTGTCGACTGCAGTATTTGCCCAGTGATGGTCCAAAATGGACAATCAATCAACAGAAGCATCACCACACTTACCATCACATTCAGCCATCAGGTACCTGACCATTACCTACGGGCAGAGGTTTAAAAAATACTGAACGATTTGCTGAAGTCATGAAATTGTGCTTAAATGAGAGTAATCTATGAGTAAAGGTTATTCTTTTTCTATTTTTTTTTTAGTAATGCAACATGTTGACTCCCATCGTTTATGATCTTACACAGCACAACCTCTATCAGGCCCGGAATGAAATAAAATAACCCAGAACTATAATGTCTTTGGTATGGATGTAGGTTAAGCTTAAGCTTTTCTCTACACTCAACCTTTCCTAAGTGATTTATCACCATTTCCAGTGAAAATCATATATTTTCCTATATTTAATTTGTTGACTATGTAAATGTTCATAAAAGCTCAGAGTAAAATCACATCAAAATAGACTAAATTAAAGAAAAACTGACTTTTTCAGCAAAAAACTAATGTACTAAATCTAAAAACAAACATCTACAACCACTGTCATTGATCAAACTCTATGGGTTTTACTGGTGAATCAGTGTTGCAGGAGATGACGGTTTTTCCATGTTCACTTCCATGTTCATACATGTTCTGTAAGGAGTGAATGAGCGGTGAGTGCCTGGCCATACCCTATATGCTTGCGAGGCGTGTATGATAAGCCTACGCAATGACATATTCTGAAAATGCCATGAAACTGATGTCTAAGTATTGTTTTTTTATGATCACACACCCCGTATTAAAAGATGACGATTGACTTACAGTAATTCCTTCCATTTCTTCTGACCTGGTAGTGAACACGGGTCCATTGCTTGTTTCTATGTTTGTTGCTGCTGCGCATGTGTTCCCTTTCCCACAATGCACTTCATGACAAAATATCTGAAAAGGTCCAAGTGAAGTTTTGGGTTGGAATGTAAACCAACGGACTGTTTGTGATGGAGTACTCTTTGAAGTTGTTCACTGTGATTCAGGTGTGTAAGCACGGAAAGACTAATATATTAGTGATAATTAGGCTATCACTGGGGTTTTACAAATTTGAAGAAAAATTTGTCATGAAAGTCATATGCTGCTTTAACCATTTTCTACGAACAGTTGTTGGATCTGGACTTTCTGTCAGTACGCATTTTGATATATTTAGACAAAGATTACACTTGTTCAGCATTAGGCTCAGTTGGCTATGATTGGGTACGATGCCCTATCCATGTCAACACAGATATTTTTCAAAACAGATATTTTCTTCCTCTATTTAAAAAAAAATTCTGTTCATACAACTGTTGTTTCATATATCTCTGTCCACACAACAACAACACAAAACTGACGACAAACACTGAGGAGAACCGTTGTTTCTGGTGGACTTCAAACTGCACTGTCATTACAGTTGTAAACTTCCAAGTTAAGGT
>JAPQRQ010000026.1:14044085-14059085 GCA_037367365.1 Apogon talboti | reverse complement strand
TCCAGGTGTGCTGGAAGAGGGAAATATCTAAAACATGCAGGGACACCGGCCCTCGAGGACCAGGATTGCCCACCCCTTGTCTATGTCTATGTCTATGTATATGTATAAATGGGATTTCACACATACATCATCTCATGAGACCTCTTGCCACCCCATGTAAAATTTTCTGGATCAGACTTTCTTCTTTTTTTTTTTTATCAGGTAATTTTATCTTCATTTACACATGAATTGGTCATTTTGAGTCATTCATTTATTTACAACAGCCTATTATTTTAATGTAGGTAGTCAGTTTAACAGTTATTGTATTTCTATTTAGGTTAAAATATGGTTCATTCAGGCACATTGATTGATAATGTGTTTTCTTTGTCAACATTTTTTGAAGGAAGTGTGTAGAAGATATGAGGAGATTATACTTTTGACTTTATATCTTAGATTTTTGTTCTTTTTTTAAATAATTGTGCATTTATCTATTTAGGTTCTTTTAGCGTGAATTCATGTCTTTGTTAATTCTCATCTTTTATATCATTGCACACTGCATTTGGTCTCAACACCATAATTATGTTGCCTACAGTTGTGTAATGACAGTAAAGTCTGTTGTGATTCTGGTTCTGGCTCTTGGCTCTTTCCTGTTCCAGACTGTCGTCATATTTGCCTTTAAAGGTCAGCCCCCTCTAATAAATACCAATTTAATTAGAGGATTTTCAACACAATGAGCCACAAATATCTAAAGTGGGAAAGTGGAAAGATAAAATGACATTGCAGACTCTTCCTTCCACACTGACTAAAAGACATTAAATATCTGCATACAGATTCGTCGAATATTTACGCGACTCGTCCACTAGATGGCAGCACCACCTCAAGCATTTTTTTTATCCTATATTTACCAGGTTGTGCAAAAGAAATATACCCAGCATAAAGCCATATAGGACGTCTGTCAGTGCAGCTGGGTGCACGTAAAGCTTCTTCGTGGTGTAATGTCGCCTCTTGGACACGGGGTGGCAGTCTTACCCTCCATATTGAGTTGCATATCAGTGAACTGGTGGCTGGCAGGACACCTGTTTCAAATCCTCATCAAAACCCCTGTTGGCAGGAAAGAAGTGATGTGTTTGGTGAGTGTCTGCAGGTGCAAACCCTTACATGCATTTCATTATAACATTTCATTTCCTGCAAAATGGATGCTGTATAGGTTATGGAAAGACTACTGTTCAGCACTAAGTTATGATTTATTTATCACTCTTTTCATATCACCTGTGGCTTCAGATTTTGATGCAAGTTTTTGTTGTTATTTTTACATTTTTTACAAACATGTAACGTTCCATCAGATAATAACTTTAACCAGTTATTGCAAGCTATTATAACTGATCATGCTGCACCATAAATGCAACATATTGCTATTAACATGAGAGTCAAATGAGGCTATAAATAAATACCTCATCAGTAGGAATTAGATAAGTCCAGTGCTAATCATTATTAAATCCAATCCAATCCACTTGATTAAAGATGCAAGGAGGTTAATTATTAATTCCAGTCTGTTTTGTGGTGATCAGACCTATGATGTATAGAAATCAACGACAAAACTGAAGCTATTTGTCTTGACTAATCACTGACTGGTCGATGGATGATGCTACATTACCTCTAAAGGTGACTGAGTGTAACCTGCTGACTCCGCTGGTGTGCAAGGTCAGTAGCTTTCAGGGAGCACCTCTTTCCAATGTACACTGAATATACTATAGTGAATATAGCTCTACAGTCATTTGGCTTGTTTATATAATATTACAGATGCACAGTAAAGATTAGGGCTGGTCTTGTGATGAGGAAGCACTGGAACCGGGAGGTCACATGTTTGTGCCACGCTGCATCCTTATGTCAGTGCCCTGCACGTAAGAAACACACCTGATGCCTTAAAGTTTCTGGATCTTACCGGTTGTTGAGGATCTGCATCAGACAGGTGCGTAAAATCCTTTTACCTGTTACTGATTTGCACGACACTGTTATTTAACTTGTTTCACACAAGGCATAAAATGTATTTTCTTTCCACTTCGTTTAAATGCACATGGACGAATTAGCATATTTTTGTGAAAACAGTGTTGAACAGAATATAATATGTTCGTGGACAAAGAGGTATCAAACAGCTGTGCCGTGCGTCAGTTTGTGTT
This sequence comes from Apogon talboti, assembly GCA_037367365.1. NCBI lineage: Eukaryota > Metazoa > Chordata > Actinopteri > Kurtiformes > Apogonidae > Apogon > Apogon talboti. The sequence continues at coordinate 14,056,929 of JAPQRQ010000026.1, read as the reverse complement.
GCAGTTCTCACTTTGTGATTGAAATTGGGAGCAGACCTGCGCTCTTCCCGAGTTAATTAAAACGCCCCCCTGATTGGACGGGCGGATAATCCCGAAGGGCCTCGTGCTCCTACTAACTTGCGAGCTGGGTAAAGCGCGAGTCACAATCTGCCCAAGGCGAGGGAGGGCAAGAGAGACGCACGAGAGGAAACCGACTATACAGGGGGACACGAGCGCTCCGGTCTCACCCAGCACAACTAGACAAGTGTTGTTGAACGTGGGCTATGCGCGCAACAAGGGGGGAGCGCAGTGTACAGAGGAGGTGAACGCATGTAGAGGCTCAGCTTCAGATTCACAGCCTCCTTCTTCAAGAGTCACTGCACTGACAGAGGAAAGGAGTGAAGGGAGAGACGAACTCCTAGAAAACAGCAACTCTTGGACAGAAGTACGTGAGTACAGCCTACAGTCTTCAAAACATAGGATAGGGTCAGAAGCGGAAGAGTAGACTTTTCCTGGTCAGAATCTGCTCTGGAAGAGAAAATGAATGTCAGCGAAGAGAACCTGCTCAAGTCCATCAGCAACGACGCGCTCCTCGACCTGACGCAGCGCTACGGCCAGTCCGCGTTCGGCTTTGGCGCTGGCCATGGTGCTGGAAGTCCGGGTCGCTTCCCGCTCACCCCGGCCACCGACTTCCTCTCCGGACAGACCGCGAAGTCCAACGAGAGCGGCGGGGAGCACACGAGCGACGACGAGGACGGCTTCGACTCGCTGGAGTCCCGAAAGAGGGGCCCGTCGTTTGGGGACGACAAGCCCGGGGGGCCCCTGGCCAAGAAGTCCAAGGAGCAGCGGTCCCTGCGGCTCAGCATCAACGCCCGGGAGAGGAGGAGGATGCACGACCTGAACGACGCACTGGACGGCCTGCGCGCCGTTATCCCCTACGCCCACAGCCCCTCGGTGAGAAAACTCTCCAAAATAGCCACTCTCCTCCTGGCTAAGAACTATATCCTCATGCAGGCTCAGGCTCTGGAGGAAATGAGGCGGCTGGTGGCTTATCTTAACCAGGGACAGACCATAACTTCACCAATTCCCACCGCCCTGGCGCCGTTTGGACAGGCTGCCGTCTACCCCTTCTCGGGCTCCGCACTCGCAACCTGCGCCGAAAAGTGCACTACTTATTCCGGGACACCGTCGAGTCTGTTCAAACACTGTAATGACAAGCCTTGATTTGGTTTATTTTCCTGAACTTTTACTTCTACTGCACCCATGTCGGTCTCTATCCCACTCTAGTTATTTTAAATCATTCTGTGAAAAATAACAATTTTAGTCTAATGCATAGCCTACTGTTAAGAAATGGTCGATGTTTTCTCCAGATTTCACAAACGCTAAGAAAAGAAACTGTTTGGGCCTTGATGAAATCAAACACCCTGTCACTTTCTTGCTCGTGCTTTCAAGAGAATGCAGGCCATGTCTAAATTAGTTTGTCATTTGGGCGAATTTGGCCAGGTTTTGTTATCAGCTTTTGTTTGTGATCTATGCAACATTAATCTTCTCCAACAACACCATAAGTGGAAATGTCCAGAAATGCGACCAAATCTCGACTTTAAAAATAAATAGGAGCAATTCTGAAAGGACTTCCCTCGACTATACTACTGTCATGTGGGAAAAAAAAATCAAATATGATGTACGTTCTGAAATGATGTACTGAAAATGTTGGTTTTTTTAGTTAGGCTATTATTGCACATCTCACATGATTGTATTGTACAACTGTGAAAAATCACTTGCTCTAAGCCCGGCTATATAACTGGTTATATAACTACAGCCTATACACTGAAGAAGCGTTTTGGTTGTGTTGCAACATGGATTTCATATATTGTTTATATGTCTTTATAATTAAAACACATATCTATGCTTGGATGTGGTTTGCTTCTTTTTGACATCACAGCTTGTGGTTCACAACACTTGGATTTGGTGCAGACAATAGTTGTGCGGTGTGTCATTTGTATTTAATAATTATCAGGTGTTATTTCAGGCAGTTTATTTTTTATTTATAGTGTTATGGCTTATGTTAAAGAAAAATAATATACCCTAGGCTAACTCTTATTATTAGCAAATCATAAAAAAGAATGTGAACGTAAACTGTTCCACTCACCTCTCCATTGTTGACCTTCTTAAAATGTGTTCTCAACTTTCTGAGATTTTGTCTTGTCTCTTCTTACGTGTGAAGCCCCTGACATGAAGAGTATATGTTTAAACGAGCTCAGTAGGGCTGGTGGGGCCCGTTTGGCACGCACTGGGGTCGGTGGCGCTGAGGGGAAGGACGCAAGAGCTGCCCGGGGCACCCAGGACCTGTCTCTGGGTATTTGTATGATTGCAGGCTTCCTTGGCGGGTTCTCATATACCCTGGACAGCTATTAACACGATTTCAGCTCCTGTCTCCCTGCTCGACTTAATTCAGTGAACGTTACAGGGACAGTTTGCTTTTGCAGGTTGGGATTATATTAATTTTGTGGGGAAGTGGGGGATGTGAAAGCTGATGGCTTATCTGAAGTGTTTCCGGGAAAAATAAGGGAAAAAGTACCTGTATTTGCTTTGTTTTTTCCTTTATCTTCATTTGTCTGACAGGAGACAGCAAGAAACACACTTTAGTGGTCTACAAGTATCCATGCACTGACATTTTCTGCAATAATACTGGCTATTTTTTCAACTATGGCATTATATTTAGTGCAAAAAAACATCCTACATTAGTGCATTGAATATAATATATAGGCTATATTATGTTACTTTATAATAATCAACAAACTTTTTTTATATTAGATTTTGCTGTTCTAGTACATTTATATGTAATTTTCAGGTCAGTAAAACATCAGATACACCAACATTCAGATGGTCATCTAATCATAACTTTTAATATTACAGATATTTCTAAATTGATTTTCTATTTGCATTTCTCTCCCACAAAGTTTAGATAAGACATCAAGATCAAGTTATTCTATTTATGCCTCTCACTGAGTGACTAAGTGATCCACTCTCTAGTCTCTCTCGTACAATTTAGCTGCATGTCACAACAACAGGCCACCCATGGCATCTTAAATTGGCCCTCTGATGACACATGTCTTGTCTGAGGCCCCATGAGACAGTCAGGGCAGCAAGGATGAAATGTGACAAATGCTGCAGATGATGTGAGGACTTGGGGCTGCGCTCCATCAGTCTCCGCACTGTCTAATTGCCACAAATGAGGCGGTTGCCTTTTTGTACGGACGGATGGGTGGTCACTTTCCCTCCCTATAGGCCTCCGATGTCGTGCTGCTGAAATATATGTTTTATTGTGTCATCTTATTATCTTAATGGCCGTTACGGTGAATGGTGGCAGCGCGTCACTTGGCATGTAGGCTGTATCTATACGTTATGAAGGGTTTGTAATTCTGCTGATCACTTGACTCTTGACCCGTCTGCCTACCAGTAATAGATGGCATGTACATAAAACCAACAATTACTCTAAACTGTCTTTATAACGATGTTAACTGTGTCCATTAGAGATTATTTCTAAAAGATTTTGCTGTTGTATTTTGCATCCAGATGAAGGCCTTCAGAGTATTAAAACAAAAGCTTTTACCAAGGAGTAAAGGAGTGAGAAAACACTTGCTGAGTGCCATAGTCTTATACAATTTAGTTTATGATCGTTTCTATTTACACGAATACACTACTAATTCCGCTTACTTGGATTTAGATAAATATAGCTGTGTTTTTCAATATATCTGCTCACTCAAACTCAATTGACTGTATAAACAAAAACAGTAACATTTAACATTTAACACAGACAAACAGTATAATTTGACATTTTTATTAGTACAATTACATTCCACTAACATACATCCTGCTTTATTTTTGAATGCAACACAGAAAACAGATCTGCGCCTGAATGTGCCCCGGGCATGCCCCTACACAAAGTCCACCATGTGTGACACCACGTACAAAATAACACTTACTGAGTCTTTTTGAACAAAACATGAAAAGAGAGCAACAATTTAATAAATTCCTTAATGCGCAAAATAAAAAAAAACATCTTAAAAAGCCAGCACAATATACTGAGAAAGACAATTATGCCCTTGTAAATGAAGGGAAGAATTTCACTGATACCAAAATAACCATTAACATTTCATATGTACACATCTATATATAAAACAATCTACATTTTAGAAACTGGCCATTGTTCACTGGAATAATTTTTTAATCAAGTGTATAAAATAATTGTCACATTATATTGTACTGCTGCTATTATTTGTTTTTCTAAAACCAAATAATTCATTTAGTTCAACCTGCTGTAAAATCCTCTTAATTCCAAGGTAAAAATACAAATGAAATATGATGAAATGAATTAAATGTACCAGAATCAGATGAAATGTTGCACATTGATATCTTGTTGCCCGTTTTCACCTATTGTGTGTTGCTGACATGTCTTTGTACAGAAAAAGACACAGCACTAGTCAGTGCACTAAACTCTCACCACAGCCCAGTGTGGTGCAGGAGCATAGACAGACTGTGCGATGTCTGTAAACATTTGTGTTTGCTCTCCGTGGGATAGAAAGGGAGTGATTTCATTAGCATGGCTCGGAGCTTTGAGGTATGTTTGTGTGCTTTGCTCCAACCCGATGGTATAATACTAAAACCATATGCCCTTAAGTGCGTACCTCTGCCTAATGCTTCTGACAGCGCTGTTTTCTCTAATTAACTTATCTCTATGTGCAACCTCATGTGTTTGATGCACATTGTAGCACTCCGTCTCATACACACACAGCGTACGACTACAGCCTTACACACATACTGTACTTATAACAGGGGCCTTGCAGGAAAATGAACATACTTCAGCTCTTATTATACTTACAGTGGATGACCAAAGGGTTTTTAAAGCATTAGGTATTTCTTTTTTTATTTAAATTTGCTCACAGAAGCACTGCCATGGCTTTAGATGCCATGTAACATAGAAGAGATGGTGTTTTGGGCGGGTTCATAATGGGGGAAGGGGTGATAAAACAATAGGGCCAGACAAGTGGGTGCACACATGAGTGTGTATGTGCTGGTCCATGAGTGTGTGAGGTGCATGGGCTGGTAAGAAACGACACAGGGCACGGAGGACGGGGAACTTGTCCCTTAGTCTTTCTGTGCCGGCGGTGGCACTGTAAGGATGGCCCCCACCCATGGGCCCCTCAACTTTGCTCCATTATGACATCACAGTCCATCGTCCCTCCCAGCCCCGCCTTGTCGAAAGCGATGAGTGGGTGAGTCAGTTGGTTCCGAGGAGCCATGTGATTCGGGGTGACGTTGCTGCAAGTGCAGTGAGATGGGCCTCGGCCTTTCATTCGTTAATCAGACGTCCAAGGGGGGGTGGGGTGGGGAGGGGGGTGGATGTCTGTTTGTATGTGTCTGTGTGTTTGTGCATTGCGTGTGTGTGTGTGTGTGTGTGTGTGTGTGTGTGTGTGTGTGTGTGCCTGTGTTGTGTGCTCATATGGCCGCAAACCCTCGAAACATGGCAGTCAGGCAAAGCGTTTTGCCTATCGCCACAAGGCACCTGACACCACGCATGGTAGACCCAGACAGTGTGGCAAGGGCCAAATTGGGCCTGGTGGGAGGGAGCGTAGATGGAGGAGAGACAGGCAGCACTGGATGACAACAGTGTGAGCCATTGTTGAAGATGGTGTCCAATTCAGGCCTGCAGTCAGGCCCGTTTGTCTCTTACGGGCGCTCCATGAGTGAGGAGCTCTCAGTTCTAAAGTGCACAGTTATGTTCTGTTAAAAGACTTCTCTGTCACTCTTTTCTTTGGTCATTTTCCCCTCCTCTTTTCTACTCCATAATATTTTCCTCCCCTTGCTGTCCTTTCCTGTTCTTTTTTTTTATCACTGTGCTTATCACTCACACTCTTTCCTTTTAGCTTTCTGCCTTGACAGAGGATACGAGATGACAAACGGGGGCATCCGTTACTGTAGCGATGCCTAATCTCTGTAATGGCCCCACAGATACAGGACTGGTGGTGAGCAAACACTCACATAGGAGCAGACACACACACATCCAGACACACCTCAATTCACTGGACAAATGTACATGCAAAGCCCTGGGGTCAACAATCATCTCCATGCTCAGTCTTGTGTACATTCTATAACCTCCTTCACTCACAGTGACTCTGGCTTTCTCACACTCACAGACACACATGGCCCAGCACCCCTCTGTCGGTTCAGTACCAGCTGAGGAGCACCGTGGTTTTGTGGGGTGCAGGGGGAGCTCGTTATCCTCATTAATTAATGACAAAAGCGATGTAATTGGCCATCCATAATCCTCCATGCGGAGACGGTGTGACAGGCGGGGCTGGGACCATCCTCTGCAGCGAGTGCAACTTATAAACACACACACATATAGAAAATGAAGACACATTTTATCCTGTGTGTGTGTGTGTCTGTCTGTGGTTAATGATACACTTGAATAGCAAGGCTCATTTGTAATTACAAATTGACACTATAGGTTGCCACTTTAGGGAAATGTAACCGTAGATTTCCATGACTTCAGTCAAACTCTACACAAAAGAGGAACAAGTATGTCACTTGATTTTCTCATTTTCTTTCAGTCATTCTGTTGTGGCATTTGAGGCTCCACTGGGCCCAAGCTGGAGCACCAGGCTGCAACATGCTGTACCCCTTCTCTGAATGAAAGACAAGATTAATGGCACTTCCTGTCGCCGACTATCTTGTGCTCGCCTAATTAAAACCATTGGAACATGCGCGTGGCCAAGGATCAGTGGCTTTTAATGAGGAGCTTGTAGGCTGATTTGGGCCTCATTTTCTGCTTAATAAGGCCAGTTTAAAAAGTAATTTTAGAGGGATGTGACTCCTTTAAACCTGCTCATTATCAATGATAGCGCTTCACTTAAGTACTTCAGGAAACGCTGTGTTTAATTAATATTGTGTCGCGCACGTGGATTAGCTGACAGGCTGGAATGGTGGAGTGCAAGCAAGAGAGCGAGGGAGCTAAAATTGATGAAGAACTTTCAAGGGCACTGATTTCATTAAGCAGCTTCATTACAGCCCAAATAACTCTTCATGTCATTTCAATGCTTCAGTCGCTCTCACCACACACACACTCATATATACACGTTAAATAATCATGTGCTGAACGGGGAAGGTGCACCAAGGCTGCTCACATTTTAGGCGAAAATAAGACAATGACACTTTGGCTTCAGGCAGCGTTAATGACAACTGACAACTATTTTTTGCATCCTTCTCTGTGTGTAAAGGTTTTCCATTATGTATTATGTATTATGTTTGCTATTGTTTTATTCCCTCGTCATTTCACGGCTTTTTCCTTAAGCGCTCATAAACAGAGCTTTTGAGGTCAAGCAGTTTAAGGGCTTGAGAGAGCTATAGTAACTTTCACTGTGGGCTGCTAACACTGAGGTTACAAAGGCTCTTACGGCCTCTTCATCCCATTGTGATAATCTTCTTAGCCCCCCTGACTCCGCTGTTCAAAATGTATAGAGCAGAAAAGAACTGGACTTGAGTGGCTTTGAGTGTCCAGCAGCTCAGTCTTTGTGGTTTTTCCTCTCTTTCAGTCCAATTAGCAGAGGAAAACAGCCTGAGCCGTTTGTTTTTTGACACGGAGCTTCTTTGTTAGAACGTGTCACATCAGTCAATCAAGTCCTCCAACACCTGCCATTTTAATCACCTGCTGGGAAATTATTTCCAGTCCATTTAACATTATTAGAGTAGCTTTAAAAATCTATTTAATTACAATTTGGGGCAAAATAGTGGATGTTTTCACAGTTGAAATCCTGTTCATGAGTTTAGTAGGCAAATAGAGACAAACCTTCATGTAGCTCATGGTAAATATAATAAAATGAGATGAAATACAGTCAAGTGCATGTATATTTTGCCTCAGAAAATGAAGTGACTATGTTTTAAATGGTTGCAATAGCTAAACGGTTAATGAAATATTTTTGTTAAGCTCCTTGAATTAAAGCTGAAAATCCAGGTCTTCATTATGTTTCATTTTAATCATTCATTTCCACTGTGTACAGGTGCAAAATGACCAAATACATGTCACTGTCCAAATACACTGTTGTCCATAAAGTTGGAATAATTTTCTTTTTGGATACATTCCTTTTATTCCTGTTTATACACATCAGTTTTCACCTTTGACAGGATGCAATGATTACATACAGAGTCCCAGTTACACTTCATCTATCAAGAATAAATCACATTGTCACAATCATTTCATGAGAGGAGGTAAAATTATTTTATTCCAACTTTATGGGCTACAGTGTATATATGGACCTGACTGTACATTAAAAAGTGGATGATGAAAAGTTGTGTTTTTCTTCTATTAACCCTTAAAGATTTTTACGGCAACTTCCAGGTGAATCTTCTTCTACATTTAACCTCTCCAAAGTGATTTATCACCATTTATTCTAATATTATTCTTTGAATTTTGCATTTTTCAGTGATATGAGTTGTTTTCCTGTAATCGTGTAGCTGTTCACACATGCTCAGAGAATTCAAAGGCTATTATATCAAAACAGAGAAAAGAAAATGTGACTTTCTCAGCAAAATGATATTAATTGAACATAAAAACAAACATCAACAAGACATCCAAAAAGCTGAGGAACTGCATTTTATCTGAATTATTTCAGTGTAATGAAAGTGATTCAGAAATGATTAAATGTTTTAGATCAGTAGATGCTTTTGGCTGCTGGAGACTGTTTAGGTCTGTGAGGGTTACCCACTGCTTCTGTGTTCTTGATTTTATTGTAAAATCAGGAAACATCTCACTCACAAGGCACCTATTCCTCAAATGTTCATTCATTTAAACCCTTCAGTGCGTAATTTAAAATACATTTGTTAAGAAAAGGATCCAAGTTGCTTCCAGTGAGCTGATTCTTGAATGGGGAAGAAGGAAAAGACAACAAGGTATAACACAGGCAGACTGAGCGACGGATTTCGGGGAAGAGATAAATTGGTTGAGAGACACGCTTACTCTAATCTCTACATTGGGGACCTGCTTACATTATTTTGGGCATGTCTTGTTGATAGTATTCACACTGTACAACATCCTATCAGGTAATATCGCGGTCTTTGAAGGATTAGTAGGAGTAAGAGGGGTTTTATTCTGTTTTGTGGAAGGGATAATTCCTCTGAAACATTTTCATACTAATATGGAAATGGATTTCATTTATTACGCTGAGGTTTCTTCAGGACATTGTGATAGAAAAGTGAATCATTTTTGAAAGCGAGAAGCAGAGCAAACCATTCATGCAAACACGTTATGCAATGAAACAGTCCTCTTGAAGTAGTGAATTTTAAGTTTTTTTTTAATAGTTTGTCACTTTTAGATGCACCATTAATAAGTTAGCTTTCGGCTGCTAATGCTAATACCATAGTGGTTAATACAGGAAGTCAGATAAGCTCTACTACCTTGTTATTCCTGTTTTCATAGAACGCAAGTAAGAGGATAATAACACTGGATATGATCCTCAGAGACGGCTATTGTTCTCCAATTGTTTTGGTCCTGAGTCAAATAACATAAAAACACCTCTTGTTTGTATCCAATGTGTCCCCTGCTGTTTTTGTTTTGATAGTATGAATATCTGGAATGAGATGAAATAATATGTGGGATATAGTAAACACGGCAAAGGAAATATTGCCTTGTTAAAGGACAATATAGCTTCCAATTAATGAACCAATTAGCTTATCTAACTGCCAGGCTACTGTATATAAATCATTCATTATCAATGCTCTGCTAACCTTCTAGTGTTATCTAACTGGTCCAACAGACATCCCCCAGTTCTCCTGTCTCAAGGTTGATCTGCACAGTGGATGGACAAGAGACAGCTGCCCATCACTCTCCTGCCACAGCAGGCCATTAGAACACAGCCTGTGTTTGTGTCTATGTGTTTGTCATTTACAGGTTTAATTAGACGGCGCTGTTAATGGAGGAGATGACTTTGGAGCCATCTATGAATGACACTCTGTCATTTCAGACAGCAGGGCTACAATATGTTTCACTAAGAGTTCAGGAGGGGAGCGAAAGAGAGAGAAATATGTTGAAGAACAATATGATGGAGATAAAGCAGAGGGAAAGAGTGAAGGGTGAAGGGAGGGTCATATTAATATTATTTATGAATGGTTGGCTCTGTGTGTGTATGTAAGTGTGTGTGTATATGTATATGTCCATGTGTTTTGTTTGTCTGTGTGTGTGTGTGTATGTGTTAATGGATCCCCATAGTGTATCTTGGTCGGTCCAGGTCACCTGCCGTTCCCTCTGTTGTGTTAAGGATTATCCCAGGAAGTGAATTGGAGCAACAGTAATATGAAGTGTGCCTCTTACTCTAAGCCTTTGCAGGAGTCTTTTACACACACAGACACACACCGCACACACACAAATATAAGTGCATATGCAATACAGGCATACCAGTAGATATTACGTATTGCAAAGAACATAAAGGTGATTTTTTTTTTATTGTAGTGTGTGTTTGTGTGCATTACAACTTAATGCCAGATTGTCAGTGCTTTTAACATTTATCTCAAAAATATATTCATGGTTACTTACACACCAGAAAGAAAATCATCAAGAATATTTTTTTTGTCCACTTTCAAGTTATTTCCTGCAGTGTACTCAATATGTATTTGTTCTGAAATTAATATAAAGTATTGCCATATTGAGCAAATGTAAAAAAAAAAAAAAGTGAAGAAAGTCCTGATCACATACACCTAACTTTTACTATTTGTGCTAGTGCAGGTACTGTTTTGTTAATATCTGAATTTATGAAATGTATTGTTACCGGAATGCATTATCACATTCGTGATGTTTTTAAACTTACACACAGGTAAAAAAAACCACAAAAACATGTTTTCTGCTAAACACAATGCTCATAAACAAATTAATTTATTGCTTTCGGAGAATGAAAATGCTAAATATCACTAAACCAATCCCATCAATCATAATCTTTCTTCTATTTATATTGCACACAGTAAAAACAGTGTTGTATGTTCCAAACCAGGGAATTACACGACACATTCATATTATCCCCCCCTCTACACACACACACACACCAGTGACATACACACACATGCTCACACAGACTTCTGATCTTCCTTATAAGGTGAACATGGGATTTCTGGTAATGTCCCAGCTCCATTTTCATTTTAATCACGGCAATGGGATCAGACAAGCTGGTGGGGCAGGCTTGGCCTGGCTCGGTTGATTGTTCTGATTGAGTTTTCTTTGTTTGGCAGATATGTAATACAGTCTGCTTAAGAGGATTTGATAAGAGGAAGGAGGTTATTGTGTGATTTAATCATGATCACTGAGGTGAACCTGCACTTGTCCACTTCCTGACAGGCAGACGGGGGGGCTTAATGTCTCAACACAGACAGGGACAAGTTTGCTAGTATTAAAACCATACTACTGGTGTGTCATAAAACATTCATTCAACCATGTGACTTGTTTGTGACACTGTGTCTCTTGACTAATGCAATAGAGTAATACTTTATAAGAATGATACACAGAATATCTGATGATTTGATGCTGCGGTGGGTGGTGTTGGTATGGAAAGATGTTGAAAATGGTCTTCACTGATTGTTGTGCAGCACATTCAGCAACAATATGTCATACATTTATGGTAAGTTGGCTGGACTTGAGTTAAATGTTCAGTCAGAGGGTGGATGTTAGCAGGATGGATTAGTAAGAAGTACATCTAGACAGATAATAGACAGATTATGCATAAGCAAATGCCATGTGGTTCAATTTATGTCATGGACAATAAAGAAAAGATGAAAGCAATGCATGAAAACATATTTGATGGAAACTGCAACTATTTTAATGTGTTAAAAGATAACATGCAATTTTACCACCTATTGATAAGATGGTATTTTTCTATCAACCAAATATTGCCACCAAGGTGTCAGCATAAATACAGTGCTCTAAATATGTCCATAAGGGTTTTCTAAACTGGTCTTGCCGTCTGCCACAGGGAGGATTAACTTGGCTGAGGTGGTGGGGTGACCCCCTTCCCCTGATGTTCACTCTCCCTCATTTTTCACTCTCTGCCCACCGCTACCGCCAGTATTGAAAAAAAAGATGAGGAAGACCAAGAATTACCATATGTGAGGTTATTTTTTTTTTTTTTACTTTAACTCTGAGCAGTTCAGGGTAATAAATGGAGACAGAGAAAGATAAGCCTAGCTTTAGCTTTGCTCAGTTAGTGCTTGCCTCCATCAGCAGCAGTGTTATTTACATGAGTCCCAGTCGGGTGCCTGCTTCTGTCAAACACTACAGCTGGGTACTATTTGACATTCTAGTTTAATCCACAAGTAACCAATATGCACCTTTCTGTTTCTGATACTAAACTCCCGGCAAATCATGATCTTTGTATGACTCAAACTGCTGTTACAAGTGAGAATTCATGGGTTTTGATTTCCTGGATGTAAGCATTACAATATTAATATACATTTTTTAACAGTGCACCCTTAATTACTTAATCCTCTTATGCACCCTCCATTACCCTGAAAACAGGGTCATCTTGTGTATGCGTGCATGTGTGTATGAGTACATATGATGGGAAAATATTTGATGTGCATGTGTGTCCAACAGAGACATGTCATGATCCACACACGGTACCCCACCCAAACATGTTACAGCAGTTGTCTGACCTCACAGCCCCTCCCTTTAGCACTGTCAGATACACTGCAAGGTCTGTCAGATCACACTCATATCACAACATTTATCACCAGCACCCATGGAGCTGCTCTTTCTTTCTGTCTGTCTGTCTGTCTGTCTGTCTTTCTTTCTTTCTTTCTTTCTTTCTTTCTTTCTTTCTTTCTTTCT
>JAPQRQ010000026.1:14023667-14034638 GCA_037367365.1 Apogon talboti | reverse complement strand
AACAGGGGGTGGGGTATTTAACCTCCTCACATGCATGCACAAACAGAATGCTTCAAATTATTAGCAAAAATCAGCAAACATAATAAGGAAAACAGAACAATGCAATAATGTTTCTTCATATCAAGTTTCCTTACATGTACAGCCCCTGTTTATATCATAGAGGAAATAATTTGTCAGGTGTCTGCATGTTTGCTGGCAAGATTTTAAAATAAAAGCATATTATTCCTGAAATGATTAACCATAATTTCATTAATTACAACTTATTTTCTAAATACATACATTCATTTTTTTTAAGATACATATAAGCCCATTTAATGCGGTACATCTCTTTCTACCACTGAAACTGAATAGCAGGTGGTTACACTGGTATATATCTAAAATTCTGAAATGTTCTCATTAAAAATGGCTTTAAATTGTAATGGGCACACGACGTAGTTGTAAGAGTATTGAATTTAATCTCTCCCTGTTTTAAAACCAAGCATCTGACGCTCCCTGCCAAAGGCATACTACCATATTGTTTTCTAAAATTATATTTCTAAACATTTGCTCAGTTATTTGTCTCCATTTCTGACAGAGGACCTGTGAACTCCATAACCATTCATTTGGCAAAATCAGAAAAAATCATATCTGTTCTGTTTCTCTGACTGCAGGGGAGAGTTGGTTTGCAGTGATGGAGTGCATTTGTGTTTTTGTCTGTTGGCTTATATAATAAATATTAGAGTCTGTGCAGGCGCCTTTTCCCTGGTATAAAAAAAGAGAGAAAAAGAGAGCATAGTAAAAACAGAAAACATTTCGCTGTAAAACAGGAAGTATATCAACCATACCTGTGGAGCCTATAGGGATAGAAGTTACTGCAATGCTACTTTCACAAAAGTCAGTTTGAGAACTTACTTTGCTGTGAAGGAAAATACTCCTGTTTTTCGTGGAGTTCAATGCAGTGAACATACAGGCAAACGTGTATGTACACACACATGCACACAAACTCACACTGTCCTCATCTGGCCAGTGGATTGAGCATGGTTTAATGTTATTATTGCGCAGGTGTGGGTCTTGTCCCTCAGGGTTCCATTAAAATGATGCCCCTCTCAATAGCAGCTCCATTTGCTCTTTAGATTTAACACAGGCCATATGTCTAGCAGGAGGCAAACAGCTGATGGGGTTTAATTGACAGAAATCAACATATTCAGTTTTGTGTGTGTGTTTGTGTGTGTGTGCTGCTGCTGTGCTAATATGGGTGTGTTTGGGCATCAGGGGATCCCTTTAAAGGGTCAAATGTGTATCAGAACAGAGTTGGAAAATAAAGGAAACAAAAGAAAGAGAAACAGAGACAGACAAAGAGTGGCATTGATAGCAATAGAACAGAGGAAGAAATCATAATAGAATATCAGGAAAAAAAGGCACATAATTTAACATTACATGGGTGTAACCCAGCACATCAATTAGGTGAATACATTTCCTTTCTTTTAGGGGTTGACATTCTTGTCCATTCCAGGAACACCGCTGTGTACAGAGTGTTAACTTCGTGTTTCATCTGGTATTACAGAGATAGTGTGTCTGCTGCAGTCAAATCATATAAAATTACCATTGTCAGAGAGCTGATTTGGGCTCAGGAGGGGATCCAAAGCAAATGAGAGTATCAACGCTAGACCCTGAAACTTAATCAAACCGAGCAAGACACTGAAATAAAGAGATGTGACAAACCAGATTATTTTACCACGTATCCATGTACTCACACAGAAAATGTGGAGTACGTTTTGAAGAATATGTAACTGGGAGAATAGTTAAAAGTAGTTTTAAATCATAGGGGATAACATCCTTAGGCTAACAGGCGCGACGCAATTAGCACATAAAACCTGTCAATGGCCCTCGATATCACAGCCCTCTAAGGAGTGGCAGACTTATAAAGCCTCCTGATCTATTACTACAAAGTGATTAATCCTCCCCACACAATGACCAGTCTTAAAGTGGGCCTCTATATTATTAGGTAGCCCTATATGGCAGTTTAGCTTTGCACTAATTAGTATTCAGATCAGGGAGTGGAAAGGCAGCCCCTCCACCACAGAAGAAGGACATAGGATGAGATGGTGACACAGTGAAATGTCATTAACTTGATGTTAATTACTAATTAATGGGGCTATTTCATTTACATGTATCTCTGGCTTTCTGATGGAGCCTGTCTTTACTGGGTTACTCTAACCAGCCCACAAGTTGGGGGAGGGTCTCCTCTGCACTCTCCTTAAAGTGTTTCATCTCTGCTAATTAAATAGTGGGCCACTCATCATGATTATGTCTGCTTTTACAACATCATTTTCTGTCAGCAAGAGCTCTCCAGCGAGTGACCGGCCACCTCTTTAACACTAGGACTGTTTTTGTATGTACTGTACTGGATTCACTCATTGACTTCTAACTGACTTGTTACTTTTAGGCACTTATGACCCCTCCCTTTCTTCTCCTTGCCACGCGTCTCCATGGCAACCTGAGCCGTTCGGTCCCATGAGAAGGAGTGGGTTGGGTTGACTAGCGTCTGGCCATTCACACGTGGGCAGTGCCAGCTAGCCAACATGGCACGCAGCATCCTGCCATATGGTGCCACCACATACGTCCTGCTGGCCCGGACTCCGGATCTGGGCCTGTAGTGAACTGCTTGTGTGAACAGGACAGGCCTGCACTAGAACCTGTTCAGCAGCAGATCTGAAATGTACATTCGGGACATGCAGTCTTTTATTTAGTATAGAAAAATTCTGTGTTTTGGAGGAAAACTTTGCTCTCTTTAAGTCTAAACATGTATAGCATGTACTATATAAGTTACTTATAGCGTGTACTAAGTAAAGGTACCTGGAGTTGGAATTCATCTCAAATAAAACTTTAGGACAGATTATGACTACAATGGGGCTCCATTCTACAGGCAGAAATCGCTGAATTGGTTGTTTGGTGGCGCCACATGTCCTTTTCATTGGTGATACTATGCTGCCTCTCTGTGGTCCGACCCAGAAATACATGTACATACACTGACATGAACAACTCAGCAATGCTGACAAAATATATTTTATTCAAAGTTAATATATGCTTTTAAATACAACAAAGCATTACAATACTGCATTTGCTTGCCATAAGATTTTTTTTTTTTTTATAATACATATTTTACATGTTATCAAAACTATTTGTCAGAAGGCTTTCAAAAAACTACAGTGAGACATGTTGGTAAACAGAACCCCAGCCATTTGTCTTATAAATCTTTACATTTCTGCAGAAAATGGTAAAAAGCAAAGAAAATGGTACTTAATGCACATGTGCTAAAGCAGGTCAAACATGTGATAAACATAGGCATGATTTTGACAAAAAGGCTGAAGAAATGAGCATCTGAATAATTATATACAGTGGTCTTAAGGAAATCGACTCCATTGTGTATCTGAAAAGTCTAGACATACACTTTGTGCATTGTCACGATTAAAAAAGTGTACAGACCCCAAGTGATATATGGCATCAGTGTGAGATCTCAGATCTAATTAAATGATTGCACATACACATCAGTCATTAGGCTCACACGTGTTTGGAACGCACAGAGACAAATAATTTAAAAAACATGGTCAATATACAAAGAAATGTGTCTTTATCGTTATTTATCTAATGATTACAAATCCAAGCATTAAAACCCACTGATTTCTTTCTAAGGAAAACGACAGGGATTTCAGAAATCCCTTTAGTTTGTCCCACCAAAAATTACCCATAAAAGAATAAACTTGTAAGAGTCAACAGAAAATCTCCAAGAAATCGAACGCCTGCATTAGAAGTGAAGCAAAGGCCACAAAAACTGTAGCAAGACAACAGAGATGTCACAATGCACAATGATCGAGGACATAGTATGAGCAAAATCTTGCAATTCTCTAACTACTTAAATCAGGCACAAAATAATAAATGCATAGATTAAAAGTATAGATGTCAAGTATGTGTCTGCATCTTTCACATAGAATCCTCAATGTTACGCTGTGCTGTAAATGCATCCGCTATATCCAATTCAACATCCAGCCAGTTCCTTGTTGCTAACTGTCTGTTGCTACATATGAAGAAATCATAATATATTATCAAATGTCTTCCAGTTCCTCATCTGAACTGAACCGTCTTGTCACCTGTCCTGTAACATTCATCATGTCAGTGTGTAACATGTAGCTTTGGGGGCAAATGAATGAAACAGTGGAGACATGGAGTCTCTCTTTGCCATTTTAAGTGAATGGGCTCCATTCAGTGCCATCACTTCCCTACTACTGACTTCAATTTCTGTTAGGATCATCGGCAACAATGACATTAAGTGCGATAATAAGGTCGGCTCATCAGCACACAAATGGTGGAGCCACATTGTCTCCCTGTGCAGGTTTGTGAACAAGATGACATTGTCGACAGGTATCTTTCCATTCATCAGTCCCCTAAGACGGCATAATGAAAAAAAAATGGCATACTTTCAGAGAAAGAGCTACTACAGACATTGGTACTGCATTAACTTACAATAGAGGAGTTTTAATTTATCCTCTTACCTAGTACGGTTCATTCTCTATCAGCTAATTCATATTTAATCTCTTCTCTAAAAATACTTTTTGAGATGAACAAAACAATTTGCCGTATAAATATATAATTACAATAATTAAGTGAGGTATTTCTATTACATGCAATCACAAAATTAAAAAAATAATAACCTTTGGTCTTCCTACTTGAAACATATTCATCAAGATGACAGAGGCAAAATGCTCTCAATCAACACTTTGTTGCAGTAAAGCTTTCCATGACCCACCTGAACTGTAACACTATGACACACTTGTAACCATGGAGATAGGGACGGACAAAGGTAAATTGTCCAGGACATTGAGAGCGTTTGCAGAGTAATTAGTCCTTGGATAATGAGGTGTCACTCAGACAGTTCTCTCAGTGATGGGTGAGTGGCATGTGCTAAAAAAAGACTAAGGTACAGTATGAGAGGCTGACCTCCTCCCTGCGTCACCTACATATGCCCACCATTCAGGCAGGTAAGAACACATCACCTTATTCTGTCAGTAACACATCTTTCAGTATCAAAGCTTCTCACACAGACACACAAATGCTTTGGATTAACGATCTGCGTGACTTTGCTAGCTCTAAACAACACATTCAGTAACGAAGTGTAAACAGAAGCGCTGCATCTGCTTGACAGTAACACAAACTGGGAAGTAGTGTAGACTTGTCTCGAAAGCTTCACTTGTCCACGTCTTTCCTACAGAGTGTCCTCTGGTATTGGTTTCTTCTTTAGAGAAACAATCTTATATCTCCTTATCGTGTTTTCTTAGCATTGTGCAGGCTCCGCTGTGTGCTTTTTTTTTTTTTTTGTTGGACGATTGTTTCTTTGTATCTCAACGTCTTGTTTACAAGTGTTATCAGTGCTATATATATTGGCTGCTACTCCAGTATGGATAATGTCCTAGCTGCTGGTTGCAGAAGGTCGAATCTCCACGGGATAGCATTCCGGTTCCCTGTGATGACTGATGACTTAGATATGAATGTTGTGGTGGCGGCCCTTACTAGAGTCAATGTCGACACGGCGAGCCTCAGCGAAGGCCAGGAAGGTGCAGAGACCCAGCAGGTTGACTGTGGTGATGAGGGCAAAGACAGACGCCCACGAGCCCGTCGCCTCGATGAGATACCCAGAGAAATACACCATTAGGACCCCTGCAGAGGAGCAAACACTGTCATTACAAACAGCATATTACCACGAGAATATGAACAAAGCACACAGTATCTTACACCTGATAGTTGAGCTCAGTTTCCCCTAATGTAAATAACCGCACAGAACGTGTCACCGTCTATTCAGCGTCTCTCATAGGACTGAAAACTGTCATCTTCTGTTCCCTGTATTATTCATCTGACACAAACACAACCCCCCCCCTTGATGAAATATGTATGCCACATAGGAGGCAGTTTGACTGACGGTGGACATGTCTGCTCAGCGTTTCAATAGAGACGTGGATGAATAATTCCACTTAACAGATAGTCAAAAGCAAAAAAAAAAATGAAAGGGTAAAAACAAATGAAGGCGAGCAATTGATCTTTGATTCCCGTACTCACCTGAGAAAGCTCCACATGTATTCATCACACCTGTAGAAAAAAAAAATATAGATGCACAATTAATTCCCACACAAAGGTAAGATGTACAATTTAACACCGGATTAAAATTGTACCAGTTATATGTTGGCCAGGTTAAGATAAAAACAGGTTTTATACCAAAAGTTAATTTTATACCACTTACCAAATAAAGCTCCAGCGCAGGACGGAGCAAGATCTTGAACATTAACAGAAACCCCACTGTGGAAGAAATATAAGTCAATAGCCATTTCCCACTTATAAAAAAAACCAAAAAAACAATAAAAAATTTATTCTTCATTTGTCCAAAATTGCCTCTGATTAAAACCAATAAACAGCTGTAAAATTGATTAGAAATATGTTTGAAAAAAAAAATTAAATAAATGACAACATGTACTGTACCTCAGGAAATGTTATTCATCAGTCATCATGGCATGCATCAACATTTGTCTATTAAACCTCAAAACCACATTGACAAAATTGTCTTGTTCTTATAGTTCAGTAAGGCTCAGTAAAATATTCCGTTACGGTTGTTTCAGAAAGATAAAAAGACACCCCTTTCACCTTTGTGCAGGTCAGCACTTATGAGGAAAAACTGTGATATTAACGCTTCAGAATTATATTACGAGTAATGCGACTTGATTTTATAACATATTTTAATTAAAATAAAAAATAAGAGTGGAAACAAATTATTTTTAATTTAATCTAAACTGTATCATATATAAATAATAGTATGATTCAGTAAAGATTCAAATTTAATTATTACTTGAAACATTTTAAAATGTTCTCCAGTACATTATAACCAATAATAAACATAGGAACCTCTTAAGCAACCAAGTACTGAATGAGAACTGAATTACTCTTTGGTGGAGCTTGTTCATCCACTGCTTTCTCATACTTGAGGTTTTGTTTTGCATTGCTGGTTTCTAAGCCAGTGTTTCTCCCTGCTCTGGTATGTAGTGATCTAGTGTTTCCAAAATGGAGGAAGTCGCAGTGTTCTCTTTACTATATTAAACACTGCTCGACCAAAAAAACCACAAAAACAAAAATGGTGATTTATTTCAGTGATGCAGTGAGCAGCTCATTCTCTTAAACAACCACCATTTTAATAGAGAGCATAAAGACTGAAAAACTGTCATACGGTCTGATGAGTCCAAGTTGACCCTATTTCAGAGTGATGGGCACATCAGGGTGAGAAGAGAAGCAGATGAAGTGATTACCCATAATGCCTAGTGCCTACAGTATAAGCACTGCAGTTTTAAATAATAGCTGGTGTAAAGTCATCTCTACTATACCTTCAAAATGATCTACTAAAAATAAGTTCCCAGCCAGTATTATTTGGCACTTTAGGGACTGGTGTGACATTTAGCTCAATAACATTTAAGGTTACTAAAGTCATCACATTCTAACAAAACACTGAATTGGAAGCTGTCGTCACATGTATGGAAATGGACAGACGAACAAAAAAAAAAAAAGATGAACAACAAATTCATACGACAGTGTTATTTTAAGGGCCAGAGATAGTGCGAGGTGTGTGAAGACGATGCGAAGGCCAGTACCTGTGACTGAAGGTGGTCAGGCCCATGGTGGCAGACACAAATGCTACAGCCCAGGGGAATGTGGTTTTGCCACATAGAAGAAGAGTAAACAGACTGGACACACCCATGGAGAAAAACTACACAGAGGAATGAATGCACACACAAACACACCAATTAAACAATGACATGTACAGTAGCTGCATCGTGACTAACTGGAAGAAAACCCACAATGAAACGTAATAGGTTAACATTTACACAGACGCATATTTAGGAGAATGTAGAACTGCAAAGAAGAAAATAATACCTGCATCAACTTCCGCACTGAGGCTGTATCAAAACCTGTTGGGATAAAAGCAGAAAAAAACATACAGCTACTTTCTCAAGAATAAACTCCATTTATATTTATTTTGACACCGTCCTCCAGACGCCCTTGGTGAAGTTGTGAGGATATGTATGGCTGCTTTACCTTGACTAATAAGGTGGTCGGACAGGCAGCCGCTGAAGAGAGATGATGGAATGGCCACCAGCCAGGGAATGACATTGAACACCCAACCCTGAAAGGACAACGGATTTAGTGAGTTTCAATGATCTGCAGGTGTTCTTCCTACTCTTCTTATAGCCTTTAGGTTTTTATTGTATGTTTTTTTTGTCTATATAAGCTTTAACCTTCAGGTCAAGTGCGAGGACAAAGGGCCGTGCGGTGTGTGAGGTTACCTTGGCGTCTGGGAAAGTGTCTTTAAAAAACGTCGGCAGCCACGACAGCAGGGTGAAGAAGGTGCTCGCTGTGCACAGGTGCGTGACAATCACAGCGCTGCTCGACAAAATGAAAAGAGAGACAAATAAATGAAGCGCATTGCATCTTCATTTATGGCACTTTTTTGTTGGATCAGACAGGTGCACTTTTGTGCAATTATGCCTCTGCGACAGCTACTGTTTTTCTTTCTGATTCACTCCAGTGGAAAGACAGGTGGCATGTGGCTGAAAGAGTGTGTAAATATTTCGGCTCCATATCCATCAAACTGTCGCTGAATCTGTTATTCTCAAGTCAGAGCAGGGAAATCAAGATACAAGCTCGCAGATATGCTCCTAGTCAGAGAAAAATGGAGGAAATCACTTTCATTACCGTGTATAAATACCCAGGATGAGGCGGTGAGACACTAGGGCTGCTGCTCCAAAATCTGACTCACAAAAGGTTCATTATTTCTCTACAAAGGTGCTGTATTATAGAAATCTCCGATTATATAGAGGTTTAACGTGTATGGGAAGACTCACACTTGCTTGTGTGCTCACATGAGGTTTGCGTTGGAGTTAGTTTTGTGCTGTGAGGCAGCCGTTTGTTGACATTTGCCGATTCCATTTCTAAGCTCATAAGTCACAACTGTCATCCATGATAATAGCCTGAGTTATATGTAGAGTTATATGTAAGTGGTCGTCTTTTGTTGAAGTCCCTGTGCTTGCTGTTCAGTTCTGAGTGTCTCTCATCTGCTCTTTTACAGCAGCAACAGACAGTGTGCTTACAACAGCTACTATGAACTTATAAAAAGGAATTAGCTAACATCAGTGCCAACTTCACACATGCACACAAGCACATCTGACACAGTGAAATTTAACAAAGACCTATGTGATCAGTGCATCATTCAAAGTATTGGGCTATTTCTGTAAAATCAGCCACTATCTGGTATATACAATGATATGAGGTAACATTTAGGTGTTTATTCAGTTTATACAGATTAAAAGCTACTCATATGAGTACATAGATGTAAGTGATGTATGATAAAGGTGTTTATGAGTATGATACACTTTTAATTGCTGCTTTTTGGTCTCGTATAGAGGTAGGAATGTGGTTATCAGAGTATTAGAGTCTATGTTTTGCTAACATGTCACTACAAGTGCAAGACAATTAAGACAATTTAAGGTTCAGCTGCTTTAAAGACCTGTAACAAAAGAAATGTGGACATGTGGATATCCAAAGCAACCGACACTGCGTACACCCTGTAGGCTCACACATCAGCTCACACCCACACATGTGCACACTGGCTTTATCTTTATCTCACCAGACTGCAGGTTGTTTGAAGAGCCGTAGCCAGTGTCTTTTGGACAGTTTGGATTGGGGCCCACCACTTCCCAGAGACTCCAGGGTGATGATAGGACCTGCAAACACAGACGAACACAGGCACATGAGCACACAAGAGGACACGGGCTCCAATTATACAAATAAGGAGCTCCATGACGGGAGCGCTCAGTGACATCAGACTTGTACTGTATCACTCTGTAAACACAGTCGAAGCCTTCCTTGCCTTCTCCTT
Organism: Apogon talboti; assembly: GCA_037367365.1. Classification (NCBI taxonomy): domain Eukaryota; kingdom Metazoa; phylum Chordata; class Actinopteri; order Kurtiformes; family Apogonidae; genus Apogon; species Apogon talboti. The sequence continues at coordinate 14,024,692 of JAPQRQ010000026.1, read as the reverse complement.
TGAGTAGATATTTCCACATGCAGTAGGCCCACAGCACGGAGAGGAGACCAGACACATAAAAGACACTTTCCCAGCCATATAGGTCCAACATAAGGGAGCCAGCCCCTCCGATCACCAGTGTCCTACAGAGAAAAAAAGGCATCATGAGTTACACAAACACACTCTTACAACAAGGCATTTCGACATGAGGAGGAATTATGTGATTACACACACACGTAGGCAACATGGATAGAACAGTCGGCACATGCCCATACTGATATTTTGGACAGACAGAATTGTCCCTAACAATATCTAACAAACTTGTTTGCATTAGCTTATCTTTCAGATGACGAAATCTGTTACACACAAACTTACAGAACTGCAGTCAGAGTAACTACTATATTCCTCTGTGTGCATAACCCAAGCATGTCCATGTCAACTTTCACAACACCACTACCACCGAAAAAAAGAGAGAGGAGACATTTGGAGCTTTTTCACCACCTGCTGTATTAATAATTGTTAATAAATTAAAGCTTGTCAGAAGTCACATTGTTTTAATATTAAACTTACAACCTAACCTCCCCAATAGACAACAGCAGGAAGAAACATCAGACGTGTGGATATATGGAAGTATGGAGGCAATTGTGAATCTACAAAATTGCATGAAAATGTCACTATAAATGGAATATTTTGTATATGGACACAGCAGCAGAACAGAGTTGAAAGCATCAGGTCTGTCACAATTATTTGAGCTGAGTGCAATTATATAATCATGATAATCATCCCCGAATCACACTAATGTCATATTTCATCACTAACGCCCTGTTATGTTCAGTAGTATAGTCCTTTCCTTGTATACTTCAGCAACAGCCCTTACTTTCATTTTCTTTATTTCTCAATAGCTCTTCTTCATTTGATGTCCTCTACATCTATATTGTTATCCTTATAATATACAGTGAACCCTCACATTTCGCGGTCTCAGTACATCGCGGAGGCGTCAGTGGTCTGTACGCTGATTGGCTGACACGCGTCCCCGCATCTCCCAT
>JAPQRQ010000026.1:13992304-14023567 GCA_037367365.1 Apogon talboti | reverse complement strand
ACATGTATACATTGTATACACATCACATACACGAAAATTCGTAGAGGGGGTACTCCACATCGCGGTTTTCACCATTCGCGGGGGGGTCACAGCCCCCATTAACCGCAAAGTGTGAGGGTTCACTGTACTAATACCATAAAATGAATGACAGTGCTAAAGAATGCACTGATGAGGAAAATGAGCATCTTAAGGGTTTAAGTTGATATAGAATTCCATGTTGATCATAGAATTATGAAGGCACATTCAGCTAATGTAATGCCTGAAGGTCAAAAGTATTTGGTCTTAACATCAGATCATTTGGAGAAATTTAGACCTTTTCTATTCTTAGCTGTTGTGAAGTTAGAGTATTGGGTCCCTCTGCTGTCTCCTTTATCCCTCAGAGGCATACTGTCTCCAGACTAAGGCTGGCAGACAGATAGACCGAAACTATATCCCTCTGTGTCCTTTAGGAATGTGCATACACGTATCAGCTGCTAGGTTTTCCTCAGGGCTGGTGTATAATCACGTTATAGACAAGTTAACACTATTCAAACTGTTATGATAGACACACTCCTTCCACTGTTTTGGACCAATGACAGAGTTATTATATTTGTAGTATATGAGATTTGTACGGCAGGAAGTGGATTCACAACTGATTTCTTGATCTTCATCAATGGCGAGATCAAATCTACATGCTTGATAATTACTGTCTGTACAAGAGGTTAGAGCTGGATGATATACTAAATTCAAATAACTGAGGAACATTGTGAAAAATGCATAAATTGCAAAACTGAGTTTATTCCTCTGGAGACCTTTCTTCCTCAACAAACATAGAAAAATGTTTGGTGTGTGTAATATGTTAATTGTCAATGGTAAAGAAAGAGTATTTTATGTAGAAATTTGACTTCAGTTAATACTCAGAAAGCAACTGAATAAAATCAGGAATAATCCATGACAAGTTGAAAAAAAAAAAAGCCCTAATAGAGGTTGACCTATAGTGGATTTTTAAAGACCAATATTATAATGATAGTGTTTAACTGATTATCATCACTGTCATGAAAAAACAGCAGTATTGAAAATAGATGTTGAACTCAACTGAAAGTAATAAATGAATAAATCAACTGATATATAAATCTTCTAAAATTATAATTATCACATATATATAGGCTATTTTAGGGGCAAAGTTTATTTTTGGAGCTATTATTTTCTGTCAAAGTCAGTAATTCCAGAGGAAAAAACCTTTATATGGTTATCCTATTATCGCTGTTTATACATCAACATAATATTAGTAAAAATCTCCCTCTTACAACATGAAAATATATTACAAGTGAGCATTAAATCACATTAGACTTAAACTTCTTGGAAAAACATTTTACCGTCACAAACATTTCCCCATCATTTCCCAGTTATTGCATAAGACGTGACTCACCCCAGGTAGGAGCCGCTACCCACAGTGCTCATGAGGAAGCCTCTCTCACTCTCCACCACCTTCTGAGAGCACAGGCTCGCTAATGATGGGTAATGAACTCCTAAAAACAAAAAACGAGCGAAGGGGAAATGAGCTTTTGCGACATGAATAGCAAAGCAAACACTAGCTTATCAGAAAGCCACAAGTCTGACACTGCCCATCATTGCACCTACAATGAACAGAAGTTCTTGGTATCAGTCAGTGATGACGTGTACATGGTTGCGCCATAAAAATGAACAGCCTCAAAGACAAAATTTACCAGAAACAGTCATTAAATATCACATGGTGGATTACTCAATGCCTTTCTTTAAATGTGGTGCTGTTGGCAATCCTGCAACAAACCCAGTGACACTACAAATAAACTGTACTTCAACCAAAACACATACAGCTGCACGGTGCAGGCAAATGTGACAACGATCTGGCAGTTCCTGCTGTGAACACACACAAACTCTTAAAAAATACAGCGAAATATGATGTTTTGACTGATTTTCAGCCTTTCTTGTCATTCATTAGAAACAGGCTTTTACAGGACACCTTTACAATATGAGAAAGCACTGACAGAGATATAAAAGAAGGCAAACAGTGTGTGCAGTTAAGTGGTTTATGTGTACACAAATGCCATCTGCTGTATTTGACTTCCTTATTCATAGGAAACGGACACATTAGACAAAGAGCTGCATGAGAGATTATCCATCCATCCATCCATCTTCTGAACCCGTTTTATCCTCACTTGGGTCGCTGGAGCCTATCCCAGCTACTTAAGGGCAAAGGCGGGGTACACCCTGGACGAGTACAGGAGACTATATTAAGTCTAAATACTTCTTATGAAAACATGTTATAAGAAATTCTCGCTGTATGCCGAGTGCTAAAGAAGGTTCACAAATAATCAGGCCAGGGTTATATTAAAACAACAGCTATTGTGTTGCATTATAATCTATTCTAGTAGTTTCTGGTGTAAAAAGAAACTATATGCCCCAGGAGACATTTATATGAGGGATATTTAGGTTTGGTTTTCAGACCAGATTTTCGAGGTAAAAGGAAAAAGGTGTGAAAAATGTGGACTTTATAATATTTTGCTTTTACTTGCTTGTTATCCTCCACATGCTTTCAAAACCATCTCACCTTGCAGCAAGCCCATGAGGAAGCGGGCCAGTGTCATGGAGAGGATGGGCTGGGAGCAGAAGTGGGCCAGGATGGGGGTGAAGGCTGTCATCGACCCCCAGGCAGCGGCTGAGAGCAACAGGACCTTCTCACCTCCAACACTGTGGACACACAATACAGACGTTTGGTTTAGTTTTACTCAAATCTACAAAGGTTATATTCAACAGTAAAGTGAAAAAAATAAGAAAGACTTAAAACCTGACTCTTCATAATATCAGTGTATTTAATATCAAAGTAGGGCAGGCAATATATCAAATTAATTTGATTAATCAAAGTTTTTCTCTCTGGAAATTGTGAAGAATTCCTGAATTGCAAAAATTAGATTATTCCCCTGGAGACTTTTCTTGTAGAGCAAAACTTCACATGCTTCTTGTAATATATTAAAGGGGCTATATATAGTATTTCTACTTTAAAATGTTCAAACATGACATAAAAGTAGTATATTAGAATTTATGCCAAAGATGGCAGTGAGTTGGACTGTAGAGAGTCAGACACAGTCTGATTGATTTATGTGACCACTAGAGGGAGTAGTGAGTCACGCTGCTGGTCTCCCATGGTGAAGAAAATTAACACCGCAGGGCCTTTGACCAAAGCATCAGAAAGTGACAGGATGGGCTAAGACACAACTTTAAGGGTCAAACAAGGTGACAAAGTGATAAAACCTGGAAGGCCTGTTGTTTTCACCACTGAACACAGCTCAAAATGAAGAGAATGGAGTTTGATGCTGAAACCACAGTGTTTCTTCTACATGGGTGAGTTTGATTATGAGGCTTATGAAAGTATAGAGTTATTTTGTGATGTTATTATCTTTACTAAAGTTCTCTGTTTTATTATTAATCCATGCTTCTGACTAATCTGTGACAGTTCAGACTTTGTTTGGACGATTCCAAACAGACCTTTAGTGCAGCTACTGACAACACAAACCGTACAGAAAACAGATGTGATTTATGGTTTTACTGTGACTGTTTTCTGTTTAAAAACATAAAAACAGAGCTAAGCTAACAGAGAAAGAATGTAAACTATCAGCTGAAGCAGTACATACTAAGAAGTATGTTTAAAGAAGAAAACTTGATAATGATATAATTCAAATGTGTATAAACAATGAGCTTTATACTTAACTTAGTGATACAGTCTGTTGATTTGTTGGTGTTTTTGTTTGAATTAAGTGTGTTCTGGTACACAGCTTCCCCCTGTTGTTGAAAGTTTGGAATATTTATACTACAAATAATACCTTTAAATGTGAATGTGTTTCTCCAGGCATGTATGGCATATAATTTAGTATAAAAAATATTTTATTCATGTTTTGTCCTCAGCCATATATATCCCAACTCTATGTTAAAGTAAGCGTCATAACTATTCTAGAAAAATGTAATTCTTCCACTGTAAATCAGCGTTTGTGTTTGTTGTTTTGTTGTTCTGGAGACCTACAAGAACAGACAACATAGTAATTTCATGATAACAGCATAACAAGGAAAACAGGTTTTTCTTTGGCTCATTCTCAATTAGTTCTGAGCCACTTACGTCAGCAACGCAAATGCCTTCATAAAAATGATACTGCCCGAGGAAGAGGCTGGAACGGGTGCCAACCAAACCCAAGTATCCTCTCAGGAAGTATTACACACCAGGCCATTATTATAGACAAACAGAGGTCATCATGACAGTAGCGTTGTGATGATGTCACTACCGTCTCCTGTCTTTGTGACAACAGATGGTTTCTTACCGGTCGCTGACGTAGCCTCCAAAGACCTGGGTGAAACAGTAGCCCCAGAAGAAGCTGCCCAGAACCATGCCTGACTCCCTCTTGCTCCAGTTGAACCTTTCTGCCATGCTGACTGCACAGATGGGCATCGCCACACGGGCACAGTAGAGGAGGCATGTCCCAAGAAGCAGCACCACTGTCCATATCCTCGCCACTGGCCTGCAGAAGGAAAAAACACAAAGAAATCAACAATGTGAAGGTGGCAACACAGGAAACATGAGGGAAAAAGTTATACGAGATGTTATGGAGTGGCCCGTAGTATGGCACTCCAGCTACATGTTCCTGAAGCTGAGGGTTAATGAAACTTCTAGTACAGGGGTGTCAAACATATGGCCCGTGAGCCAAAACCGGCCCGCCAAAGGTTCCACTCTGGCCAGCAGGATAAATTTGTGAAGTGTAAAAAATTACACTGAAGATATTAACAGTCAAATGTGTCGAAATCACTATAGTTCCAAACTCTAAATTCCAAAAATTTAACAGCATTATTATGCCTGATACTAAATATTTTCTGCCTTTGTAGATCTGATCTGTAATGCACATTTATTAATTATAGAGGCATAATATTCTTAAGATATTTCCGTTTTTTTTCAGGTTATTCATTTCTTTGTGAAAGGATAGGTTTGTAAATGTAAAAAAAAAATAAATCAGAATTTAATTGTACTTTTTTGCACTAAAAGAAAGTGAAAAATGTGGAAGTTGTCATTATTAATAGGTTATTACATTATTCCTTTACCGGTCTGGCCTGCTTGAGATCATACTGGGCTGTATGTGTGTATGAGTTTGACACCCCTGTTCTAATATAATAACATTTGGTGTCAGTATATGAATATGAGGGTTATTGTTGAGTATGAGTGGTTTATAAAGGGAACAGAAGCTACTTCCTTCTTTAGCTTATGTGGCACATCAGCCACGTCTGACATAGAGGTGATGGTCATGAAAGATGCTACATTTTTTGGCAATAACAGTCAATATCTAAATAAAAGTCTCAGTTAAGATCTTTAAGTTAGTCCTAACCCAGGTCCTTCGTGGTAATAGGAAAAGAGTTGGTGGAAAAACTCCGATTATCAAGTTAAACTTAAATCCAACGTGTTGTGTCTAGTTGCTAATGAGGATAAACACGGAAAAAAAAAGCATCGAAATGTTACCGTGGCCAGTTGGTGTTCTGTTCAGTCCACTTCTTGTGGCATCCAGGGACTCCGATCTTGTCGGACGGATGGTTTTCCTTGTGACAGACCAAATCTGGACTATAGTTCTTGCCATATTTTTGAATCACTGCCATTCAACGTGAGCTTACGGCAGCCTCCTTCCAACCGCTTCGGCTGTTTTTCACTCTGAACCCCCCCTAACGGTCGACCGGGGACTAAAAGTCAATTCTGACACGAAAATAACCCGATTCACAAAGTAGTCGCGCGCACATAGCTCTGGTTTCCGACGTTTAGATCCATAACCTGAAGAGACCCGGATCCGACAACAGAACAGCCGATGATCACGGAGGGAGTGTGTTTTTCCTGATGCCCTAGGAGGAGTAATCCACGTGTCAGTTTTTTTTTTCTCCCCTGCCTCCTCCAGCCACGCAGTTCTTATTGCGATCGGTAGGGTTAATAATCAGGAAGTGCTTCTGTGCTTTCTCAGCCGGTTTCAACTGTCCGTCAGCCGCTTCATCCGGATCACCCACACCTCCACGGACACGTCCCTGGTGCCGACGCTCTGATCATGACTGTGCACTTTAAGATATGGAGCAGACTCTCACAGCAGTATGTTCCTCTAGAAAAGCACCAGGATGTAGTTGGGGCTCCTCTTTGACTTGTCCTCCTCCTCGCCGGATGGGGACGCGTCGGTGCCCAGTGAGATGCTCCAGCAGTTGATGGGCTGTGGTTGGAGAAATGCGCAGTCCCAGCAAGGGTGTTCAATAGTCCACTGGCCCTGGTCATAGGAATTAGACAGCAACAATGTTATGTAAGGTACTGCATACAGCTCAACTTTTACTGGCTTATAACTACCATTACCTGAATTTATTCTAACAAAAATTAAAAATATATATATATATCATCCAGTAAAAGTACTCATTAGATCATGGATGTCAAACTCATTTTAGTTCAGGGGCCACATACAGTCCGGTTGGATCTCAAATGGACCAGATCAGTAAAATAATACAAGAAAGACCTATATAATTACAACTCCCAAGTTTTTCTGAGTTTAAATACAAAAAGAAAGTACAATTACATTCTGAAAATGTTCATATTACCAAAACTATCCTTTCAAAATAAAATGTGAATAACCTGAAATTTCTTAGAAACAATATTATGCCTCAGCTTATCATTTACGACTTACAGATCGCAGTGGATTTACAAAAATACAAAACGTTTACTAACAGGTATTACATTGTTAAAACTGCAGTTATTTTTCTTAGGAAACTGCAAGTTGTTTATGGTTATTCAGGTTACTCACGTGTTTTGTGAAAGAATAGTTTGCAAATGTAAACATTTTCATAATGTAATGTTACTTTTTGCACTAAAAGTAAGAGAAAATTTTGGATTTGTCAGTATTTATAGGTTTTCATGCTGATATTTTACTGGTCTGGCCCACTTGAGATTAAATAGGGGTGTATGTGGCCCCTGAATTAACTGTTAATCTTCACTCTGTAAATCTGTCCTGAATACTGGATTAGACCCTTTGGTGGGATGGGTTTGGTCTGTGGTCCCCCCCCGCCCAATGCATAGCACAAAAAACTATAAATAATGACAACTCCAAATTTTGATCTGTCTTAATATAAAAAAAAACCATTATGAAAATGTTCATATTACTAAAACTATCCTTTCACAATACAATGTGAATAAACTGTACATCCTGAAATTTCTTAAGAATGATGTTATGCCTCAGTTTATCATTTACAATTTACAGACTTGACAAAACAAACTCAGAAGGATGCCGGCAAATACATAGTTTATTAAGTAACTGGTGCAATAATCAAGACACCATAATAAAGTACATTGTAATAATAAAGTAAGAGAGGAAGGTGCTGGTGCAGCGAGGATGACAGCAAGCGAGAGAGAGAGCCGTGGCAACCGGCGCTGTTGTGTTTTAGAGCGCCCCGACAGCCATCACTGTTGGGGTACTGGGGTTGTCACATTAATGTAATTTTTGTTTTTTTGTATTACAAGAATTGTAGAATTGAATTTGTCATTAGTTATAGGTTTTTGTGCTATTATTCTACTGATCCAGCCTGCTTATATGATTTAAATGTAACAAAATTTAGGATACATCTACTTGCATTTTTGGGCTTCTTCCTTTTTAGGTTATTGACTGAGAAAACATCTGTTGAAATCTTTGTTCTATGTGTGTATGTTTTTCTAACCAAAATGAAATTATTCATTCATTTCACTTAAACCAGATACTTTATTCTCAATAGACATTGGTTAAATAGAATATTATTAAACCACAAATATATTAACTATATTGAGTTTATGACCTACTACCACATCATAATGTGTTGAGATAAAGTAATGCTAATAAGTCATAACATCTCAAGAATTAATAGGAACTAGCACGTTGATCCATGGGTTCTAGATTCTCTGATACAGTTCATTCATTTACTTTTTCAGTTTAATAACCTCTCAGCTGGCATGTCTGTTTCTGCTCTTGAAATTTGACACCATGGCCCTATTGTTATCTGTTGCTAGGTAACCCACTTCAATGATGATTCTAATTCAACGTGATTGTAAAGCTATTGTATTCCAAATTTATTAATATCTCCCAAAATACTGGTCCTATCAAATTGCCCATTTTCACCAGTCTGATCCTTGACCCAGAATACATAAGTACTGTACTCCAAATGGCAAAGGTCAGCTCTGTCCGGTTTTTGAGTTAGAACGCAAACACGCACACACAAGGCCACTTGGCTTTTCATATATAGATACTAAACCAGTACTGTACTTGGTTTCATCTCTTCTGTGCTACAGCAACATTTCCACATTTTGACAATGTAAAAAAAAAAGCCAAGTCTTAATGTCATTTGATGACTTGCCCAGTTTTAAAATCCACTTTTATTGCAAAATAATACACCAGCGAAAAAGCACATCAAATTTTGCAAAAGCACTACTTCTTTCATACATGTAAATATTCCATCTGTAAAAGCGTCTCCATGTATGAATACATAGACTTCCATTCACATCTCTTATCACATTTGTGAAGCTTTATAACAGTATGAAACTCTGGTTGCATTTAAGCTTGCACAGTCACAGTAAACTGGAAGGTTTTCAGTACTCCAAAAGCCTTGCCTTATCCCACCTGTTAAATTATTCCCATGCGATATAATGTACTTTTTTGTTTTGTCAACACCTTTTTGTATTGTTTTAAGTAACAATGCAGTGATAATCTAAAAGTTGCATTTATCTTTCATAGTCACAGCAGCTTAAAACATAAAATGTATGTTTGTTTTGGCAATAGCCCTAACATAGAACACTAGATGAAATGTGTTTTATCTTGAAAGGAAAAAGTGGGCTTATTTGGGGCAGTGTACACTGAGCCACCCATGTCCCCTGAATGTCAAACTTCGGTCCTTCTAAGTGGTCACACACACAAAGTGACAGCCTAATTTAGGCTTCATTCATACCCTCCTGTGCCAACTTTCCCTGCCAATAGACAGAAAAACTAGTGTAAATGAAATATGCAAATTAAAATACCAATTTTCAACAAATGTGTAATTTCTCAATTATTTAAGTAAAATAATTTGCATGTTACGTTAGTGTGAGTCATCTAAAACACCATCGATCCAGTTCTGAACATTCTAAGTTATTAAAGTATCAAAAAGCAACCCTTACAAAAAAGAAAAGGTTGTACTCCATGAGTCAGTTTGTCAGGGGTATAAATAGATAAAGGAAATGTGTCCATTTTGTAATGCTCTGGTATGTTTTCACTTGCGTTCCTTATTTGGAGTCTTCAATGGTTCCCTTGCTGAGGTCTGTCATTTTGGGATACTTCACTTTCTTTTGGTCAAGTTCATTTTGAGCCCATAGCAGTAACTTCAGGAGCTTGGCCAGCTTGGGTGTTGACTCTCTGTTTTCATAGTCGAGCACACACTGGTTGACTTCACTCCATACCTGAAAAATTATGAAACAGATTCTAAACAACCCATGTCATATGGCACAACACAAAAATATACATCTACAAGTATCTAAAAATATAAACTATATGCCTATTACAATTCTTGGATGTTACCTTCTGTCTCTGCATCATATTAAGCAGATCTCCAAAGGGCGATTCCTCAGGGTTGTCGAATGCCAGCAGAGCCAGTGTCCTCTCCATCTCAGTCAGGCATTCTCGACTCTCCTCCCCCTGCTCTGCTAACTGAGACTGAGCAAATTCTAGGGCAGCTTCAGTCTCCCTTAACCGGATGAGCTCAATCAGATGCTGCTGCTGCAAATGTGGGAAACACAGAGAGAATTAGGAAAGTAAAGGAAGACAAAGACCTATGGTGCTAAATCCTCATGCCAAGTCTGACTGGCATTTAATTTTGCATCATCAGAGTAAACATTTGACAACCCACAAAACCATGATTTATTTTACCTGTAGGTGAAAGTAGAGGTAACGGTTAGTATCCAGCAGTTCTGGGTGCAAGCTGTTGATCAGTGCAATTGCATCCTGGATCTGTCCCTTTAAGATCATCTCCCTTATCTTAATCCTTTCATCAAGAGAATCCAAGTCCACACTGGGCTCTATCCCAGACTCCATGCGAAACTTCTCTGCTGCCTCCTTAAAACCCTCTGTTTAAAAGAAACCAAATGAATTCCTGCAACTTTCACATTCAACCACCTTTACTTCCTGTAATGTAAACATGTAAAGTACAAACAAAAAAGAAAAGAGCTCCTTACCCGTCACCAAGTAGTTCATGATAAGCCTGTTCATATCAGCCCTCTGAATGTGGACATTGTTGAGCTTCTCCATCCACTCTTCCCTTGTTATGTCCTCTGGCTTCTCTGCATAACTCATTATGAAATATCCTGAAGGAGATTAAACGGATTTCAGCTTGGCAAGACACAATCATGATAAACAGCATTATTTACTACCACAGCATTTTGGAAAATGTTAGATTCGACAAAAATACGGTACCGGAAACCCTAAGTCACACTTTAGGCCTGTGATAAAAACACAACACTGAAGCCTGAGTTTCGTTAACACGAATCAAAACAAAGAAAGCTTCCGTCCGTCACTGCGATTATATCTGATTCACAAGGCACATATAGACGCTGTTACATTTAAATGTACTTTGCCAGTTTCCTATCTACACTCTAAGCAAATATTATGATTTTATTCACACTACCTGAAATGTTTGTTGCTACTTCCCAGCAGTAGCTAGTCAGCTAGCGGAGATATTTCTTCTTCTTCGTCTTCCTGCTAATTTCCGGTACGGTAGAACCTAGCGCCAGGACGACGTCGCCCCCTACAGGAAATGTTTGGGATGTACAGTATGTCCTTGGCAGTTCTTCTAGGTTCAACTGGACTGGTTTAGCTCTTCTGAAAACGTTTTGTCTCTGATTCAAGAGACTTCTTCAGTTCTAATAACTGGTGGGGGAAACTGGACTTATAAACCTGTGGGGGAAGTGGTCTGTGTAGGTGTAATTCCATATGCTTAATGACCTTAAGTGTCAGGGTCGTAGAGGGGGTGTGTCCCTGTGGGTCAGGGTCGTTGGTGTGAGTTTCAGGGTCGTTGACGGGGGGGTGGGTCACTGTCCAAGTCCTTCAGGGTGGGTTGTTTGCTTTCAGGTGAGTCCAGGTGTGGAAGGTTGTTGTTGAAAACTGTTTGGGAATGTTGTTTTAAAATGGTGTTGTAGGTTTTTGATCAGTAGTGTCTCAGACCACCACGTTCAGGAAAGGATTTTCCACTTTTACAAAAATGGCTTCTTTGACTCTTCTCTCAAACCATTTGTCTTCTTTGACATTGCTGTCCTCGAAGGAGTGTCCTTTTTCTTCCAAGAGCAGATGGACTGCAGAGTCTTGGCCTGAGGTGGAGGCTCTCCTGTGCTGAGCCATGCATTTATGGAAGGGTTGTTTGGTTTCTCCTGTGTATGAGTCTGTACATTCCTCACTGCACTGAACTGTGTAGACAATGTTGCTTTGCTTCTCCCTACAGTTTGTCCTTGGGATGTACCAGAGCCTGTCTCAGGGTGTTGGTGGGTTTTTTGCTATACTGGGATATTGTGCTGGTTGAAAATCCTTCATAGTTTTTCAGAGACTCCCGTTGTGTATGGAATGACAATGCCTTTTCCTTTTTCTGATTGTTCCTCTGTGTTGTTGGTGGGTTTTTGGTTCCTTGGTTTGGCTTTAAGGAAGGTCCAGTTAGGGTAACCTTATGTTCTCAGTGCTTCCTTCACCTGTTGTTCTTCCCTTCAGCCTCTGTAGGAATTTCATTTGCTCTATGACATATGCATTAACATGTATTTCTCCTCTCATGATAATGATAATCATTTGCACGCTTTTATTTGATAAATATTTTGTTGTACCTGTATAGTTTTAAAAGAATAAACACTAATTATTGATGTGCATAATTGTAAAGTCTTAAATAAAAACACATATTATATAGAGGTTATATTTTTCTATGTCTGCCTTTAACCCATACTGAGCTAAATTTGGACAAAAAAAAAAAAAAAAACCCCAAAAAACATTTAAGCCACAGTAATGTATAGATAGCAATAGTTCCAAATGTTTGAGAACCACATTTTTTTTACTGCTTCCTCAGGACCCAAATTGTCAAAATCACGCCTCAAGTCAATATGTTTACAGCTTATTTCTTCATCAAAATAACTTGTCATAACATCCATGTTTTAATTTTATTGAGTCTTACGTAATGCTTATTGGGGCCCTTTTACTGAAGTCTGGATTTAAAGTGTAAACTTGTCCAGAATCATACTATCATATTATTGTTATGCATTTCATTTTGAGCATTGGTGACCCAATAAAAACAGTTCCACTGCCCATTTCGGGTCCTGTCCCTAGGTTTGGGAAACACTGCATAAGACTTGTTGGTTACAAAATACTGTTCATATGAGTGAAAAAAAAGAAAAAAGAGGGTTCAGTGCGAATTCTACTGGTTGAATCATGGACTTGTAGACTGAAATGTTTGAACATGAGGTAAAAGTCCTGCTTATGGAACAAAATAATATAAACTAGGGCGTTGACCTGTGGGGAACCACGGGTTCTACATCCTCTGATACAGTTCATTCCTTTACTTTATTTACTTTCTTGGTAAATTCCACTGGCAAAAAGGAACTCTGTCAGTACAATAAAAAAACAACCCCATTTTGATTACAACAAACGAAACCAGAAACGAAGTAGACAGATTAAACAGAACGAACTAAACAGAGACGGATAATCGTGACAGGCCCCACCTCTCTTCCTGTTTAACGTTTCCATGGTGACGACTATGTTCACTTGCGTCGGAAGTCCTTTAGATGCCAGTGAAGAAATGGATTAACTACACCGAAGAAACATAACAAACAGGTAAGATCACAGCGTTTGCAATATTAACTTTAAGTTCTTATATAATTAGCTAGTACTTAAACATGAGAGTGAGTCAAACGCTCCAAAGTTAGCGTAAACTCCACTTCCTGGTTTTCAATTAACTAGTTGTGGCTGATGTTCTGTCTTGTTTCAGAGCTTCGCCGGAAGATATGGCTACCTCCGGCGAAGTTGACAAAGTGATGGAGACCTTGACAAAGTTTCCTTGTCTGCCCCCGATTGGAGAAGGGACGATGGGACAATTAGAGGCAGCAAAAGAGAAAAGCATGGACGTTCAAAAGAAGCTGCTGAGGCACAGAAGGACTAAAGATCAACAAAGAAGGCTCCCTGTGATACTGTAGGTTCTCATCTATGGCAGTTATTTGCAGTGGGACATTAACCCGTTTGTAACTTTAACAATTATCATAATAAGAAGTATTGACTATATCTGAATCATTCCAGGGTGTCTAGGGCAAAGGAGGCTTACAGACAGAGCAAAGAGACACAAAGAGAGTACATTCCATCACCAGAGCCACAGTTTCCACCTTCTGTATGACACCTAATAATCTATGCAATTTAAATGTCAAATATTACATAAAGATATTTAAAACCAGTGTAATGTAATCTATTTTTTCCTTCACAGATGCTCAGTGAGAAGAGGAGAGAAATGGTAAATTCACCTTTTACTAAAAAGGACTCACTTGACATTAATTTTATATGTATTTTATTCATATCTGATTTTATCTTGGCCCATCTGCAGATGAATTATGCGTTCCTAAAACAACGTGTAGGGAGGGGTCCATTTGCTCCGATCCAGAAGCAGTGGTTGGATTCCATTGTTGAACGACTCCTACCTGAACCTATAGACAGTCCTGACGCAAACAGACTACTACAGGAGCTCTGCCTGGAAGTCAGTGACGGCTTCCGTGATACAATTATCAAACACACAGGTACTGCCAGTTATTTTGTCGATGTTTATAGAGAGAGCATACACTAAAAGCTACTTAGTGAACCATGTATCAATATGACACATTCACTTGTATCCACTTTAGTGAATACTGTGTTAAAGGATCCATCACTAAAAGGTTCAGAAGACCAGGAAGATGCTCGACAAAAGTGAGTGCCTCATGTACATAATTCTGCACATTAATCTAAATAACTGTTGCTTTAGACTTTTAAAGTCCTCTTTGTCTTTTGTAGAGTCCTTGATTTCTCACAAGTGTGGCACCAAAGGTTTATCATAAGCTGCAAACAGATACAAAGAAATTTACACATTCTCCATCCAGTAATGCAAACCGTCTTGGATATTAGCTTCACAACGTTTTCTCCAATGACCTTGGTTGATCTTTCAGGATGCAGGTATCAAAACACACCGCACATACAATGTGACGGTGCTAAAATAAGCACCATCTTTTTTATATGGTTGATTTGCTGTCATTTATGTTCTGCAATGATTTTTGTTGATTCAGGGCTTCAGGGCCTGTCGACTGTAAGAGCTTACAGAATAAAATGGCAGTAGAATGCAAGAGGGCAGAAGATCGTATCATGAATACCTGGTTTCCTAAAGTCATCCACTTGCTAACAAATAAAGAGACAGTTCAGGGTTTGAAAGAAGACAAACTGGACTCTTTCTACAACTGTGCATCCACCCTTATGTCCAATCAGGTAAGATAAGGCAAGATAACAAATGAAAGACACAGTTTGTTATTTGATCATCTTAAAATCAAGTCATTTATTGCTGTACATTATATTTTATGCCTTGTCTGCCATGTTGCACATTATTATACATATACAGCATGAAAAGTTCCATGATGTTGGATTTAAATGAACTTTTCTTTTTTAAATTCCCAGCTGAAATCTCTGCTTCACACAAGCATAGAGGAGTTTGTCAGTTTCTTTGATCCAAACAATCACCACCGCTTGCCCCTCTTTCGTATGTCCCTGACATTTGATGATGAAAAGATGGAAATTTACCCCACCTTACAAGATCTTGAAGCAGCCATTTTTGACATTCTTAATGCTATCACAAATACATTACAGGTAACTTTTAGTTCAAATCCACTTAAGGATTGGGGCTCATTCTTGGCATTAAGACTATCATAAGAGCATCACTTTACATGAGATTTCTATGATATCAATGTGCAGAAAGTCCAGACAGTCCAGTCGTGGTTGAACCAAGCCACATCTTCATTTGTGGATGCCAAAGTTGCTGATCATGTGCAGGCTTGGGCTCAGCTCACAGTAAAGACTGCTGTACAGAGGAATCTAGAGGAACCTGACAAACATTTCCAGAATTACGGTAAAATTCTACAACCCTACATTTTTCTTGGGTCTGGCTGTTACTTCAGTTTATCGCTCACTTCTCTACCTTACTTTGCAGTTGACAACTATGACTGGCTTGTCAATGGAACCGCACAGACACAAGTGGAGAAATTCATGGAGGAGGAACATTCTTTTCCTGAATACAAAGAGGTAAATAATGAATGCATTATTTTAAAGACTGTTTATTACCTTATGATCTCCTTTTCTGATTTGTCAATGCATAATCTTGTTGCTATTTCAAGCAAGTGGAGGAGTTTCGTGTTCTGTCAAAAGAGATTATCAGCCTCCCAGCAAAAGCCCACTTCACAATGGTCCATCTGGACTGTGAAGAGCTAAAACGTGGGTTGGCCAACAAAGCCAAAAACTTTGCTGAAATACTTCTGAAGAAATTGGTCACCAGCCACCGTGAGCAAAATCTACAGTGAGTCACTTCTAGTAACAATATTTAATTAGAATTTTAAAATAAATTCTCACATTTGAATGAGTGTTTAATGAATGCAAATCTTTTTGTGTCTGTTTGAAGGATCTGCTCTGAATTTGACATCATCAGAAGGGATGCCGTAAAAGTACCAGAGAACTCTGAGGAAATCACTCAACTGATTGATTACGTAAATTTGACCAAAACAAAGGGTATTGAAGAACTCCAGACAAAATGTATGGTGAGTGTTGTGATGGGTGGCTGTAATTGTTTTATATATATATATATATATATAACATGTGAATTTGTAAGACTGTCTAAGCAGTTAGGTTAATTACTATCAATATGTGCACTACCAGGAATCTAACGACAGACTTAAATACCTCCTGGATGTCCAGATATTTGAGGCAGAGGATCTGAAACTTAATTCAGAAGTTTTTCTCTGGCCACAGAAAGTTCTGGCTGTCTTCACAATGAGTGATCTGGTAATGCTTCAGTGTCTGGCTACAACTCATTGCCGTTGTTTATTTTTTGTGTGAGCACAACCTAATTCTGAAGATGTATGTTTTCCAGGTGATCGAAAGAGCCAAGGTGAAAGGGGAGAAGGACCTGATTGCTAAAAGAGAAAGACTGATGGTAGAGCTGGTGAAGTTGAGACACCGGGTAGAGGATTTCCCAGAATGTTCTGAGCTGAATATGATGCAGCAGGTACAATGTTATGGGAAAGAAGTTGGGTCATAAACACTTGCAGAAAACATAGCAGTGGTCCCAAAGTAATTTATAAACTAGGAGGAAATTGCAGTCAGATATTTTAAAAAACATGCTTTTTCCAAATGGTTTTCAGCGCCAGTTTAAGATACATAAAAATCTGGATTGTGCCAAAGAATCAAAAAGTCTCAGTTTATTGTAAATCCAACCTTTCATATATGAGCTGTATTGTTTCTGTTTGGTCCATTCAAGTGTTGATGAACATTCATACATCATGTTCCTCACAATAATGCTCTTTTCACCACTTCTTGGACAGTATGTGACAGATGTCAGAACAGTTCAGAAACTGCTCAGAGATGCTGAGGAAACAATTGAATTCATCAACAAAGAAGAAGCCCTCTACAAGTGGGACCTAACATCTTATCCAGAAGTTGCTCTCATCAAAGAGAGTGTTGAACCTTACCAGAAACTGTTTGGACTTGTGCTGAAGTGGCAGCGTGCACAGACAAGGTCTAATATCCATGTCATTTCACTTTTTAATTGATTTGTCGTTATGAATAAAAACCCTAACACCTATGAACCGTCTTTGTGCAGATGGATGGATGGTTCCTTCCAGAGCCTCAATGGTGAGAGCATGGAAGTAGAAGTGGATGAGTTCTTCAGGGACATTTTCAAGATGCTGAAGTTTTTCCAGCAAAAACAGAGCAAGGCTGAGCAAGAGAAGAAGGCTGGTGGTAAAATTAAGCAGCAGACTGGTAAGGACGATCCAGGCAAGAAGGAGAGCCCCACAGTATCGTTGTGCTCCACTGTAATGCAGGAGATCAAGGACTTCAAGGTAGTAAATAATATTTCTGTGTGTGACTCATGGGCCAGGTTGTTTTTTCTGATTCTAACCTGTTACTTAACATGCACTGTCAACAGGAACATATTCCTCTGGTGTCCATCTTGTGTAATCCAGGCATCAGAGGGCGCCACTGGGACCAGATGTCTGAAATAGCGGGGTATGACCTCACCCCTGACTCTGGTACGACACTACGAAAGGTTCTTAAACAAAACCTGACTCCCTACTTGGAGGCGTTTGAGACTATCAGTGCTGCTGCTAGTAAAGTAAGCAATCCAGATTTTCTGTTACTGTGCAGTATGCCATAAAAACCATACTTTTAAATGAATATTTATTTTACAATGCTTTTTGGGTGTTTACAGGAGTTTTCCCTGGAGAAAGCAATGCAAACCATGGTCACCATATGGGATGGCATTTCTTTCCACCATCAGCCCTACAGGGAGACAGGAGTGTCCATCCTCCACGGCCTGGATGAGATTCAAACGATGCTTGATGACCAAATTGTGAAGACTCAGACCATGAGGGGTTCACCATTTATTAAACCTTTTGAGAATGAGATAAAGGTCTTATTTACCTGTACAATTTCATTAGACGTATTTGAGTGTTTAACACTATAAACTCTATAATTCAGCCCAACAGAGATGCACTTAACTGTTTTGTTCTGTATAACAGCAATGGGAGGAGCGTCTGCTTCGCATCCAGGAAACCATAGATGAGTGGCTTAAGGTACAGGCTCAGTGGCTTTACCTGGAGCCCATCTTCTCCTCTCAGGACATCATGCAGCAGATTCCAGAAGAAGGCCGGCTTTTTCAAACTGTTGACAAAACCTGGAAAGACGTCATGAGACACTGCGTTAAAGACCCTAAGGTAAGTGCCAGGACAAGTTTACCTGGACCATGTGGCTTTGGTGTGTTGATAAAAAAAAATTTCTGAATGGACTGAAAAAATGTTAAAGATACAATAAAAACTGATGTTTTGAAATTGCAGATTCTACCAGCAACCTCAATGCCTGGTTTACTAGAGAAACTGCAGGAATCTAACATCCTTCTTGATACTATCATGAAAGGACTGAATGCTTATCTTGAAAAGAAACGTCTCTTTTTCCCAAGGTAAAAGGCATTTAAAAAAAATTCAGAATACAACATATATCACAGATTATAATACGATGATAATAATGACCAGTGTCGTTGCCAGGTTCTTCTTCTTGTCCAATGATGAAATGCTTGAGATTCTTTCTGAGACAAAAGACCCACTACGAGTGCAGCCTCATCTCAAGAAGTGCTTCGAGGGAATTTCCAAACTGGACTTCCTGCCAAATTTGGATATCCGGGTAAGAAGGAGGATTTTTTTAAAAAAAATTTTTAACTGCTAAATGACACTACCATTTATGAACTTTACTAAACTAAATCCTGGCTTTATATAGGCTATGTATAGCAGTGAAGGGGAGCGTGTTGAGCTTATCCAGCTCATCTCCACATCAGAAGCCAAAGGAGCTGTGGAAAAGTGGTTAATTCAGGTGGAGGATCTGATGCTTCGCAGTGTCAGGGATGTGGTGGCTCGATCTAGAGTGGTGAGGCATCTTCTATAGTTATGTAACTCACACTACTATGATATATGTGTATCGCTGATGCATCTGGATAAACACAAGAGCTCTTTATATAAAATACTTGTGATCTGAATGGTTGTGTGTACTTGCTCTTGCAGGCCTACGCTGAGACCCCACGCAACCAGTGGGTCAAGGAGTGGCCTGGGCAGGTGGTGCTCTGCACGTCTCAGATTTACTGGACCTTGGAAGTGCATGAAGCCATCGGAGCAGGGGTTGATGTAAGTTTTTAATACATTTGTGACCTGTTTATTTTTAATAAATTATGCTCTTATTATGCTAAATTATGCTTTACCAGTTTCATAACACCACCGTTTTTTCTAAAGATCCTATATTATCAAGGGTTATAATGATCTGTTTTCCTTTTTTGGTTTCCTTTTTTGATTATGTTAGCAATATACTACTTCCTGAAATGCAGTGTTATCCAAATAATGCGTCAGAGGGTGTAATAACACAGTCTGCTTTCATGATGCTTTTGTACCGACTAAGAGGTTTGCAAGTAATCAACAAAACTTAGGCCAGCTGTAGGAGGTGTTTGCATCAACATTAAATGCACTTCACTTGATGCAGAAAAGTTAGATTTCCCTGAAAATTGCCTTTTTACAACTCTATAACGTAAATTATTTTTTAGTTCCACCTAACGTTTGGTAATTTAGGAAAAAAAGTAAGCATTCATCTTCCCAGAGGTCAGAAAAAAGCAAAACATTTCCAAATATTCACCCACTTAATGTGAAAAGCAATGTCAAAACAGGCTGTTACTGCATACTCTGATGCATTTGGACAATATTGCACTCAGTAAGTGGTATATTAAAACAAGGTGCTCATAGAAGCAGTTGAAATCATGAGAACAATAGACCAAGAATTCATTATGATAATTCATAACAGAAAACTGTTTCTACCCTGACCATCCAACCTTAATAAAATAGTTATTGTGCTTTTGTTCTCTGTAGGGTGTAAAGAATTACTACCAGCAGCTCCAGAGTCAGCTGAATGACATTGTGGAGCTTGTGAGAGGGAAACTGCCAAAACAAACTCGGATCACTTTGGGAGCACTGGTCACAATTGATGTCCATGCCAGAGATGTTGTCATGGAACTCATTGAGAAAGGTTTGTCATTATCATACAACACATGTAATTTACTCATTGATTCTGTTATTTGATCAAAGATTTAAGTAACTTATAGAAATATATTTATAGAAATTTGCATCCTTTTACAACAGGTGTATCAAGTGAAACAGACTTCCAGTGGCTTGCCCAGCTCCGTTACTACTGGAGCAATGACAATGTTCGCGTTCGCATAATCAACTGCGATGTTAAATATGCCTACGAGTATCTTGGCAACTCACCACGTCTGGTCATCACTCCACTCACTGACAGATGCTACCGAACTCTGGTACCTAAAAAAAAAAAACATCACAAATAGTTGCTGTGACTATGTGTTACGTCTTTTTTTTTAATTGGAATATACAGTAGCTAAATGACCATATAATTTAGCATTCAATTCTCTTTTAGATTGGGGCTTTCTACCTGAGCTTAGGTGGTGCCCCTGAGGGTCCAGCTGGAACCGGGAAAACTGAAACTACCAAGGATCTGGCCAAAGCTCTTGCCGTGCAGTGTGTGGTCTTCAACTGTTCAGATGGATTGGATTACCTTGCTATGGGCAAAGTAAAACCAGCCTTAAATTGCAAACTTGTATCATAAATGAAATGCCGTCATTGTAAAGATAATATCCTCCTTTAACATATATATTTTGATTTCATCTCTCAAAGTTTTTCAAAGGTCTGGCGTCGTCCGGGGCCTGGGCATGTTTTGACGAGTTTAACCGTATTGAGCTGGAGGTGCTGTCGGTGGTGGCCCAGCAGGTACTGTGCATCCAGAGGGCCATTGAACTGAAGCTGGAGTATTTTGACTTTGAGGGTACCATGCTCAAACTCAATCCAAACTGCTTTGTATCCATAACAATGAATCCCGGTTATGCAGGACGTTCAGAACTCCCAGATAACCTCAAGGTAAACAATAAACGTATCCATTTTTAATTTTTTTTATTTATTTATTTTTTATCCCATACCATAATTTGCGCTTGTCTGTGATGAAAATATTGGCTACTTTTTTTTCATGTGTCTCTGTGTAGGTGTTGTTCCGAACAGTTGCCATGATGGTCCCAAACTACGCACTGATTGCAGAAATTTCCTTGTATTCCTATGGCTTCCTGAATGCTAAACCACTGTCAGTAAAGATTGTGATGACCTACAGACTTTGTTCAGAGCAACTCTCATCCCAGTTCCATTACGATTATGGCATGAGGGCTGTCAAAGCTGTGCTTGTGGCCGCTGGAAACCTCAAACTCAAGTTTCCAGATGAAAATGAGGACATACTGGTATTTGCACTGACATTTCTTCATCTTGTTTTCCTAACATCAGTGTATCCACTAGGTTATCATTTTTAATTTATGGTTTGTGACCTTTTTACTTTTTCCACATTCATCCAGCTCTTGAGGTCTATAAAGGATGTTAATGAGCCAAAGTTTCTTTCCCACGACATTCCACTGTTCAACGGAATAACCAGTGACCTGTTTCCAGGCATCTCCCTTCCTGAGGCTGACTATCAGGTCAGATATGTTGGTGTCTCTTCCTTCTTTTTCTCAGGACAGTCGTATATTATAATGACGGTTAATAATATTTTTGGCAGCTGTTCCTAGAGGCCGCTGAGGAGTGCTGCAAAACCCACAATGTACAGCCAACACAGGTGTTTGAACAAAAAATGATCCAGACATATGAGATGATGATCGTCAGGCATGGGTATGTTATCTGTAAATGTGATCTACCACACCTGCAGTTATGCTATATTTAATGTGACTTGAACGACCTATTTGACACATGATAAGGTGTCTAAGTACTTGTCTTTTCTGTCAGGTTCATGCTGGTGGGAGAGCCTTTTTCTGGGAAGACCAAAGTGCTGCATGTTCTAGCAGACACTCTGACCCTCATGAATGAGCGAGGGCATGGTGAGGAGGAGAAGATCATCTTCAGGACATTAAACCCCAAGTCCATCACCATGGGACAGCTCTTTGGACAGTTTGATCTAGTTTCCCATGAGGTCTGCCTGTACCTTCGTCCCGTGATTTTCACAATATATTGAATCACATCTCTAGCAGTGACACTTTCTTGTTTTTTCATGTTTGTCCTCTCTCATTTTTCCTGTTATTAGTGGACAGATGGAATTGTGGCAAACACATTTCGAGAGTTTGCATCAGCCGACACACCCGATCGTAAATGGGTGGTGTTTGATGGTCCTATAGATACTCTGTGGATTGAAAGCATGAACACAGTACTCGATGATAACAAAAAGGTAAAGAGAGGTAAAGAGGTCCAGTTAAACCTTTTTGGGTTTCATATACATGTTTTAAACATCATTCTTGCCTTTGCAGTTGTGTCTGATGAGTGGTGAGATCATTCAGATGTCTAATCAGATGAGTCTGATTTTTGAAGCTATGGACCTGTCACAGGCCTCTGTAAGTGATCTGCTTGGATTGAATAGAAGAACATGCTGTAATTAAGATTCAATAATATTGTCCTTAACAATTAAATATTATTGTAGTGGTTTATAGCATTTCATTTAGTGTTATTGTGTGTGGATCAGCATTTTACACCGTTAGAAATTTGATAATTTAACAATGTGCAACACTATTGCTAATAGGATGTGATTAGACTTGTAAAAAAAAAAGATGTGTTTTGATTGTGTTTGTCTGCCGCAGCCTGCCACAGTCAGCAGATGTGGTATGATCTACATGGAACCAAGTGAGTTAGGTTGGGAGCCCTTAGTGGTCTCCTGGATGAACACTCTTCCGGATGCTTTGCAAAGCCCAGATAGTTCTTCCCTGCTGCTGGAACTCTTCCACTGGCTCCTGCCACCTTCCCACAAAGTGCTGCGCAAACACTGCAGAGTAAGTGACCCCATGCCTCAGAATAATCTAGATGTAAACATATGTATGGTGTTTAGGACTACAAATAGAAACTTGCATTGATTAATTCATTATAGTTGTTTTTTTTGTTGTTTATGGTATTGTTGACAGGAAGTTGTTTCCACTAGCAACAGTAACACTGTGGTATCCTTGTGCCGAATGTTTGAGATGCTGCTCACTGAACCTGTGAAGACATTGGACCCTGGGGATAAAAACATTCGCACTTGGATCATGGTAATCCAAACACTGTCATATTTTAAGATGTAGTGTGAAGGTAATTTATCAGAATGTTATGCTCTGGAACTATGCTTTCTACTATGCAAGTGGTAAAATGCACCACAAAATTCTACCCTTTTTCTGTGTTTTTATGCCTATTTGTATGACACCTTTTCTATCATTTATGATTACAGGCAGCTTTTGCCTTCTCCCTGGTGTGGTCTGTGGGTGGCAGCTGTGATGCGAGCAGCAGAGAGAAGTTTAGTGAATTCCTCAGGGTAATTTTGGCAGGGCAGAAAGAGGAACATCCAGTCCCTGAGGCTGTAGGGAAATGGGAGTGTCCGATGGATGAGAAAGGTCTGGTGTATGACTATTTTTATGAGGTAATGTGTGATCACGCATCATTTAGAAGTGTTTTAAAATGTATTAATCCACATAATGCATTTATTTAATTATGCAATCTCTTGTACAGTTTAAAGGCAAAGGCCGCTGGACTCACTGGAATGATGCCATCAAGAATATCAGCCTGGGGGACAAAAACACCAAAGTGCAAGAGATTATAGTTCCCACCATAGACACAATTCGCTACACATACCTCATGGATCTGTGCATCACCTATGAAGTGTTAGTATTCTTTAATGTTGAAATACTAGTGATGGTCATCTCTGAAAACCTGTTAATACATTTGTTGTAGATAAAGTGACACAAATAAGAAATAGTAAAATGTATCAACTTGTAAATACTGTTCCTTTTTCTTTTCTTTTTTTTCTTTTTAACAATACATTAACAATATTTTGTCTGTATTTTTCATTTTATATAACTCTGGCTTATATTAAATGCACACAATTTTTTTTTTTTTTTGCTCCTGACCTTCTCCACTTTTTTTCTGCTCAGGCCTTTGCTGTTTGTTGGTCCTACGGGCACCGGGAAGTCAGTGTATGTGAAGGACAAGCTGATGAACAACCTGGACAAAGACCTCTATCGACCCTTCTTCATCAATTTTTCAGCCCGCACTAGCGCCAACCAAACCCAGGTCAGCATTTATGGATCATAGCTGCAGTACTGTAATGTTTGGTAGAATAAACACAAGAGAGGATAACTGTTTTCATTTTGTCTCTGATTATTTTGTGTATTTTGTATTGTCCAGAATATCATTATGTCCTGGTTAGATAAAAGAAGGAAAGGGGTGTTTGGGCCCCCAATGGGGAAGAAGTGCATTATCTTTGTAGATGACCTGAACATGCCTGCACTGGAGCAGTTTGGAGCACAGCCTCCTGTGGAGCTCCTTCGACAGTATATAGACCATGGAAACTGGTATGTAGATGCCAGTATCATGTCAAAGGAAGAAAGAGACAGATAATAAAAGAAAAGGAGGGCAGTTTTATTTAAACATATAGATCTTTTCTGTATTTTCCCTCTAGGTATGACCTAAAGGATACGTCCAGGGTCAATCTTGTGGACCTCCAACTTATTGCAGCTATGGGCCCCCCTGGTGGCGGAAGGAATGCTGTTACATCTCGCTTTCTAAGACACTTCAACATTTGTAGCATTAATGCCTTCAGTGATGACACCATGGTTCGCATTTTCTCCAACATTGTGGCCTTCTATCTCAAAAACAATGAATTCCCCCCTGAATATTTCACTATTGGCACCCAAATAGTGACAGCCACTATGGAAGTGAGTTCTCTAGAGATACAATGTCATGTTTCTTTTTTTTTTTCAAAAAGTAGGTTGAATATATTGTATTTGTATGGTCTTCTGATAATATACTTTTAATATCCATAGGTATATAAGAAAGCCATGGAAAACCTGCTTCCAACTCCAGCTAAATCTCACTACACGTTCAACCTGCGGGACTTCTCACGGGTAATCCAAGGCTGCCTGCTGCTGAAGAAAGAGTCTCTGGAGAACAAACGCACTACAATACGCTTGTTTGTCCATGAGGTTTTCCGTGTCTACTATGACCGTCTGGTAGATGACAAAGACAGAGCATGGCTCTATCAGCTGATGAGCAGCATCCTCAAAGACCATTTCAAGGAGTCTTTTGAGCAGGTGTTTGATCACCTGAAAAAAGGCGATAAAGTAAGTAAAAGTACAGCATCATTTTTGTTATTGCTAATAGTAAGTTAGTAAAGAAAGAAGCAGTGCTTTGGCCTGCCTGTACTAATGCTGTTCATGGTTTAATAAACACTCTATATGTATCTTTTCATATGAAAATCACTGTGACAGTCCTGTTTTGAATAAGTGCATTTAACAGCAACCTTCCATTCAAAATTCCTCCTTTCTTAGCTGGTTGAAGAAGACATGCGGAATCTTCTGTTTGGTGACTACATGGAACCTGATTTGGAGGATGATGAGCGGCTGTATGCTGAAGTGCCCTCAGTAGAAAGCTTTGAGGAAGTGGTAACATCTTGTCTTGCAGAGTACAACCAGATGAACAAGAACCGCATGAACCTTGTAATATTCAGGTAAATTGTTGTGTTACTGTGGAGTTTATTCTCCTTTATGCAAATCTTAAATCTTAGAATATTGTTTGAAAGTTCTGAAAGAAATTGAAATGTGAAGTTACTTAATCAGATAAAAATAAAAGACTGTAATTAAATAAACTGGGTCATTTTACATATTATATTTGTATTAATTGACCTAATTCATTATGAAAAATTTCTTCATTGTGTAGGTATGTTCTGGAGCACCTCTCCCATATTAGCCGTGTGTTGAAGCAGCCAGGAGGCAATGCCCTATTGGTGGGAGTGGGTGGCAGTGGACGCCAGTCCATCACCCGTCTGGCTACATCCATGGCCCACATGACCATTTTCCAGCCAGAGATCTCGAAGAGCTATGGCATGACTGAGTGGCGAGATGATGTGAAGGTGTCCTGTAATTCTGTCATAAGTAGATGTATTTTCATGGGCACACCTTGAATTCTGCTGCATCGTCATCATACTGTACCCTGTCTCTATTCCTTTCCTGTAGATGCTGCTGAAAAATGCTGGGGTGAAAGGTCAGAAGACAGTGTTCTTGTTAACTGATTCTCAGATCAAAGATGAAGCTTTTCTAGAAGATGTGGACAGTGTCTTAAATACAGGAGAGGTCCCCAATCTGTTTGCTATAGATGAAAAGCAAGAGATCATGGAGGTATGCTGTAAACTTTATGTGTAAACTGAATTATGTCGCAAAATATAACCAGTTGATTTAATGTCACTGTCACTTTTTATCTTTCCTCAGGCGGTACGTCCCATTGCTCAGGCTGGCAATAAGAATTTGGAGTTGAGTCCTTTGACTCTGTTTGCATTCTTTGTTGCACGCTGCAGAGAAAACCTACATATTATCATGGCTTTTAGTCCCATTGGAGATGCCTTTCGAAATCGACTGCGGCAGTTTCCATCTCTTATCAATTGCTGTACCATTGATTGGTTCCAGGTACTACGCTAGAGTGGTGTGATCACATGTAATATGTATTTTATCTGCAGTACATGTTGTGTATATATACGTACTAAAAGACTATCATTATTTACAGTATGCATGTACTGTATCTACTATTCTATGTTTCACTACAACTGTGCGTTATTACATTTGAAAATATCAAACAACATGTATAATATTACTATAAAAAACACTGAAGGGGGACAAAATAAGTCTGTTCTCACTACTTTCTTGCATCTCAGCCATGGCCAGAAGAGGCTCTTGAGCGGGTAGCCATCTCATTCCTGGAATCTCTGGAGATGAGTGAAACTGAGAGGCTGGAGGTCATACCCATCTGCAAAACATTCCATACCTCTGCTAAACAGCTCTCGGACAGGTATGACCTGTTGTTATTCGTAACGTGAATACTTAAAGGTAATGCATACTATATTTGTAAGCCTTCAATCAAACTGTTTTTTTTTTTTTGTTTTTTTTGCAGATTTCTTTCAGAACTAGGTCGTCATAATTATGTGACGCCGACATCCTATCTAGAGTTGATTGCAGCATTTCGTCTGCTCCTCACTCAGAAAAGAGACACTGTAATGACAGCAAAACAGAGGTATACTAACGGGCTTGACAAATTAGCCTTTGCTGAATCACAGGTACTGTATGTGCATCACCTTTTCATCTGAAATCTTCTGTATTTGTTCAGTCATTCAAAAATATGTGCAGCATATCTCATGACCTATATCTCTCTTCAGGTGGGTGAAATGAAGAAGGAGCTGGTAGACCTACAACCAAAACTGGAACAGGCAAAGATAGACAATACCAAAATGATGGGGGTGAATAGTATTTACTTTTTACACAATCACAATATCCCGCTGGTTTACAGTGTTAGTATTTATATCTTGAAATATACTCTTTTCTGAAGGTAAATATAGTATTAAATGTTATTGCTTTAAGGTGATTGAAGTGGAGACTCTTGAGGTAGAAGCTAAGAGTAAAGTTGTACGTGTTGATGAAGAGGCAGCGACTATAAAAGCTAATGAGGCTCAGGCTCTGAAGAATGAGTGTGAAAGTGACTTGGCTAAAGCCATCCCAGCCCTGGAGGCTGCTCTGTCAGCTTTAGACACTTTGAAGGTAAGGTCTTTATTCTGTAAATAATGTATCACGTTTGGGCACATTGCCATTTGACAGCTAAACAACTTGAACTGTCTTGTCTCATTTCAGCCTTCGGATATCACAATTGTCAAATCAATGAAAAATCCTCCATCAGGTGTGAAGTTAGTAATGTCTGCTGTGTGTGTAATGAAGGAGATCAAGCCAGATAAAATAGCTGATCCAGCTGGATCTGGCAAAAAGGTTCGGAAAACTGGAATTTTCTGCTAGGTCTTTTTAACATCTAAAATTAATAGTTGATTTTTTTTTGTTGTACTTTTCAGACTGATGTTTTGAAGTGTAGCGTATTTTCTTTACTGTCTAGGTTCTTGACTACTGGGGTCCAAGCAAGAAGCTACTGGGTGACATGAACTTTTTACGTGATCTTAAAGAATATGACAAAGACAATATTCCTGTGAGTGTCAAAAATATATTGTTAATATAAATAACCACTTAAACATTGCTTTGACTAACTACTCTCTATTCGTTTAAGGTTGCTGTGATGCAAAAAATCCGTAGTGAGTACATGACCAATCCTGACTTTGACCCCAGTATCGTAGCCAAGGCTTCCTCTGCAGCAGAGGGCCTGTGCAAATGGATCCAAGCAATGGACATGTATGATGGAGTGGCAAAGGTGCAGTGTTCCTGGCATATTAGATTTACTAAACCATGATATTATTTGCAGAATTTCATTTGTATATTCTTTGTTCTAAATGTCCACATGTTGTTTCAGGTTGTGGCTCCGAAGAAGGCCAACCTTGCAGAGGCACAGGAGTCCCTCGCCGCTACCATGACCCTGCTGGACCAAAAGAGAGGTGAACTAAAAGAGGTTGAGGATCGTTTGGGTGCCCTTCAAAAAACATTTGATGAGAAAACAGAGGAAAAAGCCCAGTTGGAGCTCCAGGTGGATTTGTGTGCAAGAAAGTTGGAAAGGGCTGAAAAACTTATCGGTGGCCTTGGGGGAGAGAAGACCAGGTGAGGTTACTGAAAATTAGGTCAGACATGGTGTATATACTTAATAGCTTATTATTCCCTGCAGTTAACACTTTATATATGTCTCTAATTTAACTAATGATGTCTTTTAGGTGGTGCAAGGCCGCAGATGACCTCCAGAATACGTATGACACCCTGACTGGGGATGTTCTCATCTCTGCTGGTGTCATTGCCTACCTGGGGGCTTTCACTGCTGGCTTCAGACAAGACTGTACGAAGATGTGGACCAAACTCTGCCAAGTAACTGTGTTATAATCATTTATTTAGATTTTTTTCTGCAACTTAAATTCCACATGTTTAACTACATCTTTCATTTTCCCTACCTCAATGTGTAGACAAAGAACATTCCATCATCAGATGAATTCTCCCTCAGTAAAACTCTGGGAGATCCTATTAAGATCAGGGCTTGGAACATTGCTGGCCTCCCCAGTGACTCTTTCTCTGTTGACAATGGTGTGATTGTTAGTAATTCACGTAGATGGTGAGTCTAAATTGTGGAATGTTTTATTTAACTTTGTTTGCTAAAAGATGTTATTAGATTTTCTATTAGATGATATACATCAACTACCTGTTTGTGTTTTTCTAGGCCTTTGATGATTGACCCTCAGGGCCAAGCCAACAAGTGGGTCAAGAATTCAGAGAAAGACAACAACCTGAGTATCATTAAGCTGACAGACAGTGACTACATGAGAACTTTAGAAAACTGTATTCAGTTTGGAACACCCCTGCTACTAGAGAATGTTGGAGAAGAGCTGGACCCCTCTTTGGAACCACTGTTGCTTAAACAAATCTTCAAACAAGGTGCTAATAATGCAAAACAGCTGCCAAAGGTTTACATTTTTATTGAATTTTAACTGTGAAACATCTAAGTTCATTTTTGTTTTACCTAGGTGGTATGGATTGCATCAGACTTGGGGAGAGTGTAGTTGAGTACTCCGCTGACTTCCGTTTCTACATCACCACTAAACTAAGAAACCCTCATTACCTACCAGAGCTGGCCACCAAGGTGTCCTTGCTTAATTTCATGATAACCCCAGAAGGCTTGGAAGACCAGCTGCTGGGCATTGTTGTTGCCAAGGAGAGGTATTGTTCATTAAAAGGTCACCTTGGTATTCCATTGAAAAGACTCTAGAGAGTTAGAGCATTGTTTCATCTGCTGCAACTGCTTCACAGGCCAGAACTGGAAGAGGAGAGGAATGCGCTAATCCTTCAGTCAGCGGACAATAAGAGACAGCTCAAAGAAACTGAAGACAAGATCCTGAAAACACTGCAATCCTCTGAGGGAAATATCTTAGAGGATGAAAGTGCCATTCAGATTCTAGATTCAGCCAAGATCATGTCAAATGAAATTACAAAAAAACAACAGGTATCAACATGTTTG
The DNA here is from genome assembly GCA_037367365.1 of Apogon talboti. Taxonomy (NCBI): domain Eukaryota; kingdom Metazoa; phylum Chordata; class Actinopteri; order Kurtiformes; family Apogonidae; genus Apogon; species Apogon talboti. Next base: position 13,993,704 of record JAPQRQ010000026.1, on the reverse strand, counting down.
AATTATTAAATATATTCTAAATGAAATCAGTACCTTCATGAATGGGATATTTTTTCTAAAACTCCACTATTACATTTCACAGATTGCAGAAAAGACAGAGATCAAAATTGCAGAATCTAGAGAAGGCTACAGACCCATTGCCAAGCATTCCTCTATCTTGTTCTTCAGCATCGCTGACCTGACAAACATAGACCCTATGTACCAGTATTCTCTTGCCTGGTTTGTCAACCTCTACATTAACTCTATCCATGACAGGTGAGTGATGCATAGAGTATACAAACTGCCAGCAATTTATCATTGTCCCCCCTGATTATTCTCCATCTGATATACTTTTATATTCATACAATCTGTTACTCAACAGCAATAAGTCCAAGATCCTGGAAAGGAGACTTCGACTCCTAACTGATCACTTCACCTATAACCTGTACTCAAACATCTGTCGATCATTGTTTGAGAAAGACAAACTTCTTTTTTCCTTCCTCCTCTGCTGCAATCTACTTTTGTAAGTGCTGAAGGAATGTAGATTGACTCAGATATGTATGCTGCATTGGCTAAATAGTTCATCTGATTTTGATTAACTTTAATTATGATTTTATGTTGCAATGTATTCTGTGAATGTTTCCCTTTAGGGCAAAAAGCGAGATTAAATACTCTGAATTCATGTTCTTGCTGACTGGAGGAGTGGGCCTGCAAAACACCATTGCTAACCCTGACCCGGCTTGGCTACAGGATAAGAGCTGGGATGAGATCTGTAGAGCCAGTGACCTAGCTGGCTTGCAGGGACTAAAGTAACTTAACTCACTTAATTCTTTTCTGTCTCTCTGGTCCCTTTGATAAATCAAGTTCATCTCAGTGTTCTTTCTTCCACAGAGAAGCTTTCATCAAAAGCCCAGGAGACTTCAAACCTATATATGACAGCAAAGAGCCATGCAACACTCCTCCACCTAAACCGTGGTCTGAAAAACTCAATGAACTGCAGAAGATGATCATTATTCGCTGCCTCAGGCCTGATAAGATACTGCCTGCCATAACCAAATATGTGACAGATAAACTTGGGAAAAAATTTGTACAGCCACCTCCATTTGACCTGAGCAAGAGCTACATAGACTCCAACTGCACCATCCCTCTCGTGTTTGTGCTGTCTCCAGGAGCGGATCCCATGGCGAGTAAGTTCTGTGACATAGTAGGGTGGTTTATTTGTTGTAAATTATTATATTATTATGTCTTATATTGTACAATGTAGATGTATTACAGTTTGCTTTAGCTTCATGTAATGTTTTGCCTGCAACCAGCAGTTGATGTTGACGGCACTGTACACCAGTCAAATGCCAACAGAGTGTATTCAGTACAATAAGTTATGACTGCCCAAACACTTGGTGTAAATACGTTGTTTATCTTTA
>JAPQRQ010000026.1:13976595-13992204 GCA_037367365.1 Apogon talboti | reverse complement strand
AAATGCCAACAGAGTGTATTCAGTACAATAAGTTATGACTGCCCAAACACTTGGTGTAAATACGTTGTTTATCTTTAAATACGAGGTTTATCTCACAAAAAACCTCTGTCTTCAAAGGTTTGCTGAAATTTGCCAGCGATAAGAAAATGGATGGTGCCAAATTCCAGTCCATCTCTTTGGGGCAGGGCCAAGGACCCATTGCTGCAAAAATGATATCCACAGCTAGGCAGGATGGGACATGGGTGTGTCTGCAGAACTGTCACCTGGCTGTTTCCTGGATGTCCACCTTAGAGAAAATCTGTGAGGACTTCAGTCCAACATCCTGCCATCCAGACTTCCGACTTTGGCTCACCAGCTACCCTTCATCCAAAGTAAATGGCAATGGAGTCACGTTATTTGAATACATTGGCATGTTTTGTTTTTCTCTTGATTATACTCACAAAGAAAACATCCTTTCTGACATCAGTTCCCAGTGATCATCCTGCAGAATGGGGTTAAAATGACAAATGAGCCTCCTACAGGACTGAGACTAAACCTACTACAGTCTTACTTATCAGATCCTATTTCTGATACAAAGTTCTTTAATAATTGTCTCAATAAAGAGCTGGTAAGTACAGGATTTGGGGTTGATTTATTTTATTTGGATATTCTCCATATCTAATCCTGTTGCTTTGATTTTTCCTTCAGATTTGGGAGAAGCTCTTGTATGGACTGTGCTTCTTCCATGCTCTTGTACAAGAGAGGAAGAAGTTTGGCCCATTGGGTTGGAATATTCCCTATGGCTTTAATGAATCAGACCTACGTATAAGCATCAGACAACTACAGGTATTCCCCAGTATTCATATAAAAGTAATACATTTCAGTGATAATAACTCTAAATATAACATTGATGTCTTTTGTCTTTAGCTATTTGTGAATGAATATGACGAGGTTCCCTTTGAGGCCATCAGTTACCTGACCGGTGAGTGTAACTATGGTGGCCGTGTGACAGATGACTGGGATAGGCGCCTGCTTTTGACCATTCTGGCTGACTTTTACAACAAGGACATCATTGAGAAACCTCAATACCTCTTCTCACCTAATGGTGATTACTGCTCCCCACCTAAATCGAGCTATGAGGACTACATTGAATTTATCAAGGTGATGGAGTGAATATATCAGTGTCATTAAAGATTGGCTAAGCATTTGATATTAGGAACATACAGAAGAATTTAACAATGCCTGTGATGTGTTGCAGGAACTCCCATTCAGCCAACACCCAGAGGTGTTTGGAATGCATGAAAATGTGGACATTTCAAAAGATCTGCAGGAGACCAAGACGGTGTTTGATTCACTGCTGCTTACCCAGGGAGGGGGAGCCAAGGGTGGGACTAGCTCTGGAAGTGACAACACCCTTTACGATATAGCGAATGACATCCTTACTAAGGTAGAATCTAATCAACAGATACATGCATGCTGTTGTTCATCTTATCCAGTACACCTTTAACTCTCCATTGAAGTAACAGTAATAGTACTTTCCTCTTCTTTGCTTGTTTTACCTAGCTTCCAAGTAATTTTGACACAGAATTAGCCCTGCAGAAGTTCCCAGTGCTCTACGAAGAGAGTATGAACACTGTGCTGGTCCAGGAGATGGAACGTTATAACACGTACGGGGAAAAAAACGACAGATTACTCATCTTTAACAAGGAATCATTACCACCATATTGAATGATTTCACTCCCTCTTTTCTCAGGCTGTGTAGTACAATCCGTGTCAGCCTACAGAACCTGTTGAAGGCCATCAAGGGGTTAGTGGTGATGGATGCAGAGTTGGAGGCAATCGCAGGCAGTTTAATTGTGGGAAAGTTCCCAGAAAAGTGGGCCAAGCGCTCGTACCCCAGCCTCAAGCCCCTGGGCAGCTACATTACTGACTTCCTCTCAAGGCTCAACTTTTTGCAGGTAAGAATGGAGAAGAAGTTTAGACTTTCGCTGTCTAGTGAACAAAACAAATGGTTTTCTAAGTTTATACTCTAATATTTTCAATTTTACTTGTTTGCCCGCAGAAGTGGTATGACGCCAATAAGCCCAATGTGTTCTGGCTGTCTGGCTTTTTCTTCACCCAAGCCTTCCTCACTGGCGCGATGCAGAACTACGCCAGGAAGTATCAAGTCCCCATTGATCTGCTAGGCTTTGACTTTGAGGTTAAAAGACACCCTTATGTTGTTGTAATATTTTCCATGCATCTCCTCTGTATGCTCTATAGTGTCTATTGAGCATACAGTTAGTAATGTAGTTATATCTGACAGGTTCTCCCCATTGATGAGTCAGATACAGCACCAGAAGATGGTGTGTACGTTAATGGGTTATTCCTGGATGGAGCTAGATGGGACAAAGAAAGGTAGGTGATATTTAGTGAGTATATACAACAGTCCCCTTGTGAATTTAACTAAACAAATTGGTGCATAAGTTTCTTAATTATGTCACAACAAATGTGCTGTGATCAAAACTGAAGTCTAAATAAGGCCATAATATAGTTGTTTTTATAATAAAGTTTATATGATTAAAACTGTTGAATACAGAAATGTTTGATAGACCCTAACATCCTTTGTCGTGTTGTCATCAGAGGAAATCTGACTGAACAGCACGCTAAAATCCTTTTTGATGTGATGCCAATTATCTGGATCAAACCTAGTGAGTGTTACATTACTACCTACCAACATCTACACAATCACAAAGAAACTGTATCCAATTCCCCTCTTAAGCTGTTTGATTGTAAAGTCATTATTTTGTCTGATTTTGACTCAAATGTCTTCTGTTTTCTTTGTTTTTCTCTCACAGCTCAAAACAAGGGCATCAGTCAGCCTAAAAAGATCTATGTTTGCCCTCTCTACAAGACCAGTGAGAGGAAAGGCACCCTGTCAACCACAGGCCACTCCACAAATTTTGTCATTTCTTTGATGCTGCCCACTAGGAAGTTGCCTCAACACTGGATCAAGCGTGGCGTGGCCTTGCTCTGTCAGCTTGATGACTAAAAACACACCATAAAGCTCGAAAGCACTTTGGCACATCGAACACAAGTATTCTGGATTCTCTATTCTTTGACAATGTTGAATTAAACACAACCGATGTTGGTGTCTATTGACTTGTAAGAAATATATGATTATGGATATAACATGAATGTACATCTCAAAATAAGAAAACATTGAAATGGGATAGACATTTAAAATGTACAATAAAATACAAAGCAGTGATGTTAAAATTCACTTTCATTGTAGACATTGTAATATGAACACTGGTCTGATTCCATCTATTCAGGTCTGCAGAAATTCAACAAAAAGTTGTGACAGTAAAGCATTTACCAATGTGTAATATTATCTCTTTTCACAACACAAAATATAATAGAGGTATTGTTCTACAAGTTTGAATGCTCAAAGACATGAAAACGCATTCATTAAAAAAAACAAAAAAACCTGACTTTAAAAGAGGACATTATGACTTCATCACATCCTAAGTTTCGTTTCTCAAAATTAAAATCAGGAACTGCAGAGGTTTAATACATTTAACAAACGTCAGCTACATCCCTGTTCTTATTTTAACACACAACCAAACTATTCGCTGTGAAGCCTTACAGTGCATAGTGATCAATCTTGTTTGCATTCGCTCTTCATTTCCCCAGGAATCCCTTCTCAGCATTAACTTGGTTTTATTAGTGAAGAATACATTAATGTAAAGTGTTACAGCTAAAAGCCAAGTGGAAAAAAATCTTTCAAAATGTACAATAATAAATATGCAAGAATTAAGAACCCATTTTATGCCAGAAAACCTGGGTGACTTGTCTTCTTATCGTAGATATTCTGTACATCCTTGTACCTTTCCTGTCTGTTGGTGGCTTTGGTCATTTTTTCCAATACCCTCTTGCCTCCTTTTGTTTTCATTGAGAAGATCAGGGTGTGTAGGCTATGATCCATAACTTTACTATATCATTAGAGAATCTTGTAGTTGTACTAAATGACACTAAATGATATATTAAGAGTTCATGTGTGCACAAGGTGTACAGTGGCTGTTGCCGTGCTCAGTGGGTCAACGCTAGGTGCCGGGTGTGTTGGCCCCGTGATCTTATATTTATAGCAGGGCATATAAATAGCAGCAGTATGTGGGTAACAAGGAGCCTGCTAGCTTTACTGTTGTAAAAGCCACCAACGGAGCACAGCCACTTGACTGAAGGTAAACAGCAGACTGCATATAAATAATGCACATAGAGGAAAACTGGAAAGATCAGTGTGGGCCACAGTAAACCACTATTGTGGTTTAGATCAACCTGTTCTACTTGATTTGAAAGCTGTTGTTTCCATGTATTGTTAAATTTACTAGTAATGCCTTAATGTTTACGCTGCATGATTCATATATAATATATTATGTCTGGGTGTGTTATGTTTGGGTGTCTCTTGTATCTATGCACATGAAACCAGGTAGGTTTTGTACATGTTGGGATAGGATTCTGTACTTCTTTAAGCTTAGGAGCAAAAAGACTAAAAAGAATTTTTTAGATTATGATTATATTCCATATTTTGCATGTATTTTAGTGTCACTAAATTGATTGTAACATCTGATTGAACTACAGAAAATAGTGTGACTGTAGATAGTCACTGCCTAACTGGTATTCAAGTGGTGTGCGTGTTCTTTGGTCCCAGATTTTACTGCCTTGTTTACCTTATGGTTGTTTCTCCCCAGAGCAAAACCCCTCATGCACTGACTCTGAACGTGAACACAAATGAACACAGAAACAGAAGATAGTTTTTACCAATCAGACGATGACTTAGACGAGGATGAGGCTACCCAATACATCATCGAACAAAGTCTGATTCAGTACAGAAAACTCAAAGGGTTAAATCCAAGGTGACTCCCAAAAAACCCTGTAAAAAAAAATACTTTCTCTCCGTAGACTTTTATGTGTTGACTAGATTTGTTTCAACAGTGATTTGAAACCTAGTGAAGACCCTGATGAGATTTTTAAAGCAATCAAAGAGGGTGAGCTGATGTTATGTTTTAACCTGTCAGATCTGATGCAGAGGTTTAATTGAACTCAGATCTGATCCTATATTTGTCACGTTTAGGAGATGAAGACGCTTTAAACAGACTGGCAATACAACCAGAGACTCTGACCAGGGTTGATGAGCGTGGATGGATCCCCCTGCATGAAGCAGCAGTCCAGGAAAATAAAAGGATACTTGAGATTATCTTCTCAGGTAGTAAAGTTAGTTGAATTAGTAAAGGCTGTTAAATTGTGCTGTAACTATAAAGATTCCTGTTGTACGACGGCGTATTAGGACCACAGGAAAAAATTAACACACTACGAGAATAAAGTCGTAATGTTATGAGAATAAAGTAGTTTAAAAAAACACTCATAATTTAACTAAAATAATGTCGTACTTTTATGAGATTAAAGTCGTGATATTTTGAAAATAAATTCGCAATAGTGCGATAAAAAGTCATAATTTAGAAATTGTAAACCTTAAACCTTGTTGACGTCACAGTTTCCAGTTACAGCGAACGCAACAAGCGAAGCAGCAACTTTCGCACCAGGTAATGCACCAGCCACATTGTCCTCTAAAGTCATCTAGGTCTACTAAATGAAAGAATAACCTCACAAAATGTTCCAAGTTCTCCATTGTGCGACATTTGGCCGCCTGTTTTTAAATGACGACATTATTCTCGTAATAATATGGCTTTATTGTCGAAATATGACGTCATTATTCTCATAATATTACGACTTCATTCTCGTAAAATTATGACTCTTTTTCTATTCGACTTTATTCTCAGAAAATTACGGGTTTTATCTCGATATTTTACGACTTTATTCTCGTAGTGACAAGTGTTTTTATCTTCTTATGTGGCCCTACTGTCCTACTGTTGTGATTATGGTTTTGCAGTTCTTTAATGGATTTCTATGTGTCTGTTTTTTGTTCAGCGTCTCCCCCTGGTGCAGGACAATGTCGCACACTAAAAGGAGAGACGCCACTGTTTCTTGCTGTAGTTCATGGACTCAGAGAGAATGCCACGTTCCTGTTACAGAACGGCTGTAACCCAGAGCTCCAGAATGATGAGCATGATTCTCCATTAGTGGCTGGTATCTTCTGAAAGTTCCACCGACTGCAAAAAGGTAACATTCCTAAAAATGTTACCTATTTATTCATTTCTCCTTTCTTCTCATTCTTCCATAGCTATTCTAAATGACCAGTATGACTTGGCCACTCTGTTGCTTCGCTACAACGCCAGGGTCGACCAAATAGGACCACTGAACCGAACAGCCCTTCATGAGTCTGCCTTTTTAGGCCTGGAGAACTTTGTCTACCTGCTGCTGGAGTCTGGTGCAGATCCAAATGCATGTGACATCAAAAAGAAAACTCCTCTGGCTCTGGCTGCACAGAATGGACACTTTAATGTGGTGGAGGTACTTCTACAGAAAGGTATGTGGTGAGGCACTTTAAGCTTTCCTAATAGGCCCGACTGGGGATTTTCTTGTCATTTTGTTTTGCCGTTTGTGCAGAGATTTTAATGGATTTTCAGTCTGACTTGTACGGTGAGAACTTGGCTCTGGAGCGTTAAGTTCAGTTCAAAGATTAAGGATTATTTCCAGTCGTTTTTATTTATGTAATTTTTTTGGGTAATTAATTGGCTGTTTTTTTCTATTATATTCTATTAAGTAATCCACTATCTCTCAACCTCGACCACATGTGCTGCAGTAGTAGTGGTGGATAAATAAGGTTTTTTTTCCTGTATGTTTCAGAATGTTTTTCAAATATGTGTCAGTGAGTCTGCACCATAACACATACAGTAGATTCCAGTACCTGTGTGAAGGATCTATAGCTTGAGGTCAGATGTCTGCACATATTCTTAGATTGTCTGTTATCATTTTGTAGGAGCCCATGTGTGGAGTGACTCAGAGTCAGGCTCCATACTGTTTGATGCTGCTGCATCAGGAAACCCTGACATAATCTCTTTGCTACTGGACTATGGAGCAGATCCCAACCTCCCTCTGTACAGCGGGCACCTGCCCATACACCGTGTGGCATATCACGGACATGTCCTGTGAGGAACATAACATAGTTTCCCAGTTTTTAATCTTAGCCTGGGCTAAATCCATATCTGGCAAAATGAGTCATAGTTTTCAGATTCAGAGTTTGAGCGTTTTTAAATAAGACCTTCTCTTCGACAGGGCATTGGAGCAACTCATTCCAGTGACTACGCTGGAAGCTGTGAAGGAAAGTGGCATGAGTCCTCTCCACTCTGCAGCTGCTGGGAGCCATGCCCATTGCGTGGAGTTGCTGCTCAGAGCAGGCTTCGATCCTAACTTCATGCTGCACCCAAGGGTGCGCCGGGGCTATGATGACGAGCGCAGGTCTGCTCTCTATTTTGCAGTGTCCAACAATGACCTTCAGTGCACCCGCCTGCTGCTGGAGGCTGGAGCTATGGTGAACCAGGATCCTATCAGCTGTTTGCAGGTGGCTCTGAGGCAGGGCAACTATGAAATGATCAACACCTTGCTGAAGTTTGGGGCAAACGTCAACTACTACTCGCGTGTGAACACCACCCACTTCCCCTCTGCTCTTCAGTATGCACTGAAAGATGAGGTCATGTTGAGAATGATTCTGAACCATGGTTATGATGTTAAGCGTTGCTTTGACTGTCCATACGGTGACAGCTCCCATGACTGTGGCCCCTGGACCCCCGCAGTCATCAAAGACATGGTGGTAAGAGAATAAACTGTTCAAACCCTTCCCAATTCAAATGGTTTCATATGTCTGTCTGATTCTTGTGTCTGTGTTCGTCTCTTTACCTCTCTAGTTCTGCGAAGTGATAACTGTGTCCTGGCTTAAGCACTTATCTGGTCAGGTGGTTCGCATCATGCTTGACTACACTGACTCCGTGTCCCTCTGCACCAAACTGAAGGACACGTTACAGGAGCAGAAACAGTGGCCAGAAATATGTGACGTTCAAAGTAACAACCACATTTGCAGATCTCTATTTATTTTACATAACTTGTAGCAAAAGTTTATTCGTGAGATGACTTAACTGTTTTTTTCTCGCTTTCAGAAAACACGCGGAGCCTGAAGCACCTGTGTCGGTTACGGATAAGGGAGCATCTCTGTCGCCTGCGCTTGAGAGCTCCAGCTTTTATCAACTTCCTTCCTCTTCCTCCCAGGCTGAAAGATTACTTACGCTATAAGGAGTTTGACGTCTACAGCAGAGGAATTATGGTCGGCCCATAGTCAAAACATACTTTTGACAAAAATGTCCCTGTAACAAAGTGGAAAAAATCTGTGTGTTGCAGCTTTTACAGTGTGCTTGTATATTTTGTGTATGGTGGCTTCTGTGTTGCTTTATTGGTTATAAAAATTGAACAGCTGTTGTGAGTTCCTTTATAACTGTTCACTCTGAAATGAACTTATAAAGACTTGTTATGCCTGATATGGTTAAATGAGTTAAATTTACACAAAAACTGACTTGACTTGAAAGGAAAACACACTCTGAGTCTTAATGTAAATGGGTTTTGTATTCCATCCTGTAAATATGAGGCACATTACACATTCACATGCCTCCTGTCTTTTACAGTGTAACTTAAAGGATTGAAAATTTAATAAAATTTTTTATGATACAGTATATCATCAACGGAAAATGAAAAAATATTAACACCTGTGTCTTTGTCTACATCTGCTGGTAGAATCAAACATTACGTGCATTACAGTGAAGGTTAAATCAACCTATGATTTTATGTAGACTATTAATATACTCTATATCAGGGGTGTCAAACACACGGCTTGTGGACCAAAAACCGGCCTGCCAAAGGGTCCAGTTTGGCCTGAAGATTACCCTGAAGATATTAAAGGTCAAAGGCGTCAAACTTATTTTAGTTTAGGGGCCACCTATAACCCAATTTGATCTCAAGTAGGTCAGAATAGTAAAAATAGCATAATAACCTATAAATAACCCCAAATACCAGACTCCAAAACGTTAACAATATTATGCCTATTAGTAAATGTTTTGTGCCTTTGTAGATTCATTGCTATCTTTAAGGCAGTTGTATAAATAATATGTTGAGGTATAATATTGTTAACAATAATAATATTATTTTAATAATCGTATTTTTCTTTGGAAATGTAAGGTTGCTCATGGTTGTTCAAGTTATTTGCATTTTTTAAATGTAGTTTATGTAAACGTTTTCATAATTTTATTTACATTTTTTAAACTAAAACAAAAATGTTATTAAAAAATTATTAATGTTATTATTCTATTATTTTACTGATCTGGCCTTCTTGAGGTCAAATTGGGCAGTATGTGGCCCCTGCACTAAAATGAGTTTGACACCCCTGTTCTCTACAGTTATAATGTATGGAAAATTATGTCTAAGTGACTATTATACAGTAGAAACGATGCGTAATAATCACAATCAGAAGCAAAATAGTAAAAATGACAGTAGGTTAATCATATTCAGTCAGGGCATGATTTTTCATAAATGACCTGATATGGTAAACTTTTCATCCAATGTGTTAAAACTGATCTCTGTACACTTTCACTCAACTCATTTATTGGTGTAATACGTGCATCCGCCGCTGGGTGGCGCGGATTTTCTCGCATGTAAACAGTGACGGCAGCGTTTTGCAGTGGTGGAGAAGAACGTGTACGTCATTTTCACAATGGCGGAGGCTGGGTGAGGAGGAGAGTGTGTGTGTGTGAAGCGGCGCCGTAATCGTTAGAACTACACTGCCTGTAATACGTGCACGGTGCCCGAAAATGGCCCTGAACCCTAACGCGGTGGGGAAAAAGGACACAGAATGTACGGAGACGGGCGATCTCCGCACGGAGGGTGGCGGACCTCAGAAGAATTCAGCCGCCACCTCGGCCACAGCCAACCAAAATGGCGATCAGCCTGGATGTGGAGACTGTGTAATGCCCGAACAAGAAGCCCCTGAGCGGCGAAGGTCCGTGCAAGCAGACGCCCGGAGCTTTAGCGGTTCTCCCTTACCGGGCCAGAGACCGAACGAAGAGCTGCCACGGAGAAATTTCCAAATCCCGAGGAAGATAAGAGAACGGAAAGGTGGTGCCATATCGCTGCTATTTTGAACAGAGACTGTCCTGTCTTTCATAATTCTACTGCTGCATGTTGCTAGCCTGTTAGCCATATAGCTGCTCCTATATTTAAACGCTATATTAACAGTTGTTTAGGGTTGGACGTGGATCACCCTCAGACTCTTTAAGCCCACTGGTGGTGTGAATGGATGTTTCGGGGGTCGTTTTAGCAGACATTGCTGTGTTGATCAGACCAGGGTATCCAAGTTACCACAGAGCAGCAGGCAGCTACGTTGCTGTGAAGGCGCCCGGAAGCTGTACTTTTAGGAATGCTCATTTGAAAGACCACCTTGTGTTTGGTTCCTTCTCTTTTTATGGGTCCACGGTCTGAGTGAGTGGCACTGATGGTGTCACGAGTGTGCTCCAGTCCTCACTTGACAACATGTGGGTGTCCCATTGACCTCAGTGAAGGGCATGGATTAATCCACCCATCCCATCCTATCAATCAGCAAGGTTCACAAAGTCCTGCTGGAACCTCAACATAGTCTACCAACCCTCCCCCACCCCCCCTCACCTTTTGCTTACTCTCAGGAGTTTACCTTAACACATGTCTGATCATTATTCTCTGTACCATCTTTACCATATTTCAATTATGATGTGATGAGTGATGTGTATCTGTAGTAAGGCTGGGCCTCAAACAGCAGCAACCTTCACTCATCTTTCATCCCAGGTCGTTGTCCCACAGTTTGAGGCTACTTTTGCTCCCAGGTCCAGTAGGTCATGTATGGTCAGTGGCAGTTTCTCTCATTTGTATTTATTTGGGCTGACAGAATCATTCATATGTAAATATAGGTGGATATCAGATGGGTTTGTACAGTAGCTTGTAGGTACTGATAGTAGATGATGTGTGTTTTCAGTTTTAATGGCATAACGCAAAACAGTTAGTAGTTATGAGCTGGATGTAGGTGATGAAGACTAAGGTCTGCTGAAGGTTTATTTTAATTCAAGCACTCAGGTGATTTCTCCAAAGACACCAGTTTCTTTCTGTTAAATTTGCTTGTTAAATATTGAGCTTCACTCCTAACATAAGACATGTAGAATGCCTCTTATTATTTCAGTGTCTTTAAATAAGAGTGGAGTGTGACAGTTTGTTTGGATGTCTCCTTAACTTGAACTATAAATCATTCTACTTTTTGCACCTGTATAGTTCGTGTGCACATCGCGGCGTCTGCTAACCCCACTGTTTGATCTCTGTATGCACAGGCTTGTACCATTTTCTGCCCCCTGACAGCAGAGAGTTTGAGGATCTTGTGAAGATCATCTCCTCGTTTTATCTTGACTCTTCGTCGCGAGGAACCTTCACCTACTGCAAAGCCAGACTCATCCACAATGAGCTGCTGGAGAAGGAGGTGAGCCTCTGTCATCCCACACACAAATATCAAACATGAGCTTTGGAGGAACAGAGAATTTAATGATGACACCTATCTCAGGTTGCAGCAGACTATCACACCTCCATCCCATTTAATTATCAGTGTCTGAACTGAGGCGTTAAAATGACTCGGTAACAGTTGTTTCTAGTGTGCAATCTCAAAGGTGGAGAACTCTAACACATGCTCTTATTTAGCTACGAGGTTCAGACTGCTGTGTCTCATTCACCGACTCATCTTTCTGTGTGCCAGTTTATCGAGAAACGGAGAGAAATGAAGCAGAAGGGGCGAACCGAACAAGAACTGGCAGAGTCCTACTGCTTCCTTTATCCGGACAAATCCAAGGTTAGCCTCGCTCGCACATATAAAAGACTGTGGACCAGCTGTAAAGCCTGATGGCGTTTGTACATGAACCTGAACTTTGTATGTTCTTTACTATGTCTAGCTTCTTTGGATCTGTGAGAAGGGTTTGTCGGTCGGACACTCTAGGATTACTACACTGGGAAATCCATCAGCGGGTAAGTTAGTCTCTTGCATCTTGATACTGACTTAAAAAGTAAATTGTATTGAAGTCAGTGTAATGGGGGTGAGGGTTGCAGGGTTGTTCTTGAGCTACTGGTGTAATTGTAGGTGTCACCTCTTCATTTTTTTGCGAGACTATGCAAACATCATGATCTGAAACAAAACTCTAGAACTGATGGCTTTTTTTCTTCTGTTTTGTCATTGACTGGATTTGTTGTGTGATATGCAGTCGAGATGCTTTCTTCTAACTCAATGATTTTTTTTTGGTATCATTTTAGGTGTTTATCTCTCCAAATACTCAGATTTACTACAAATGAATCCTTTCGAAGCCGGTTCATTTGGGGACATGATCATTTTCAAAGTTATGAGGGTATGTGTACCGTTCTGGCTCTAATTTTACCTTCATATTTGTCTGAGTCTTGCAGTAAACCGAAGGATTTTGTCTCTTTAGGGTCGAATAAAGCACATCAACGAGAACATGCCTAAGAACGCTATGGAACCTACACCTAAGTTTGACTGTCATCTGTCCAAAAGTGCCAATAGGGTTACGTCGCTGCTGTCATACAGGGCTTTTGAGCTCACACAGGTGACCATGGCGTCCTTGTCCTTCAATAAAAAAAATTGTTTAATGTAATTAATCATTCAGAAATTATTGTGTCGCTTTTAGTTATTTTCCTCTGTGTTTTAATATGTGCTTCTTGTTGTATTTCAGCAATACTTTTTTGAGTTTGCTTTCAATGAGATCAAGGCACGGCCTAAGCACGTGTGCCCCTATGCTGTGGTTTCCTTTCAGTACAAAGGCAAGGAGGGTGCAACAATTCCAATGACTGTACACAGGTATGTTTTCATGAAGGAAATGGTAAAATAAAGCTTAACCGCTTTTATTTTTTTATAAGATGTAACAGTGTTTCTTATGCGTTTTCCCATCAGGTTTAACACAATTTCCCCTGAAGTAGGAAAAGGTAAGACTGTTGTTTTGGTTTTGCTTTGTAAATAATGAAATTGAGTCTTAATTTCTGTCTGCTTACTGTATTTTGGTGCTTTGACCTGTTTTATTAATGCTTTTCCAGGGAAAAGCTGCTACACTGTGTGGAGTGGTCCACTGGTGAACAAAGACCAGGAGTTATTCCCGGTCTGTTTACGATCCTCCACACGCCCATACCTTCCCTTTAAACTGTGAGTAAACCTCATGTTGTCTTTTATCACATCCTCAGTGCTTCTTGGATTTCCTGTGTCGGTGACATCTTTTGCTGCAGAAGTTTCATCTGCAGCGACACACAAACATACACATCTGTGACAACTCTCCTTGTGCTCACCTGCAGGCCTGAGAAGCTGGAGGTGAATCGGGGCATGCAGCTGGAGCAGGTGAAGCGAAAGATTCCCCCTGTGCTCTTTTCTTGGGACACTTACAGTGCATCACGGGAAGGTCAGTCAGGACTGCACTGCTTACACCTACACACCACACTACACAGCAGTGGCCCTGCAGGCGGGGATTACACTTCCAGTGTAGGACGGTTCTCCAGTTAAATAAGCTACTGCTGATACAGAAAGAATTTGTGGGCAAAGGAGCAGGATGCATTATAAAGGGGCAAGCGACAAAACAGCAAAGGCACCCAGTGTGTTTTTTACCTTTTGTTCATCGTCTTTTCTTCTGCTACTGAAGTTATGGCAGCCGCCAGAACCGTACGGTGAAATCCTTTGAGACTTTGGGTTCAGTTCCTCAATTGTTTTCACAAAATGTTCATATTTACCCCTTAAGCACTCGATTATAGACAAGATAAATGTTTCAGTTCCTCTAATCACCATTAAAAGTCCTTTTTTAAGTCAGTATTTAGCTTTTTTTTTTCCACAGGCCAAAAGTTTTGTCCTATTTTCTCCAAATAATCTCCCAAGTCTGGCGGAAGTCTTCACGTGGATTTTATATTTTCAGAACCATTTGTTTGTTACATCATTTGTTACATACTCCAATCGATATCAGAGACAAATCTGCCAAACGGGGAGCGAGATCATGTCTCACTAACTGTCAAGAAACTGGGTATGTGGACCCCAGGCACCTTCTTAAGGATGTGCAAGATGTGTCACTTGACCACTAGGGGGTGCTGTAATAAGCAAAACAACTTTTCGCTTCATAAGTGTTAATGTGTTTCTCTTATGTTTCTCTTAACAAAGTGTTTTTCCCCCTCATTAACTACAGTCAGGTCAAAATAACCCGTGAGTTCACGTCTCATAAAACATTCACATCAAGTTGCCATGGTGACATTGCCTTGCTGAACAGCTTGTCTTCTCCATCACTGCTTTTAGCTGAATATTGAGATGCGGTTTGTTCTAAATGTAAGTGCCAAAACTGCATCATAAAAAGGGCTATCGAATTAGACAAAATAAATCTATATTAAGTAAGTGGGAGCGTAGATGAAACAATCAACAACACGGATAAGTTATTTATCTGCTTTGTATTCTAATTTGTTCTTTTTTTTTTGTCTGCAGTGATGAAATTTGGGATGTCCTGCAGCCTGTTTGATGTGGTGGATGGAAAAGGCAAACCAACCAGCGGCAGCCTGGCAGCACTGGCCAACAAACTGGAGAGGGACCGGATGGTGAGTCAGCCTCTAGCCAGGTGATATTAGGGAAATTGACACAATAAGGACTCGCAGTATTTCTTCATTTACTAATATTCAAACTAATTTTCAGCGTCAGACAAGTCATAAGTGCTCCTTTAAGTGTCATACTCCAGTCTTTTGGGGATTCTGACGGCAGTGCCCTCTGTTCTTTCTCAGGTGCTGGTAAAGTCGCTGTTTGATCGGGGCTTTCTCTTCCTTCTGTCCTCAGCTCAGATGCATGATTCCAAAGGTACAGATGAGGTTTTTATTTCTCTCCGCTCATAGTTGTCTCCTGTGTGAGTTGAACACCTACTTGTTGCCTCTGGTGAGGGCTAAGCTTTAAAAAAAAAAAAAAAAAAAAAAAATCACCGTTTGTTTTCTAGAGCGGCGGGGGCGGGTTGAGAAGAACCTGCAAGCATTATTCATCTTCCAGGAGTCAAGGATGGTTGTTAAGTATTGTAAGTATAAATTTTGTTTGGACTGTTACTGATGTTTCCAATCAGAAAAATAAAAAAAAAAATGGATGAAAGGGTGCAACTTGATGAAGAAAAAAATAGTTGAAAGCATGACTCTGGTAACACTGTGCATCTTCATTTCAGCATCCAGATCGTATGAGCCAGAGCCCCTGACCGGTAAGCCCCAGCCTGCCATCCTGTCCTCCATGGAGCCCTTCATCCCTGCTCTGCACTACGCCCTGTTCAAACTGCGCCCAAACCCAGGAAAGGACCTGAGCTTTGGAGTGGAGCGTCAAGCCACAGATTACCTGACTCGTATAGATACAGGCACGGTGCGGCCTTTTATCCTTTCCGAATACAAACACAACGTGGACGATCGAATCAACCCTCTGCCAGCACCCAGACCCAAATTTAACATGGATGCTGTACTGCGTTCTTACGTCCACAACCCCTCAAACTATATTTTACCTCTGAACAAGGCAAAGGATATAATTGAAAGGATACGAAACCCTGTACCTGTACCCGTACCTGTACCCGCACCTGCACCTGCACCTGCACCTGC
>JAPQRQ010000026.1:13966214-13976495 GCA_037367365.1 Apogon talboti | reverse complement strand
GCACCTGCACCTGCACCTGCACCTGCTGCAGCCACAGTCACAGTCGAGTACAGTCCTGTTTCTGACTGGGGCGGCTCAGACAGGGGCTCTGACAGGGCAGAGAGACCTCCTGAAAGGTTGGCACAGGAGAGGCCGCCTCCTCCAGAGAGGCCAGTCCAGGAGAAACCACCTCCAGACAGAAGCAAGCGGAGGCCAGGGTTGGCTCATTCGAACGGTGCCCAGGTGCAGCACACTGAGTCACAGCCTCAGGCTCAGAAGTTGCAGCTGTCTCAGAATGAGTACAATAAAGACAAAATGAAACAGTTACTTAAGCTGATTCAACTCCGTAAGAAAGCACTTGTAAAGGATCCTACGAAGGATGAGGACGGGGCCTGGGACTCCAACAGTTTGAAGAGGAAATTTGAAGGAGATGAGGGGGGAAGCATGAACAAGCACCAACGCACGGATTCACTGAGCAACGGAGAACCCAGTCGAGGTACGCAGCCCTGCTGGGAATGTCTGTGTCCATTCATTTTTACAGGTTTAACTTAATTAGCAAAAAATTTTTTTCCCTGTATCCAAAAGCAATAACTTTGGAAGATGTGATGCGTTACTTTCACAGCACAATCTGGTTAATTTGCTTTAACTGCTTTTGAGGAAAAAAAAATACTGCCCATTGACTTTAAGATAAAGAATGGTATTTACACCAAACCATTTAACTTTAGAAGGTACTTGCTGTTACCACTCCAAGTGCCTAGTCGTATTATTGTGGGCAGTTAAAATCACTGTAAAATTTGTACTTGTATAAACAAATGTGTGATTCAGAAACCAATCTACGTGTGCCTCATCACAAACATAAGTACCTGATAAGCATATAAAACTTTTCGCTTTGACTTTTTTATTGTAACTAATGCAGCTGCTAATTATCATGCATGTCTCATTAGGAGCCCAAGGCGACGATATCGGAGACGAGGGACAGAGCGACAATCTGACAGCAGTGATGGAGAACATGGGCATCTATGACACCGACCTGAGGGCCCACGGGCCCCACACCTCAACAGTCAACGAGACCCAGCGCCTTCTCAAAATCCTGCTGGCTACTCTCAACAAAGCCATGGCTCAAGGATCAGTGCCGAACGAAGGAGAGCCATCAACAGGTTCTGGGAGGAGGGATTCCGTCATCCCCGACCCTGATCATAGGAAACAAAACGAGTTGGCATCACAGACAAACTACACAGAGGTGAGAGGTTAACTTGAAATGTTTCTGAGGGTTTGCACTAGCAAAGGAGAAATCAGGGAAGTTGAAAATGGCAGTTTTACAGAAATAAGTAAACCCTTGAAGTTTTAGAAAAGTCCTGGGTCTGCATTGATAAACATTCTGCAAATCATTTTGGAGAAATTCTACCAACAGTCCTGTTTTAAAAGTGTTTTTTTTTTTAGAACTGAAAATTCTCAGAGAAAAGCAAAAGCTTTTTTCTAAATTGGTGGGTTTCTGTCTGAATGCATCACAAATTTTTAACTGAGTTTCCAGAAAATGTACAAAGGAAAATGCCTAGTTATCCACATTTTCATCTTCTACTGTCATGTGTATATTAAAAGCTGGTTTATCATCATCAGGGTTTGGAGGTTAAAGGTTAACTCACTTCATTATCCTTATAGGGAGATTAAATGTCTGTGGTTTACCCATCCTAATACATACAGCATTAGCACAGAGACACATATAGCACATAGTTGGTCCAGTACATGTATATTTTATATGACAACGTACTACCTGAGCTGTTGGTTGAGGAGTAGAATAAACATAAGGACTATGCACTTCCAGGCACCTGACAGCTCTTGCCTCTGAGCTGAACTGCTTGTCTGGGCCTTAATGTGGTCTGAAACTCTTTGAGTTTGTCAGACCCATCATCTAACATATCTGTGTGCAGCTCTTCATGCAGAGCGGTGTTTCTATGCTGTGTTCCATCTCACAGGCTGACTATTTCTGTTCCATGTATCAATTCAAGCAACTCTTGCAGTTCACCTTATTGGTCCACACATACAGTTATTTACTAAATGTATTTCCTTTTCATTCCCTCACATTTGAATTTTTATTGGTTTGTCAACTTTTCTACCTCTCCCACATATTGCGATATTTAAACTTTTTTAGTTTTCCGTGCTTTTACTCATCGAAATATGGGAATAAAAACAGTTTGATGGAAATGAGGTTTTTGACACTTGCTAGATGTGACACATGCTTTTGAAAGGTGTGATTAGTTGAATTTTTTTTTCAATGACTGAAAGAAAATTTGCTGTCAGTGATAAAGGGCAGAGAATCTAGAGTGCAATCAGTTGACATATTTAGAAATTTTAGTCCCTGTTAAGACATGATAGAATACAATGAATATCAACAATAACGCTTTCTGTTGAATATACTATGAACCATGCTTGAAAATATCCACCACAAAAAAGTGTTTGAAACACAAGCTGAGTTACAAAGTGCCCTATTCATTCAGTGATCTTTATATATTACACTATCTATGTTTTTATGTTCCTTTATGAGTCCGGTAATTTTAGTATTCAAGCCTAAAATGGCTCAACCTTCTTACATTTTTGGGATTGTTGGTTAGTCAAACATTATCTCCTGCAGGTGTTATGCTAATCTGTAGAATTTCACTATCTGATTGTTATTCAATGTTTCATCTTAACATTGAGGGAAAAGTCTTTCATTACTTGGAGCAGTTCTTTGTACTAGGAAGCTTTATGAATGCAGTCCCTTGAAATTAGCTCCACGGGTATCTATGTGGTTCAGTTAAATACAACTTCAGTGTTCAGGCACAACTGTCGCATCTCATGACATTATTTCATTAAGTTTTAATCAGTTTTTACACTAATGATTAGACATGCATTTCAGGCTTTAGGATTGGCCCATACATCACCTCAGAGTTTCTTTTCTCAGTAGGTTTAGTTCAGATATGCGCTGGGAAATTTATACAGCAGTGTTTTTTCAGTTGAAGTCACAGAAATTCAAATGAAGAATTAAACAGATTTTTTTTGTCTGTAAAAATGTTAATGAATACTGTTTTGACTCAATGTGTAATTAGACTTGCTAAAGATTCTGGATGTGTTCTGTTTAGGAGGACATGGACTGCAGCCCTGGTAGTCCATTTAGCCCCGGGTCCCCAGTAGAGCAACCTCACACCTCAGAAACCCTGAACTGGGTCGCCCCCACCAGTGAAGGTACCACACTGCAACGACCACATCTCTTGTCCTCGTTTTTGCATAGACTTGATACACAAAGCTTGAGTGTGACAAGTTTCGTTTCTGCTTCCTCCAGACAATGTGCGGCCTGTATCTGAGCCGAAGCCGGAGCCAAAGCCGGAGCCAGAGCTGGAGGCTGTGACCGTGGCAGACAGCCACCCAGAACCGAAGCCGCCTGCAGTCGCGGAAACAAAAAAGGCTGCTGCACCACCCACGCTAGCCATCACAGAGGAGACTCCCTCCAGGCCGTCAATTAGCCTGGACACCATACTCAACCAGGAAGTTCACAGCCTCACTTCTGATATTAAAAATATTATGCAGAGTCACCGCATCTGCTATACCTCGCACCTCCCCCCACGGTTACCCCAACGCCAGCGCTGGCTGCCCAACAGCTGCTTCTCTGACTTTGTTGTCCCCTACGTCTCCCCCCTCTCCACCCATGTCCACGTCAAAGCACTGTGTGAGAAGATGGACAAGTTGATCCCTGCCCCACCTGCTCCCTCCAAGGTCGCCTCCCCACCTCCCCCAGTGACACCATCTAATCTTACAACACCACCCCCCGCCCTCGTCCAGACCCCAAAAACTAAAGTAGAGTCGTCTCATAGCAAGAGCTCCACCTGTCCTCACAGTGGTAAACTGGTCAAAGACGCCGCACCCACTAAGACTAAAACAGAAACTGCTTTATCGGAGCAGGAAGACATCTATTCTCCCTCTCACGTCACCGCAGGATCTCCAGAGAATAGCTCCCAAAACCGAGCTCCTGGCTCTAACAGCGGTTCTGGTCTGCTGGCCGGCAGCCTCATCGGTCAGCTAAAACCTGAAGTTTTCAGCAGCTTGGTGGAAATATTTAAGGACGTTACCAAGAATACGGTTAAATTCTACATCTACTCTGGAGACGAGACAGACGAGAGCACCGTCTGCAAGGAGATCAAGGTACAGAATGAGCTGAAAGAAAGCCGTCAACAAACAGTTATTTACATTATTGAATATCCTGTGCCTTACTTTTATAATGAATTATTCAGCTGATAAAATATCAGACAACAGAGGAGGATGTCCTTCAGATTTAACCAGAATCCACAGTGAGAGCTACAGCCTGTTTATTTAATAGGAGCAATAGCTCGAATCCCAAGATATTAAATTCACAATAGCGCAAAGAAGTTGATGTTTCCCCCTATTTTCAGCTCATTGCTTAATTAAATGAGCACATATTTCAGCTCCAAGCTATTACAAGTCATTGTAATCTTCCTCAGAAAATGGACTGGCCTGCACGATTGAAAATATATTGTAGGCCTTGTGTGGGACTATGAAATTCTAAACCGTCCCGTCTTTGTTGCTAGGGGTTTCATGAATCAGTGTTCAGCCTTTTCTGCTTTTGTCACTCAGTCAGTATTTGTTTGTCTAAGAGAGGACGCATTCATCTGTCGGCCTCTTAAAATGATGTCTCTTTCTGTCTGTCACAAAGGGGTACTTGATAAGCCTGGGCAACAGCGAATGCAGCCCACAGACTTTCCTCGAAAACAGCGGCAGTTTAGATAAGCTTCTCATCATCATTCAGAACGAGGACATCGCCGCTCACGTGCACAAGGTATGAACAGCTGCTGTAACCGTGATGCAACTCTTCATCACAGTTATACTTGCTTTTTTAATCAGACGACTCAGCAGCAGCTGGGCACACAACAGTGATCAAACCAGTTCCTTCCATGTTCCACCAGTTGACATGTACTGTATTGGATAAGTTGTCCTTGTAGATTTAACGTAGCATTAAATGAAAACATGTTAGGTATGTTTTCAGCTGTCACTGGAGATTTAATCCAGAAGCCAACAGAGGAACATTTTTGTAAACGTCTCGTCTTCTCACCCTGCAGATCCCAGCGCTGGTGTCTTTGAAGAAGCTGCCTTCAGTGAGTTTTGCTGGAGTGGACAGTCTGGACGATGTCAAGAACCACACTTACAATGAGCTGTTTGTGTCCGGCGGATTCATGGTGTCCGATGAGTTTGTCCTCAATCCTGACCACATAACACAGGGTGCGTTTCACTTTGTGCTGTAAAAAAGTTGCTTCTGTATAAAATAGTTGGATTTGGAGTTTTTCTTTTTATTTATTTATTTTTTTATTAGCATCTAGTTGAGACATCTGAAGTGTATTCCAGTCTTTCATGCCTTCGTTATTCCACATGCTCAACATATGTCTCCAAAGTGCTGTTCCATAATTACATACATTACAAGAAGATGAAAACAATCCCAAACAAACAAACAAAAAATAAAATAAAATAAAATAGAGAAAAGAAAAGAAAAGAAAAAAAGAAAAAAAATGTACATTTAGGAAGTATTCTTTTTTCTTGAAAAAATTGAGACAAAACTACTGTGCTGTGAAAATAAAATCAGGCCTATTGGGCATTACATATTGAATCCATTTTTCCCACTGGGAGGTAAACTGTTCCAGTGTATGATTAACAATTGCATTTACTTGTTCCATGTTGTAAATGGAGTTTTTCAGAGTTTGTGTTTGTTGTTGTGTCCAGATCGTTTGCAAGGGCTGCTGAAGTTTTTGGAGGAGCAGAGCACCCCTGAACACCCCTGGCAGTGGAAAGTGCATTGCAAGTCCCAGAAGAAACTTAAAGAGTTGGGCAGGTCAGTGTTTAGATAGTTCACCTAGTACACTGTGACCACTGTGATGAGGAGCATCTCTAGCAACATATTTATTGGCATATTTTCCTCTCTTCTGTCTTAGGTTGAACACCAACGCCATGGGGTTGCTGAACCTCCTGACCCTTTATCAGAAGAAGCACCTGGTGGAGTTCCTTCCTTATCACGAATGCGACACTCAGTCGCGTCAGGCTCCAGATCTAGAATGCCTCATCAAGCTCCAAGCTCAGCACACCCAGCAGCGGCATCTTATATTCCTCACAGGTACATCTCTAATAAATTACATTTACACACCCACTGCAAGCAAAACACTGTATATTTCTGTTTTAGTGTTTTTTGTTTGTTTTTTTTTTTGTTATTTGAGAAATGCATTTATTGGAAACTTGATTTAAATGTGGACTTGATGAATTATACTTTCATATGTTGTACATTTTCACAGAGAGGCCATTTGAGATGTTTCTACAGTACTCCAGGAATGGAATAGTGATAGCAAGCATCGATGATGTTATGAGCGGTTTCCACAGTCTGATCGGCTCGATCAATCAGAATGAGCTTCCGACGCCACCTTCTACTGGTGGGTATTGTGAACAGCGTTGCTAAGTAGCGTTCCATCGCTGATGTTCATTCCAGTGTAGTACAGATTGTCGTTTTTCAATCCACTTAATCTTTCAACTTGAATGAATGCATCAGTAACACATTGTCATTTTTGTGTCCTCCTCTGCTCTTTCCTTTTTTCCACTGAATTCCTCCCTCTCCTACTCTCCCAGTAGTGAATGAAGAGTGTGTGGAAGAGGACATGTCATTAGATTCTGACGATGGTGAACCACCCACCATATCAGATCCCTTAGAGAAGAGGCAGGAAGGTGAGAAGCCTCCGCTGCCTCCCCCACCAGACATGGAGGAGTTTCGTCCTCCGCTTCCAGAGCAACAGGCCACCCCTGAGCGAACGCCAACACTGTCTGAATACAGCGCTCTCAAAACAGCCATTTCCCAGTTTAAAGCAGCCAACCAGATCGGTGTGGGTTCGGATGTTGGCGGCTTGTCACCTGGAGGTTTCCCTGTAAATCCTCATCAGAGCTTCCTCTGTCCCTCTGCTTCATGGTCATCCTACACTGGCTCTTCTAGCTACGCAGCATCCCCGGCCTATCCTGCTTCACCCTGCAGCAGCACCCAAGAAACTGAATATCGCCCTGCAGTCACAGTTCCTGCCACAGTACCACCCCCCACCCCACCTGTGATCGCTACAGCAGGACCTCTAGCCAACTTGGCTACGCTCCCCTTGGAGGTCAAACCTCCTCCTCCACCTCACCTCATGATGCTAGGTCACACGTATGGCTCAGACACTGGAGGAGCTGGGGCTGCTGGGACATCTCCGCTCACCACCTCTGTTCCCTTCTCAGACCATAGTGACACAGCCCAACCCAGTTACCCAGCAGGCATTCCTAAAAATGCAAGTGGGACTCCCACACAAGCAGAGAGGACACTCAGTGGGTCTGGGGAGGGTGCATGGGGGACAGTAAGGACCAGCACTTGTGAGACTGCCAACAGCCAGGGCGTGGTTGCATCTGGCCCCACGGACCCCAGTGGGGAGATCCTGGGAAGTAACACCCCTGGTAGTCAGGGGGTCAGGACTCATGTGAACTGCGCGGACAAACTTGGAGTTTCTGTTGGTATTCCCACAGCGACCACCAGAGGGGGCCCTGCAGTCAGACCTAAGATGCCTCCACCTCATCCAATGTGTGGTGGGGGTTACAGTAGTATAGGTGGCATCCCTGGACAGATGGATCACGGGCCTTTGCGGGGTGCATTGGGCCCGGGTCCTTTAGGAGGTTTTCGAGGGAGAGGAGCTCCACCTGTTGGACTTTGGCCCCGTCCAGGACGAGGACATGAGCGAGGCGGTGGGACTGGAGGTCCACCCTGCCTATGGGGTTTCCCAGCTGGCAGGGGGGGGGGACAGAATTACTACTCGGAGTACACATACAATTATGCTCCTGAATAGACAATCAAACAAGGTCGAAGGGGCAACATGAACGCTATACTCCAGAGACTGTTAGTGTTGGATGAATGTATATATTTCCTTGTCATAAAAAGAATTGATTTAAATCCGCAAAAAAGGTTCCTGGTTTTCTACATTAATAAAAATTGATACAGGCAGTGCCGAGTGTCCTACTGTCGTGTAAACTGTATGTACACTCTTACCATGTGAGCTATTTGAGACCTTGTTCAAACCACTATATTTATATTTGCCAACAAATGTTAATGGCCTTCCGGAATCATGGAACTTATCATATTTGTTTCTGTTTGTCCCAGTAATGAAACGGTTTGTGAACAATGGGAAAGGCTGATATTTTTTTAAGGAAAAAAAATAGTGAATGAAAATTCACTTCTGCTGTTGGTTTTCTTTTTTTATTTGACATCTTTGGTTGTCCTAAATTCTATTAAAATAAAACATTTCAAATTTTGTGTGGGTGTGATGGGTTTGATGACAGTGTCAAGCAAACCATTAAAAACATAAATCACAGCTGTCTTACTGTCTTACTTAGAGCCCCATGTTTTCTTCAGCTATCTTTATTCACAACAAACAAAAAATAAATACAAAAAAATAGATTAGTAATAATTGTGGGGTTCCTCTTCAAGGGCTCCAAAACTAAAAAAAAAGGAGTTCAGTAAGCACCACTGTGAAGCCTTGGAACATGAACATAATTGTAGTTGAAATACAAAAAAGTACAACAAATTGTAATTATTGTCAAGATTCAACAAGTCTGTTTCTTCTGAGGTTCACTGTAAAATCTATACACCATAGCAGGGAAAATAAAACCATAGCACAATACGTAAAATGCTGTGGAGAATTCCTTGTCTCACTGTGGCAAAGGCTGCTGAGCACTGTGGTAGAAATCAGTTAAATCTATTTTCTCCTGCAGTGTAAGCTGTGTGTAGAGAACAGTTTAGAGGAAATGCATCACTTCAACTCTCTGAGACTCCGTGCTGAGTGCTGTTGGCCCTCTGAAAGGATCATTAGCAGAAGCAGCCCAGGGTTGATGTCCTCTGTGTGTGTTTATTGTGTCGTTTCATCAGCTCAGTGGACTAGAAGCTGCAGGATGGAACGCCAGAGGGCGCTGTTTCTCCTTCATGTGGCGCAAGGGTGATGGTCTTTATCTCCAGAGCCTGTTTCCAGTTGTGCAATGGATATGCCATGGTACCTTTAGAGAAGCTGCACAGACATTTTTTTACGCTAAATCAATTGCAGGCTAAGGCCCATCATATTTCTGAGCTCAAGCTTTTTCAGCAAAATCTTGCTTCACAATTCACACACGTATAGATATATTTACATCCAAAATGGCCCTGGACACAGTCTCTGCAATTTATACACTTTATCCAAGGAAGCAGGTAATGAAATGTAAAATATAAGGATTTAAATGACTGAAAGTTCATTATTAGATATAATTTTCATAAAAATGAATATTTAGAATATCAGATTTTTCATGGCAGTGGGTCTTAAAATTTAAAAGGTAGAGAATGTGCAGCAGAAACACACACACTTTCTTGCCAAAAGTAATACATTTTCTTTCAGTGAATTAGATCATCTTATCAGTAATGGAAAAACAAAACCTCATCAAGAAGATCATGTTTACTTTTCGGGCAGGTCCGATGTTGATCAAATGGCATGAACTGTGGAGTTCCCTTCATGTTACCTCCTCAGGTAACGTGTTCAGGAAGTAGGGCTGTGGCCCTGAATTGAAAATGTAGCTCTGGTCTTGTATGAGTGAGTATCACTTCTCCTGCCTCAACACCTGAGATTATGGAAATCCTCCACTTTCCACTAGTTTATGGCTTATTTTTAGTGTGAGCCTGTGAGTTAAAATTCCCTTTGAATGACAGGTGACTAGGAAAAAGTACTTCCCTCATAATCAGAAGGAATTTCAGTTTTAATTTTAGGATTTTTTATGGACAGGAGATTCACAGGTACTGAAACAGGCTTAAAATTTACTGTAGCATAGAGACATAGAAAGATATAAATAAATGTGTGACCAATCCAAGAGGAAAAGTACCCAATGAGCCATGTATGTACACAGGTGTGAGAAACATTATATCACAACTTAAGTCATTCTGTTGACGATTCACTTTGAGCACAAACAAACTATTTCAATAAAGCTCATTGTCGTCTTTACATTGACAGGGGCGATATCTAATAACAAAGGAAGCATCATCACAATACACAGTAAATCCAGTGGAAGAAATGACACAAGCCGAACACAGAGGGAGAATGTTGTTGCAAAGTGATCAGGAGTGACAACATGAAGCTCACAATACTTTGAGGTCATTGTGCTTGTCAAATCTTATAATAACTAAATAAATTCTTCTCAGTGAAGCACATAAAACCCAGAGAGAGAGAGAGAGAGAGAGAGAGAGAGAGAGAG
>JAPQRQ010000026.1:13953141-13963934 GCA_037367365.1 Apogon talboti | reverse complement strand
GGTCTATGGTGAATTCTGTTCTAACCCCTGTCACTTGTTGCTTGGGGCCCCGGGGGACCCTTGCAACGCCTCTGTATATATATATATATTGCTATATATATAAATCCATTCTTGTAAAGCACTATGAATTGTCCTGTGTATGAATTGTGCTATCCAAATAAATTTGCCTTGCCTTACCTATATAAGTACAGTCCATTTACCATTTCATTTTGATGCAACTGGTAAAGAGACAGATAAAGATGTTGGAGGAAACTGGTACAAAATGTCTCTATCCAAATAAAGAGAGTGGAAAAATGTGTTTGGAAATGAGTGTTGTGACTTTTGGCAGACGTTCTCTGGTCAGATGAGACAAAAATGCAAGTGATCAACATTTTATATCTGGATTAAGAAAAATGACACTTGGAGTTTGTTTTTCTGCAGAGCGACTGGTGCATTGCACAGAGCTGAAGGGATCATGACGAAGGAAAATTATGCGCTATCTCCGCCTGGAGACATCGGCCAAGAAGCTCAAATTTGGATGCAAATGGATCTTTGAGTAGGACAATGATCCAAAAAATATGGGCAATAAAGTTTTGGAGTTGCCTTCACGAAGCCTTGACTTTAATCCAATAGAAGATTTATGTGCTGAAAGTGAATCCAAGGAGACCAACAAACCTGACTCTCATACTTCTACGAGATATTTGATCCAACTTACAGCTACAATTTAAAGGCAACGCCACCAAATGAGAGCTTGTGTAACATGGGCATCGTTAGGACTTGATAACATCCAGGCCTTAAAAAAAAACAAAAAAAAAGGGGAGAGAGAAAGAGAGAGAGAGAGAGAGAGAGACTGCTTTAGCATGATGGAGATCAGTTACTGTGTACGTCACAGTTTCCAAAACACCACAAAATTCGTCAACAGCACCAGAAAAAGTCGCTAGATTTGTCACTAGTCGCTTTAAAAAAAAAAAAAAAAAAGTCACCCCCCACCATGTTCTCCATCCCATACATCTCTCTCTCTCTCTCTCTCTCTCTCTTTCTCTTTTCTCAAATTTCACTCAGTATGGCTGTAGGCGCCAATGATGAAGGGGACATGTATTTACTCATATGGTTATATAAAAAAACAAAAACCCGTGTGCTCACAGATCCGGGGCTAACTGCCAAAACATCCGGAGCTTAATCCCCGGATGCCCAGGTCTAACGACGCCCATGTTATGGAATACAATATGTAAAATTTTTACCCTGCGAAAATATGATCATGTATTCAGTTAAATATGCTCCACTGTGAAATTCCACATCATCAAAATAAATTATGTGGATTAACACAGGGAATATACTTTGTATTGAAATGAAATGTTTGGAAGTGTGACTGAATCTAATTTTGGATGCATTTAACCAAAGGGTATGTAAACGTCTGAACTCAACTGCAAATTAACCAGATAATATTTTAATGGTGCTGACATCAGGCTGTTAACAACCTCTTGATGTATCAAGTAAAAAGGAAAATGTGGAACAATTTAATAGTGCAAAATTATTATTTATGATGTGCTTTTACAGCTCTTTGTCCAAATGTAACGCTCTTTGTCTGTAGAGTGCCTGCTGTCACAAGGTTAAAATGAAATGCAGGGTACCAAATGGCATCAGAATGCTAACTTGGCCCATCAGAACTGACATACAGCCCACACTGAGGCTGTCTCCTAAATCAGCAGCACCCTTACATAACCAGGGTCACCTGTGGATCTTCTGTAAAATAGAAAGACCTTCATAAAATGCACAAATCATGTCCTCTATGTTTTAACCCATCTGCTAATCATATCACAAACAATAAATCCCAGCTGTGTCAGAGAGCACAGCCAGATTAGAGGGATTTAAAAATACTGAAATTGACGAAGCACCTGGTTTTTATCCAAGTGGTAATCTCCTAAAACCTAACCCTCAACTCGTCTCACACGTAATGTCTCTAGTACAGTGTCGCTGAAAAACATTGGGTCGTGTCAGACTGACAGAAGTTGTTACATCACACATTCACATAGTGTTATATAATCTATTTCAGGAATTTGAGTCGTGCTCATCATTGTAAACACATTTGAAGTTTGCAAAAAAAAAAAATCTAAGAGGGAACTGCAGTGTGATTAAATGGAGAGGTGCATTGCAATACAATGCTCTCATAGCCAAAAGGATTTCTGTTTAATCCCTGAGAGTCCAGCAGTGATCAAACTGTCCCACTTTTATGCACTGTTGCCCATTTGATTGAAGCCCCCACCTTTTCCTTTTTTTTTTTTAGTCTGTGAATTTACATTCAAGTCGCACAACAATATTAGTCTCCTCAGGCCTGAAAGGAGTCAAGTTTTAATTAAGGATTTAGAAATAATCAAAGAAGCCTCCTCTTCTGACTTGTTCACTTTTGTGAGATGTGCAGTTCCTACAGCATCTATTTTACATTATATGAGGGATTACATCTAATCCTATTCAATCTGGATGCAATCCTTAGTCCCACCCAGTGTTTGCATTGAGATTAAAGTACAATCAAATACATTATGGATGCTTGGACTTAAAGAAAATTGATTTGTTTCTTTCAAGGCTACTGTTTGCCTCATCAGCTTCTGAATATCCCTTCATCTCCATCCATCCATATGCTCTCTTTGGTCTTTCATGTCATCGACTTAATGTTGTCAACCCACACACTTATGTTCAACATCCACGGCGCTGCATGCAAAGTCCTTCTTCAACATCTTTCATCTCCGGATGTCGCGGTGTGTAATTCTGTCATCGTGAAGCATGTTACACTGAATTTAAAAAAAAATCACAAAGCTATACAAAGTAATGCCCCCCTGCGGGTTCGCGTCAGCGCCGCGTGAAGTATTTGTCACTTCACTTCAAATTTTGTGTCTGTGTTTGTTCCGCAGCGTTCAAAGTGCTGCGCTGTGTCTGATCAAAGAGATGCTGTCTTTGAAGAACAGTCCATTTGGTGTTTGTTTTCGGGTTGTTGACACTCCTGATTTCTGTACTTCACTATGTGCCAGATAAGCAAAGCAAAGGATAGAAATTCAGTGCTTTTTGTTGCCAGATTAATGCAACAGGTTTACAGGCGATATGTATATGTCTAATGGATCGCTGCAGGATGCACCACTGTTTTGTCCCAGATAAGACTTTTTTTGCTAAAAGCTATGTTTTCTGCACAGAATGAGTCATCGGTTCTTCATTGGGTCTTAATTCTTTTATTGAAACATGTAGTAGTTGTGTTCAAAACCAAGATTGTATCAGCAGGACAGGCGACTGATCTAAAGGGACTGCATCATTTAGAACACAGAGAACAAAGGTGTTTAGGAGTTCAACAGGGTTTTAGGTGCCTCATGTTCAAGCTATCTATTAAAAGCATATATGAGATATGAGCTCCTGCTCGGGTCGTGCTGGTGCCTATCTCTACCGCACTAATTATAGAGTACCTTCAACTAAGATGCACAGGCTGAATTTACTTCCTACATTCCGTTACAGTCATACATTTAAAGTGCTTTTCCGAAGCCTTTCATCCTGTTTCAACACTTTCTGTGAAAAGAGAGCTAGATACCTCCTCTGATCTCAAAAGTAATATTTCCCCCCCCCCCCAAGTGACGTACCTGAGAGGTTATTAGCTGATTTTTAGGGCCGATAATGGCTGTACTGTGATTTAGCAGTTTCAGTTCAGATGGGAAATAAACCACAGTTAAAACTTTCAATTTCAACCAGGGGCCAGATGACAGAGACGAGCAGAATTAGAGCAGGAGATATTGCTTTTTTTTTTTTAACCTGTTTTCATGTTCAGGAAGTCTTTTAACTGCAGCTGGCAGCCAGAAAAGAGCTGCTAACAGCGGATCTGTGCTAATTCCTGAGTAATGACTTTTGGTGTGTCCAGAGGTCTCAAGAAAACATTAACTTCTACGTGTCCACTCTGTTCCATCATCGCTCATCATAGGCTCCATGAATGCTACATGCTTATCAGAGTGGGTTTTATGCTCGTCTCTTATAGAGGGGGAGAACACAGAGGTTAGGGTGTTTGGGTTGTAGGTGGCTGTGGGATTGGCTGCAGGCTTGGGTTGTTTACAGTAGCTGCAGCGGCATGGAGTCAGGTAGAGGTACATGAGGATAAGAATCAAAGTCACGGCACATCCCAGCAGCGTTGTGTAGCCTGTGTTGAATGCTTCTTGAGCAGGCAGCACCACTGTCACATTCACCTCCCGGGTTGCATTCAGTGCCTGTTTAACATCCACAGCTGTGCACACGTACAGACCTGAGTCATTGACCTTGGCTCCTCGAATCTCCAAGGTACCATTAGCAAAAACGTTAATTAGCGTGTCATTTACGCTAGCCTGGGTGATACGCCCCTTGCTGGGAGAGAGCCATGTAAATGAGAGGTCTGCGCCTCTGAGGGATGTTTCACAGTCTAAATGCACTTTCCCCCCCTCTGAAACTGACACCGCGGAGAGGTACACCGTCACAGGCTCTGACACGGCTTTTTCCACAGTGCAGTTGTGGAAGAAGCGGTTGTGTAGCAGGAACCTGATAGAAGCATGCGGGTCCCCGTAGATGGTGCAAGTGTGCTCATCTGTAAAATCCTTCATTGAGTCATAGTTTCGTAGTTGCCAGTGCCAAAACACGCTGTACATGGAACAGTCACAGATCAGAGAATTGTTGTGGAGGTATAACCCCCTTTGCACCAACCCAGGCAAAGCTTTGACATCCTCCCATGGCAATCTGTTCAGACGGTTTGATGAAAGGTCCAGCATGGTCAGGAAAGGATGACTGTGGTCTCGGATTGAGAAGAATGGGAAGTGTGTGATCTGGTTGAGGCTGAAATAAGCCTTTTTTAAGCTGCTCAGACCACTCAGTGTACCAGAGTCCACCTGTGCAATCTTATTGTTAAACAGAAGGAGCTCCTCCAGCCTCCACAGACCCTGGAAATAGTGCTCCTCCACCACATGCAGCCTATTAGATGACAGGTCAAGGTGCCTAAGGCCAGACGCATTGTGAAAGACACCATACCCCAGGGTTCTGATCTGATTGTGAGCCATCTGCAAGTTTTCCAGCCGGGACATCTTCTTGAAGCTGCCGGGACCGAGCCAGGAAAAATAGTTGTGGCTGAGGTCCAAGGTGACGAAGAATGAGGGCAGAGATTGAGGTAGTTTGGTCAGACCGCTGGAGCTGCAGCTCACTATGTCAGACACACAGAGGCACATGGACGGACAGATCTCCTCGGAGCCATGGAAGAGATAGAGCAGCACCAGGAAACAGATTGAATACATTCCAAAGGTCATTTTTCTGGTAGTTGTATCGTTCCCGTTTTCTAATCCCTGTGGCTGTCCCTGGTCAGATAAGAATGAAATGAGACACAGTATGATGCATTAAAAAGTTATCCTTTTACACCCCACCTGCTGCTTTGAGCTGGTGCACAAATGAAGAACATGACTGCAAAGTTAATCTCATACAAGAAGTACAAACATAACACTAACCCCACATAACTTAGGTTTTAACCTTGAAATTTCAATGAATTCACACATGCAAGAGATGCCAAGAAATGTAGTTATTACAGTTTTTATATGTTGTCTTTTGCACTATGTTTATGCATGCACATTTTTTGGTCTTGAATTTTATTCTGTTTCTGTCTTGACCAGTGAATTTCCCCACTGTGGGATCAATAAAGTCTCATCTAAGCCTCATCTAATCCATTTTAATTTCAACCATCAGGATATGTTTTACTATAATATATTTTCAGAGTTTATGATGCAATAGTTTGTTAGCAAAATACATAGAAGGCAATTTTTTACCTCAAAAATAAATGTCTTCTTAGCTAGTTTTAGGTATCTTGAATGTTTTCAGGGTTACAACACATTTCCTGCTACTGACTCAAAGTATGTCTATGTGAAAGCAGAAAGCGGGAAAGTTCAAAACACTTACACACAAGTGAGCAATTTGGCTCACTTAGTTAATCCCATTCTCCCTCCAAAAAATGAAAAAGACACAAGAAAAAGAAACTTCTGAACCACAGATCCAAAGTAAACTGCTTAGCAACAACATGAGACTCCAACTTTACTCCGCTTTTTCCATTTCTAAGTTGGATCCCATCGATGAATGAACACAACATTGCCGTCTAATCCTCTGTGCTCCTCAGATCCTCCTCCCAAGGCAATCGAAAAACAATGCACTGCTTTTGCCTTTTCTCCTCAGCCAACTTTAGGGTTCCCTGCTGGCTCTCTCTCTTTGTCCCAAATGAGAGCGTCGCTCAACAAACATCCTGCAGTGCTTTGCAGTGTATAACAAACAGCACAGAGCTCTCTTAATCTCCCACAATCCCCTCCTCCTTCTCTGTGTCATTTAGAGACCAGTCTTGTGTCTCCCTCTCTCATTATTAAGTAATGATGCTGGTGGCTGCCCTTCCCTGGGAACGATCGCCTTCTCCCTTGCACAACAATATCAGTTTTCCCACAATCATCTATTAATATTCAATTCCATGAAACTTTTAGTGTTGTGCTTACTAACAGATTAGTTGAACCTTGGAGCTTCCTCATGCATATTACATGTGTTATCCGGTAACTTTTCACCAGCAATCCCAAAGGACAGAAATTTATCTATGTCTACTGTACTGTTTACTTATTTATTTGCCTTAAATTCCCCTGTTATTGTGGGAACTGCCGTTTGGCCACTCCTGTCTGTCCGTCTTTGTCTCACTGTAGGTTTAGTTATCTCCTGTAATGAAGATGTTTCTCACTCTGTTTTTACCTCTGTGCACCCTTACCTTGTCGTTTCTATTTTTCTGGATTTGACTGAATAAATGTCACCTGCCCCCTGCCCCTGCACACACACACACTCTGTCACACACACACACACTCTCTCTGAGTGCTTTATGCGCCACATCGCCTCCTTTCTTTCTGAGCCCCCAACATCCCTCCTTCTCCTTCCGGCTGTGGGTTTGACTGCATATATGCTGTCCATGCTGTTTGGTCATGGTGGTCCTGACAGCTCTGATTTCTGTCACAGTGAATTAGCTTTGCCTCCTAGCAGCCACCTCCTCACTGCTACCCCCAACGCTCTGCTCCCTCCCTCCTGTAAGTGCTCAGGGCTTTGAATGACTCCCACTCACTCACTTTGCTGAGGCGCACAGCCTGTTCCCCGTGGATTCAAGCTCACCGGATGGGGTTCGCATCTCTAAAGGTGGGCTGATGGGAGCGCATGGGGAGTCTTCGGGAAGGTTGATGCAAGAAACTGAAAGGGATGCTGGGTATATGACTTCAGCCTCAGATCAGATTTGCTCCTCCAGTGTTTAAGGACAGGATTAAGGATAAAGAGACATATTTTCCTGTATTTGTGCTCAAATGAACAAGCTACCACAGTCTTTGGCATTGTGGCACTGCACACAATCTTGTCCCAAGGCTAGTCATCAGCTTGGCTGGAACACATAAGAAATACATACACCCACACATGTACATTTAAATAAGTTATGTTAGCAATGACTTCTAAACAGGCCCATCTTGTAGGTGTTATGTTTATCTGGGTTTACATCACGACTGACACTGCTTTAAAGAAGGCTAATTTGTCTATTTTCCTGCATTTGAACTTTGTCCCACTGTAAAGAATACCCTGCCTGTAGCCTTTAAAATATTCATATTCCATTGATTGTTTTAAGGTATTATGTAACACTCCTTTATGTTGAATAAGCTGTTCTAATCTTGAACTGTATGCAGTGTCCCTAAACAGATCACATAAGACCCAGAAACCACTGTGTTCATCTGCATAAGCTGGTAATGATTCATGGTTTGATGCGGTGACAAGAATATGCATATGAGCCATTTCAATAAGGTGCATGATCATGCCAGTATGGCGTCAGTAGCTGCATTTGTTTTTAGCTACAGTATAATTGTGCAGGGAGTTTTTTTTTTTCCTCAGGCAGATTTTGTTTTTCCTACTGTTGACATAACATGAACATTTCAGTACCTCATTATTTTCTGTATTGACTTCCCATCTGCAAAGTATCCGTCATTTTCGAGTGCAGTCATTTGTCATTGTCCTCCGAGATCAATTCAATCTGAGCATGAACAGGTAAACAAGATGAGGAGATAGTGAAGTTTCTACCATGTCCTATTCGCTTAAATTGTAGGACAATTATTTTTGTCTTTTTCTGCTCATTGCCTCCCGTTATACAGTAATGGTCTGTAGAGTTTCCACAGAGGTCCTTATCAACTCACCTTTCTCTACTTACACCTTACTCTACTTAGCAAATGTTTCTGAATATTTATTTTTTTCTGCATATTCCTGTATGTTGTCATACAGAGCTCTGTGTATCCGGCCTGCTGTTCTGCAAAATCCCTAATCTAATCAGTATCTTTGAATCAAGCTGCTTTGCAAATCCCGCCTTTCTCTTTCGCATATATTTGATTAGACCCAGAGTATGCAAAATAGGTCTGTCAAATCAGTTAGGTTCAGAGTGGACCTCAAAGCTTAAACTCTGACCCTGATGCATCCTGCCCCCAGCAGAAAGTGATTTTCTCTTTACCATCTGCTGCAGAGGGAGAAAAAAGGAAAAAAAAAAAGAAAAAGAAACACACACACAGCAGCACAGGGATGTGTCTGCTCTTATCTTGCCCTTGAGAAGCAGTGAAGCTCACTAAGAGTCGATAATATAAAGCGGTATATTCTCAGATGCGGCAGGAATGTTTTTGAACATTAAAGCTCTGAAATGGAGGATTGCAGAAATGTATCTAAGGCATCCCCTATTATTATTCTTCCTTTACATTTGCAGTGCTTATAAAGAAAATCAGGCTCAAAAGGATGTTAACTATAGGCAGAATAGCTGCCTATTCACATTATTTCACAATGGTGAATACAAACCAAGGTCTCTGCATTTTCTTTCATCAGTATTAATTTCTCATATTTCTGATTAAGCCTGTGTATCACACAATAGTAAATAAACACCGGATCAAAGTTAACAAAGTGTAAGAGTAGAAACAAAAAGTAGCCTCATCACCATGCTCCTTCAATACTTTAGTCTGTTCGTGACGCGGCTGAGGAGTTTTCACAGCCTCTGTCATCCAATTATGAACCCTTGAACCTGAACATACTCACCCTTGTTCAGTATTTATTCTGTGTTTTGTTAGCATGGCTGACAGCCAGCCTCTCCAATATGAATTAGTCAGTGCCTGGATAAAGATTTGGAGGATTGAGTTTTATTTCTTTTCTCTCCCTGGGTGAATTTGGAGTCAGGATGAGCCGTCTGCTGAAAAGGAGTTTCAGACAGTGAAAGATTGTTTGCTTGTCACGAGGAGCTGCTCATCTACTACATACGATGTGTATTCATAGTGACTGCAGTGCATTATGTGAGAGCATTCGACCCAAAACCCTGTAACCTGCGATATCCTGCTTTTTATGTGTTTCATAAAGTCAGACACTCTATTCTCAAAGACAATATGACTCTTCTCCTTCTCCTACTCATCTCATCGGGTGGTAAAGAGACAAGCACACCATCTAGTGGCTTCAACACTCAACTATCACTGTACTGCCTGGCATCATTTTTGGCTGTATCAGTGTTACTCAGTATTTTAACATAGTTTGTCAATGTTGATTCTATCACTTCCCTTAATTATAGTAATTAGGCACATTTTCTGGACCTATATTCTTCATTTTCACAACCCAGAGCCAAATATTCTGATTGTTTCTCCACTACATTTACCCTGACAAACATCTGATGATCTTTCAGAATATGATATAATGCTGCAGATGAGACCAACAGTATATAAGGCAGTTAAACTCAGCTCAACCTTAACGTCTGCTCATTAAACCCACAGTGCTTGATTGTTTTTTTAGCATCATTAGGAAATTTTTGCCCAATCACTATAATTACCTTTCACTATTGTAATTGAAGTGGTCTGACAAGACATGAGACTTCTGCATCTACTCCTCATCTCCTCATCTATGCCCTGATTTTATCTAATCATAGGCATTTTCAGACACTTAGTGGGGAGTTAAATATGTGATTAATAGCTGTAATTACCAATCACTGGTCAGATTCTGTCAGATGCGACCTGGACGTGACTCCGCCGCTCCACTCTGTGTCTCAAAATGAAAGCTTGGAAAATCAGCTTCACTTTTCAATAATGGCATGAAACAACATAAAGTTATCGCTGTTAATATCCAGCCTTTGGACTGATTTGGACGGGTAGAAGGGCAGTGCAGGTATTTTTTTCCTGCTGATTTTGGCTCCTGCAGCCACATAGGGTTACATGTAACATTAATATTCTAAACTAGGGCTATTGATCTAAATATCGATAGTATTGATACCAAGGTGAATATTGGTATCGGATCAATACTAGTGTGATGAGATCGATACTTTTGTTGCAGTTTCTCTTCTATACGTCTAGCAAATTACTCAATTTTCCTTACAGAGTTCATGCAAGCACAGCTGCTCTCCAAGTCTGTCAGTGCAAACAGTGTACCTCTCTCTGTTGCTCTCTCAGGCAGACTTTGCCAAATTTTTTTTACAAAAGTAAACAAAAGATATTTCTGGCGTTATCTCCAGAACCGGTAGTCGGACAGACTTGTGGTTGGTACCGTTGGAAAGCCCGTGGTCACTTTAGGGGGGGTAGACCTCGGTTTCATCTCGATACGACCTTCCGTTCAAAAGTTATTCACAAAAAACTACATGAGAAGGGGAGCCCACCCCCCATTTTGCTGTATACCTAACCCTAACCCTAACCCTAACCCTAACCCTACCCCCAACCCTAACCCTAACCCTACCCCTAACCCTGTCCCTAACCCTGTCCCTGTCCCTAACCCTGTCCCTAACCCTG
>JAPQRQ010000026.1:13926427-13945675 GCA_037367365.1 Apogon talboti | reverse complement strand
ACCCACAAGTTATTACAAATTAATACCGTAAATGGTACGGTAAAAAGACACACAGGTAGACTTCTGATAGAAGGACAGAGATGTGGTTTTCTGATTTCAGCGAATGTTTATTGGAAAAACCATATTTAATGATGAGGGCTTCAAGATTTACTAAAAAAAGAAAGTTAGGACAAGACAGGTTGTAATTTAGGAGAAATTGATTTATTAATTAGATGAGTAAAAATTAGAAAAATAAACTTTATTAAAAAGTACTAGATTTAAAATTTAGTAATACTGTCTTAAAAATAGGCCAAAGTTAGCTAAAAGACTAAATTAAAAGTTCAGCTAGGAGCAGCTAGCTGGAGCCACCTGTGAGCAGACTAGGTAGAAGGGGGTACCCAGGGCCGGTTCTAGTCTGTCATATTAGGGTGGGGTGGCTGAAATAACAGGTGGACAATTTAGTTTGTATGTACAGATGATAGTGAAGCTGAATAGTGGACTGAAGGCTGACAATCCTAACGGCACTGAAAAGAAGTGGTCTGGGGATTTATTTAAGAATAAGAATCACCTTATTGATCCCCAAAGAGAAATTCAGTTGTCGGGCACTGCGTTCATTTACTCCTTAATATAAAAGAAAAATGATTTTAAAAGTCCTTCATGCATATTTCTTTTCATTTAATGAGCTTGAAAAATAAAAAAGAATGAATACTGAATACTAATAAAATTAATTATTCTCACTGTGGCCAGAATTTATACAAAAAGGCAGTCTACTCTTCTTCAAACTCAGACTGAAAAGTGGCACAATAGAACTGCAAAAGAACTTAAACTTGGCCAAAATTAAGAGTAAAATAACTAAATTATTTTTTTCCATATTTCACAATACCAAAAAAGTCTTATTCAAATTCAATCTGAAAAGTGACAAATGACAAAAAGCAACAAATCTTTCTTTTTCCATCTAAAACCCTGAACTTTAGACACAAATGTCAGAACTATAGACATATAAACCAACATGACTAAATCTGAACATCAGTAAAACGTTAGTAAAATGACAGGAAACCATTGGTGGTGGGGGCAGGGCTTCAAGTAGGGGTTTAGTGACAGATCATTTGCCCCTCGCTCAGTTTTTGTCCCTTCGTTGGGCGACGATTGAGACCGTATGTGTGTGTTTTACTGGTGCTGTGTTGCCCAATGTGTGTGTTTTATTGGCATTGCTTTAGTCAGTGTGTGCAGGCCGGTGCACCGGGCTGGCTGTTCTGCAGGGGCCCAGAGATGGTGCTCAGCCGAAGAGCATGTCAAAAAGTCACAGATACAGTGAAATTCCAATGGCGAGAATCGCGGTATTAAACAGAAACCCCGACAGGTGCAGCAGTGACCTCGAAAGGTGCAGCAGTGACCGAGGAGGGTCATTTATTTCCCCACAGCTCAGAAACAGACAGACAGTGAGCTGCTGTATGAGCAAATGAAAAGCGTAGGGAATGCAAAACAACAATGACAACCAATCACTGATGGAATAGGGCGGGCTGTAGGCTGCCCACCAAATTGCAAATAAGACCCAATAGTAGTGCAGCCTCTTATATTTTTCTACTGGATAAACATTCTCCCTTAACTTTCGATTGGGTGGGCAAGATGGACATTTGGGTGGGCTGAGTCCACCCCCGCCCATGCCTACCGCTGGCCTTGGTACTACCTATACTCACCTCCGTGGACACATCAGACAGCAAAGCAAAGGGAAAGCGCAAACTAAATTTGTGAACCAGTGCACCAACTCGCATACATAGGTGGCTAAACCTCACCCAGGTGCCTAGCCCAACCACCAGGAGGCACCCAGCGTCACTGAAACAAAGTGAAACATAATTAATTAAAAGTAGACCCAGTTGGCTAACAGCTGTGGTAATTACAATCTAACAACTTCATAACAAGGAAGGTACAACAAGTTACTCAAAAGCAAAAACAGAACTTTAAAATCCAAATTAACCCAAAGTTAAACCAAAATAACCTTATTGAGTGGTAGTAGAAAAAAAGAAAACTAAATTTTATACTGAAGGCCAGATAACTCCAAAACAATATTAACTATATGCAACAATCAAGTAAACAAACAAACAAAAAAAAAAAAACACAAATCAAAACAGGCAAAAATACAACCACACAAAAACAACAGCAGGTTAGCCTGACAAAGAATGGGCAAGAGGTAAAAAGACTCACCTTAATAAACTGTGGTTTACATGGCACCAAACTTACCACCCTTTACATTTAACAGGAACCAATAAGTTGGACCAGAACCAGCACTACAAAGAAATGACCTTTTGGTTACTTACTCCCAATTTTTGTTTTGAAAGGAGAACTGAGCTTAGCAGCAAACAGAAAAACCCCATGACACCCACAGCAGAGCCGATAACAGCAGCAGTATGGAGGCTGTAAGAAGCAGGTGGCTTAAATAAGCCTCCTAACTAGGGGGTGGGCCAAAGGGGCGGAGCCAACAGGAGGACCTCAGGGGCCGTGGGAAAACTGACCACCCCACTACACATATATAAAATTTTTATTGGTCAAAGATACAGACAAAATATCCAGATGATCATCATTTGTATCTTGGATGGATTTTATTCTAGAGATATTTCCATAAATGGATAAGATTTGACCTGACAGAAATACCAAATACATTCACACATGTGGATAAATAATTGAATACAGTAACGATCTTGTATCAGATCTTTGTACATCAGTGACTCTTTGATGTATGCTTTTTTGATATATTGAATACAAACTGACCAAAACTAGATCTGATTAATTCACTCTTTGATATCATGAAAAAGCTAAGCATCAGACACTGAAGGAATGTATCATCCATTAAAATTGCAAAATAACTATTTTATCTTCGAAAACATCTTGTTTAATTTACTATACAATAGCTTTTTTTCCTTCTTTTTTTTTAACAAGCTTTTATAGATTTTGTCAAAAAAGAATATACTGTATTAGGTTGTGATTTTTGGACTATTATGACTTTGTGACAAACATGAGGTTTGCAAGAGCTGCTATAATTTAATCCCATATTTTAAACTTTATTTTGTTTTTGGAAAATATCTGGTTAAGAGAAAAAGTGTGCTAAATCTTAAATGCTTTGGTAAGATGAACCAGAAAACACATTACATAAGTGCTGTTTGGAAAATATTGATACATCAAGTGTTATTACATATATTCATATATACAGGTTTATTTATATAATAGAAATAAAGAATCTTGCACTAGAAGGAAAGTGAAAAGTGAATGTATTCTAATGTAATGCAGACGGTGTTTTGAAGTATAACTGGTAGCTCAGAGAGTAGAACCTATTCTGTTATTAATTCACAGACCCTCACATTTTGATCCAGTACTGAATATTGAAAACTATAGCCAACTTGCACTTTTGACTTAATTTTTCTATATTAGTGACCCAAATGTGTGGCAAAATTTCATTACTTTTATTAAAATTGGAAACACTTTGCTCGTAGACAAATGTTACAGGATAATATTACTTCTGACCAGTTATTCCCTGTCACTACTTGCAAACCTAATGGAGGATCTGTTACCAACCTGAAATTTGATAATAAAGTCAGGCACATGCATTTACATACTCCAACAGAGTTACTTACAGTCACTGTGTGTATGATGTGAACATTTCTGACTGTGGCACTCCCATACCTCAGCTACAGAAAATACAGCATTTATTTAAGGACACCAATAGATGTTCAGCGATAATTACAAACACATCATTTTTCACATATCAGGTTTAGCGCCAAGCCTCACAATAAAAATAATTTAAAATCATGTCAGTTATTGCATTAAAACCAAACTTCACCTTTGGTTTTGACATTGAACAAGCAGATTGTTTGGACACCGCCGTATGACTTGTACAAGCATTCCTGAAATATACCACACACATGACACTTTCACAATTTCACAACCAATCCCTCTTCACCTTGTTTCTCCACTGCTGTGATTTTTCTTTGCTCGGATTGTGTGCTGTCCAAGTAAACAGTGTCTTTGAAGTATTCCCCCAATGTTAATAGCCATGGCACCTTTAATGATGAGGCAACAGACAAGGCCTGGGAGAAATATTAGCTCAGCAAGGTCATAGCAGACAAGGTCCCATCTGTCTCTGTGCAGCCTCGGTGGATCCCAGGCCCTTACATTACTATGGCCCCGGGGCAGGGAAAATGGATCATCAATCTGATTTAGAGAGACTCTGGCCAATGCTGTCATTTCCAAGCCGAATAACACTAGTTTCTTCTCCCGTCACCTTTCACAGGTAAATTCATAATGGCTAGTGATGTTAAACTGTCTCATATATGGCATCGCTGAAGCCAGACCTTCACAGAGCTTCACTTCACATTACATCACACCAACACGCCACACTCTGC
The DNA here is from genome assembly GCA_037367365.1 of Apogon talboti. Lineage (NCBI taxonomy): Eukaryota > Metazoa > Chordata > Actinopteri > Kurtiformes > Apogonidae > Apogon > Apogon talboti. The sequence continues at coordinate 13,941,302 of JAPQRQ010000026.1, read as the reverse complement.
AGCACCCGTGGTATCTGGCTTAATGCAATACAGGGCTGTAAAAAGAAAAAATAGGGCAGAAAAATAAAGTAGTAATAGCTTTTTATGTGATAGTTATTGGTGAACATATTGCAGCTGTGTATTTGAGTTTAGTTCCCTGTCATGGTGTTGAAGTTTAAGTCGGTCGGTAAACTCAGTGGCCAATCATTTTGCTCCAAGTTCAGAAATGAGACACCGTGTAAAACTGGATTAGCCTTGCCTTAAGTGCAGCCGCTTTTCTTTTCTGTTGCGCACACATATTCACATAAAAACACACACACACACACTCACCTCGACACTCTCCCACCATGGAGTTTAGTGTAGTGGCTGACACAGTAGAAATGCGGTGTAAATGACAGACCTCTATGGTCACACAGCAGTGTTGATAATGAGTCTATAATCCATTTGATAGCCCATAAACAGGGGGGGATTCTTATGAGCCTCGGCCAGGAAAGACAGTCAAACAGCACCCTGGGGTACACATTTCCATAAAGAAATAAGCGTGGAAAGAAACACAAGTCAAGTGCAGGAGGGTCACCAATGCTCAAACCTCACCCTGTTGATGTAACTTTGCATAAGCGATGTTTTTAAAATGAAAGAGAAGGAGAAATCCCACTCGTGCTGATTTCTGTCATCTTCTTTTCACGCTGGTTTTCCAGTCCTTCCACTCCCAGCTGTCGTCTTATCAGCCTTGCCCACCTATGAAGCCTCCTCTTAAGCAGCTCCTGCACCAGGAAAATGTCACGTTTGTCTGCCTGTGTAAATTTGCTTATCTTATAGAGAAAGGAGCCCGGGAGAGGGAAGAGGTTGTCTCCACAATATGGGGCCTTGAGGGATCTTTTGAAAGCCAGTTCTTTTCTGCTCAGCACCCGCCTAATATGACACAAATCCCTCCAACAGAAGAACAGCACCTCCGTCCTCAGGTTTGCTTCAGGTACATTAGCCATTTTTTCTGCTTGTGTTATTTGTTGCATTCAAGCACGGCTAAAAAAAAACAGCAGGAGGACCCCGGCTGCTACCCCTGGCTGCGTGTTTGAAAACCTTGGCCAAAACCCAAGAAGGAAGCGGGTGGCCAGGCCCAGCATGCTGTGCTCCTGCAGACTCAGAACCTGATTCCACCAAATCCACACATTGTTATTCAGCTGGAACTTGCTGTTTGGTTGACTTCCAGTCCCAAAAAGCATTATAACAGGTCTGCTCTGTGCACTTTTCAACACTCAGCTCAGCCTAGCTTGGTATTTTATTCTCTGCACCATATCACACTTTTATACTGAGTCCAAATCATCCCTGTGGAATCTCCTCCCCATGCACGCAGTATGATAGCATGCTTTGTTCTCTCTGGCAAGGTGAATATCATCCAGGGATCATTTAATAAGAGAAGGATTGCTTGGAAAGGACAAGGAAGGGCCTCAGGTGGAGAACCTCCCTCTGATGAGGATTAGTTTTATCCTGCATATGCAAATGACATTGATTAAGCCACAGACTGTACTTCCCCTGCTTCAGTGTGGCATTCCTCTGCTGCAGGTAATCTCTTGAGAAAGTACTGCAATACAGCCGTGGGAGACAATGCTAATAGCCAAAGATGAACTGCCATCATCATGATCATCATTTGTGGCTCACAGAAAGGGGAGCACAGGCAAATTACATTGCATGTCATTGAACAACTGGTGTTTGTTTTTCCTGATCTGCATGCTGATTAGCATTGATAAGTAACATAGTTCCCTGTTCCTAAAGTGCACTGGAAGTTCTTCACAGTCCGTGACTATGCAGCCTTATCGTCTCCCCATGCTGTGACTTTTAACGTCTTAATCCCTCAGCATATTGCAGGAGATTATCTTTCTAAAATTAACTAGCCCCTTGAGACTGCAGAGATAGCAGCTGCTTTTTTGCCACTTGGCGAGTTTTCAACAAACAAAGTGGCTTATTGCATACGTGAGAACGTGTGAGCGTGCTCACATTAGCTTCTAAAAAGCTGTAAGCTTAGACTCTTATGCTTTTTTCCCACTGATGCTTGATGCATTCAAATAGAGGGGATGTTTGTGTACAGGTTGGGGGATTCATTGGATTTTTTGTTGCAAAGGCTTTACTGGCAGCATATGTGCTCTGCATGTTGTCCCTGTGCTGGAATAAAAATGGAGCAATTCAAAAAAGGCTGCCAATCCCACTTCAATCCTGTTGTGTCTGGCATTTATGAAACATAGTGAGCCTAAATTACTCAGAAGTGAATTTTAGCTGACATATTCGGCAGGAAAAAAAATATATGCTGCATCTTCTCTGAAAAACAAAATGCAGATCAATTGTGCTTATGGCTGCGAGTAAACAAGATTTAATTAAGTCACGCTGATTAGAATTCTATTTGTTGTTTTGCCAAAGAGTACTAACTAATCCTTTATATATTTGGGATTGCAGTAAAAAGATTATGGCTTTTGCTGTATAGATTCCTACCTCTGCAGACTCGATGGCTTTTGGAGAAAATGGATGAGCTATTAATAAATGGTCATGGCATTCTTACTTTATGAAGCTGACGTCTGCAGGCATAAATCCAGTAGAAGACGTCAAGGCTGACATGGTGAAAGTTAATCAACTGGTTTTAAATGGATATTGGTTCAGATGCCCAGTAGCTGTTTTTTTTATAATGCACTGTGGGTGGTCAAATTATCCATGGACAGGTCAAGAATTAAAGAGTGAGCAAAGAAAAACAACATGGCTTTAACCGAATGACTTCCAAGCCTGGCACAGCAAATGTTTCTCCTATGGCTTATTAGTGATGTGTGAAGGTTCATAAATTATATATTAAATATTAATAAAGCAATTAGTCATCATCTGTAAGCCTCTTACATAATACTAATTTACTCCATCTCAAGTATTTAAAGGTGCAGGATACTTTTAAAATAAAAATGCTCAAAGACATGACTGACAGTAATCTGTGGCCATAAAAAAATGACTAAATTATGTCATTGCCTTCAGTATGTTAATCTTCAGAGGACTCTTCAAGGCTTAGTAGCTTACATTGTGTGGCAAGAAACACAACATAGCGTGTTAGTTTATCGCAGAATGATCACAGACACTTAGTCACATTTACACCTATGGGTAGTTTAGAGTCATTAAACCCTTTGATTTGCATGAGTTGAGACTATTGGAGGAAAACTGCACAAACATGTAAAGAGCAAATGTATACGCAGACCGATTTATCTGATTATCAACAGCAACAGGTGACCTTTGCTTTGACTCTATAGGATTCAAGGTTAATAATGTGGAATTCCATAAAGATTTATCTGATTAGAATCGTTCTTCAATCTATTTGCATACTGTTTACAGTCACCTTATCTCACATTGGTAATTTCAACACTGTTTCTCAGAAAATACAATGTTTATTTTAATACAGGTCGGTCACGTTATTTTAAACGGACTTGTAGCCCATTCTGTGGAAGAACATCCATCCTGTTCCGCCTTGTTTTCCTTCTGAAACATGGGCTTTTGCCAGGAAAGACTACACAGACAGGTCTCATAGTGGGTACTGCTTGTCTGGAGTGGCCACTTGCAAGACGAGGAGAGCAGAAAGCAGCTAAAGCCCATAAAGTACCATGACTGGGCCGTCCATACAAAGAGTAATGAGGACCAGCATGGCCTTTTACCTGTATCTATGCTTGTGTGTGCTTTTATAAAATTATGCTCATTATTCACTATTTGGTGCTGAACCATGTTCCGCTTCAACTCACTCTCTGGTAATATAAGCTATTTTATGGAGTGCATCTATTATCTGTAATCTGATAAAGATTTCGCAGCAGTATATGGTTGCTCTGCTCCAGCCTCCTTTGTGTGCAGTAAAGCTGAGAGTCAGACAAGTGAGTCATGTTGGAAGTGACAGCAGATATTTATCACTGCCACAGTTTATGGCTCAGCCTGCATGAGCACTTTTTCTTTTTTCTCCTGTCAATCTGGAGGCCTGAGCAGGAGTTAAGCACTAATAAGACAGCTTCAGTGTTCATCTGACACACTCCCCTTCTCTCCCCTGTCAGATGAAGGTAGAGATCTGAGCACGTCCTGAAGAGCCTCCCCAGTGATCACTGTGTGGAAATAAAGGCGATTGCTTAGCTATGTACAAACAACTACAACTGACTGACTGGCTAGATGTGATGCTGTGGTGCATTTTGCTCTGAGCGGTGTTTTAATATATAAAAATCAAAAGTAGTTACAGGTTTTGCAGCACTTATATAGAGTGCATGCAATTAGGTTGCTGCCGTATGCTGGCAAGCAACCCCTTTTCAAAATTAGGACTTGCTCCCATATCAGCTACTCTTTTTCCATGAAATATCTTGTGATGATTAAAAAAAAAACATGATGAATAATTAAATAATGAAGAGTGGAGTCGAGGCATCAGTGTAGCTTGATTTACACATTTTCCTCAAGTTCTAAGGGTGTATATGTTCCAGTCTTGAGTTTTTTCCGGGCTCGCTAACCTCTTTCCTTCCATCAACTTCCTGTCTATTTGATTGCAGGAGTAGATGAGAGATAATAGTGTTTACCTGAAATTTCCTTACCAACAGCCTTCATGTCAGGAGTATCCTTGAGATGTTTTGCCTCCACTGCGCTGTGCACTGCAGCACGCTCTATGAGCTCCTTGAAAAAGGTTAATAAAAAGCCGCAAAACATTTACCACAAAAATGATCTGCACAGAAAATTACTGACCCTGAAGCGAAGGAGTTTTTATTTGCTTTTGGTCTCAGTCTGTGATCATGGTATACCCATATCCCCGCAGCTACGTTGCTGCTGAAGCTGGTTTCCGCTGGTTTTCAGTTTGCTCTTTCAAATCGCTTGTACCACCTTTGACATACATGTACCGTAAAAGCAACAAAAAATCGAAGAGGGGATGTTGTACTTTACACCACAGTATCTTTCAGGCCCTCATCAGCGACGTCCTATGAGGTTGAGTCTACCAGCATATTTCCACTCTTAACTGAATGGAATTTTCTATTATTTAGCCGCTAATATGGCTCCTGATGGTCCCTAAAGTCTGAAGGGATGGGCTCAACGTTTGATGCTTTCCTGCACTTTCGACCAGCTCCAACGTACAAAGCATCAGACTCTGGCCACACTGGTCATTTTATCTATTCTCCTCGTTTCCTGCTCTTTGCATTAGCTTTCCCACTGGGGTTTCTTTTGGCACATTAAAACAGATTTGGGTTAATAATTGATGCTGCGATTTATGGACTCCAGTGCCTGAGGTTCAATTGTAAGCCTCCACTTAAAAGCAAAGCATGCCTCTCATTCCTGTCTTCGCCTCGGACTGCTGTGATTTATAACTTCAGTTTGATGTGGTGCAATTTATTGTACAGTAGCCTTGTGAAGAAAAGAACCAGAGATATCATTTTTCACACAAATCATTTTGATGTGATTGTGTTTGAGTTTCAGATTTCACACATCCAGTCATGAAAATGAAGAAAAATATTGATTTATGCCCCACGAACAGTAAATCTTGTATTATGTTCAACTTCTGTGATTAAAAAAATGTCTGAAATTAATGTGGAGAGCCAACAAACCGTTCTGTCATTATGTAAAAAAGATCTATAGAATGTTAATCAATAGAATTGCCTCGGTGATCACAGGTGTGATGCATGTGCAGGCATGAGGCTTAGCTTTAATTAAAATTCTGCAAAGGGGCGTCAAGACTTACATGAGTCATAGTGTTTGTTTGCATTGGCCTCTCTTTCACACAGCTGTAGAAGTGAGAGTTGTGTTTTTCATCTGAATGGGTTATTGTCAGCTTTAGATGAAGTTTATTCTGCTTAAAGCCTTCCCCAGAGGAAAAAAATTATTTACTCTCTTTGTGTAAAGAATTATAGAACCATCCTTCTAGGACAGAGGCACAAGCTAAATTTGGCAATTTATTTCCCAGGGACTTCATATTTTTGGATTTCCCTGTTTATTTTCGCCCTCACGTTTGTGTTTGTGTGGTTAATTGTGTTCACTCACACATGTTGATGGTTGGTAAATGTGGCCAGTACTTGTCTTATCTTGTGTGCACATTAGTTTTCTTAGTGGTGTCAGCACCTTGACTAATCATATGCTTTTATGCAAATTGAGTTCAGTCTGAAGGTCAGCCAGCAAGTTTGTTCAGCAGCAGTATTTTATTTTAGGAAGAACACGGAGCCAGGTTCAGGTCTGAGCCTCTATTGGGGACAGTGTAAATACTATATGGAAAGGTTTATCATAAAGTATTGACTACAGTAATCTTTTTGACATATGGTACCAACAGTTTTAAAAAACAATGTGACAAGAAGAGCAGTTATGAATTCCTTAAAGAATATAATTCCTCTCCATTTCAAGGAAATTAATAAAGGAGAAGTGGATCCATTCTCCACAGAGCAGAATATAAAGCAGGAAGAAGCGCTAAGAAATGCACCTGGTTTCAATCCGCTGAAAAGAGGGATTGCTACCATTTGCAGTTCCTTTTTAATTTCCTGTTTATTTCACTCTCTGAAGCTTTGGGAACTCTGAAAGGATTTAAATGCCCTTCAGTTGCCGTGTCTTTCTCCCATTGCCTTTGATTTATAGATTTGATTTTCAGCTTGAAAGCGAAAAGGGAGAAATTCCAAAAGGGGAAAAAAAACACCATCATGACATGAAGGAGCTTAAAGCGAGCTGAAAGGTGGAGGAAATAGGTAGGATATAAAATGCCCATTGCTAGCTCCACAGATGAAATATGAGGAATTGTCGCAAACCATGTAACGAAACGTGATATGTAGCAAATGAACTGGGCTTTATTCAATCCCAGAGCAACCATAAGAAGTCCCATTCTGCTCCCTGTGTATTGTACTGTGCCCTGTGTCGACAGGACTCAATTTCACTCGACACTGTCGGGCACCCATTAAATGCTACAATACACAATAATTCTTTTCTCCAAACTTTGTAAACACAGTGTGGTCTGTGTTTCTCTTTTTCGCTTTAGAAAGTGATTCTTCAGCATGTGAAGCCACTCGAGGTTAGGAACACTGACTTAACCGTAACTCCTCTTGTACCCATCTGAAACAAGATATTTTTAGTGTTAATCAGTGGGAACTTTGGTGAATCTATGTATCGCCTCACCTTGATTCTGCCTCCATATTTGAGAGATCAGCTGGGATGTCTCGAAAAGGGTCACAGTGTGCTAACAGTGGAGCTACCCTGGGGAAAAAGGAGCTTTTCTGACCTGCGGTTGCAGCCACTCAGTCTCCTGGGAACACTGGGCCATGGGGAGTCCAGAAAGAGACAGACTGAAGCTGGGAGGCAAGAGGGATACTTGGGAAATGTGGAGGCGCTGAGCTCACTGAACAGATAAACCCAAGGGATTATTGTCAGTCTGCATGCTCCTCAGGCTTGCACATGGTTCAAATAGGCAGCGATTTAACTTGGGTTTCTTTTAATTGTGTACAGCCTCCAGCTAAAGAGGTGATATATGTGTATGAGGCGGCGACCATAAGTGTCAGCTGAAGTGGGTGGCTTTCATACATAAAGGTATGATTTATTATTCCACCTTATGTGATAGCTATGTGCAGTAATTTGTAACTGAGTTAATTTCCACCTAATGAGTGAGAGAGATTAATTCATGCGCATGATGAATTGCGTAGCGGCAAGCAGTCAGGCTAAGCAAATTCCTGCTCAAAATGAGTGTGTTGGTGTTTGTGTGTACCTTTGTGTATGTTGTTCAAACTCTGCTGAAGACTGCAGGGGCACTTATCTGAAATAAGTAGGCCTGCCCTCAACCGCAGTCCTCACTAGCAGCTCATATGGTAATGAGCTGTGTAAGATGAAGAAAATATGGTATTTGCAACACAAACAGCACTGCAGTTAATTCAAAGAGCACAGACATAATCTGGTCGCACGGTTTCACAGACAACAGCGATTTTCTGAGTGTGCGGTTTGTCGGAAAAAAATGGAAGGAAGGGCTCATTTTCACTGCGGTAATAAAATGCGTTCTAGAGAAAAATAAAAGAGTTTTACACTTGTACAAAGCAAATATGTCGGACGGAGTCACTGATGGCGGTTTGTGACCAGCTGCCAGAACATAAATTGACATGAATAACAATCTAGGAGGCTTTTCCTGCCAAAGTGATAGAGATGATGAGGTAATGATGTCCATCTGGAGTAGGTGCAGTGTCTCCGTGTTAATGTCTTCATTAACATCAAGATGGTTTTAAATCTATCTAAATTGGTCCATTTAAACACATGAACACTTGGCATTCTGTTCGAGGTCGGAGGAATGCGCTTCTGACGTCGCACAGACAAGTGATGTTGTGGATGGTGCAGTTTGCTGTACAGCCCTGCTTTATGTTGCAACGCAAGCACATTTTGATGCACAATTTTTATACCGTCTACCTCACAAAATGTCTTTATGGCAGGACAGTGTTTACTGTGAAGACAGAAATCAATTCAAAAGAAGAACTTACCACTGAGGAATAAAAATGGTAATCACAGGCCAAAACTGTTCAGTGGTACACATTGTACTGAGAAAATGCCTGAATGTTTAATGCAGGGCATGTTTTATCTCTTTCAGTAGTCTGGCTTTTCTTGAAGGAATTAATTTTGGATTCTCAGTACAAACTAAAAAAGCAACTGTTTGTTAGTTTGTATTGGATGCTTTACTTTGTGAGAGACGACAGGTAATGATAAGGTATAATGATGTGATGAAACATAGTAATTACTAAGTACACAGCACAAAAATGATGTGTTAGTACCCATTCTCCGTCTCCTGCTGTTTTTTTGTTGTTTACAAGCTTTAACTTTGAACTGCATTGTCTATGTTAAACAAACACCAATAATTATACCACAGATAATGATTTACTCTATCAACAGTAGTTAGAAATAAATGACTAGCTGTTAGTTTTATGATGCTGAGCAGGTGATTCAATTAGTCAAGTCAGAAATGATTTATTGATTTCTGTATGTGTGATTTATTTATGCTGACATTAATGTTTTAATTATTTCCCTATATAATGCCATCTGGAGGGGGTATATCAGGTTCTAAATATGAAAACAAATTTTATATAGGATGAGGGTAAACCAAAACAATCGGAGGGAGTGCAGCGGCTGAAGGATGCTGAAACTCTCCGTTGAGCTGAAGGGAACTGCAGACTCAGGTAACAACGTGACATGTCACAGTAGGAGAAGCACAGGGGTGAATAATATAATTAATGATGGCTGGATTCCATTTACCTGCCTCGGTGCTATGGTATTTCCTATAGTATTGTGCCTGCTGGCTCTTTGCTCCACCACCACAGTTTCCTGGGAAACTTGAAAAGAAGCTGTTATTAATGTTCTGGCACCTGTGCCTTTCCTGCTACAATAAGTGAGACCATCTGAAGAGAAAAGACCCTATTATTTGGGTTTGCCACTATACCTAACACACATTATTACTGCCAGTCACCTGACCTATTGTTCAAATAAAAACACTGACTGGTTCAGCTTTAGAAAAGAGCCGGTGTAGATGTAGGGGATCGAATAAAGATGTTTTACGAACTGTCATGAAAGAAACATGTTGCTGTTTTACAATCACTCTTAAAGTATGAGATATGGATATCAATTCTATGGCCTACATCTCTATTTTCTTCCTCTTTTATTCTCCTTTTATTATATGCCTTACATTCCCTTTATGGTTAACTGTGTTTCACATGCAAAATTGTATTTTTTTGATATGTGGGAACGTTTGCTGCTGCCAAGTTGCCAATCCTGTGTCTCAATTGAATGAAATAGGATGAAAAAAATGCATCTCAGATAATTTCATGTTTTTTCATGTAACAAAAAATGTGTGTGTTTCATATATTTTGTCATGCAAGAACATTTTTGTATTCTTCTGAACTTTTGCCACATCAGCGTTTCACCCATGTAAATGTGATGAACATGACATGTGCCACTGGATACATGCAAACCAAATGAAAATGCAAACAATGAAATTGTTATTCATTGAACATTTTTACAATAGGTCTGCACCATTTGTAAATTGTATTTACTTGAAAGAAAGTGCAAAATATGAAAATATGGCGTGTCTACCACATTCTCCTAAATCTCTAAGTGATATTTCTGAATACATTTCTTAGTACAAATAATTCTTGCCCACCCAAACCTGGAGTTTCAGAATGTATTGTTTAGTTTCTTAACCCTCAAAGACATAAACAGCCCCTGGTGGATGAAAGCATCTACTGATCTAATATGTTCAATAACTTCTAAACCATTAAACCTATCAATACAATGAAAGGATTCAGATAAAATACAGTTTCTCGGCTTTTCAGAAGCATCAGATATGATATGATGGAATATTTGAACGTTCAGAGGTTCCGTAGTGAATGCAGAAACTCTCTCATCTTCTCCAACATAGATACATAAGAAAAAGAAAACATGTATTTTGACAGACTACATTTTTTACTCTGTTTGAACGATGCCATTATTTTCAAGTATAATTTTTGTGTAAAATCTAATTTTTCATGTTAAGAAAACATTTTTTTTGACATTTTTTGGAAAACCAATGAAGCATCAGACTTAAAATACATAATCAGAAACACCACACACAAAAAAGTTGCATTCTAACTTTATTCCTCCACAAGCTGAATATGTATCTGCAGCTGTAGTGATGTTTTCCTCTATTACTTTTAGTCTTTATCTCTGTTATTTTTTCACCCATTCTTGAGGAACGAGGTGGAATATGTCAACGTGCCCCTATTGGTGAGAACCAAATCAGACGAGAGATGTGTGAATTTGACAGGCAAATTTTTTTTTTTTGCATTTGATAAACATAAACCGCATTTCTGCTTTTCCTTTGGTCAGTCAGTGATGTATTTGGTTGAAAAAGCCACTCTTTCTTCTGTTTTCTCTGTTCTGATAAAGAATCTTTGAATTAACTCTGAGCTTCTATGAACACCTTCACAATCTGTATGTTAAATACCGGAAAAAACCTGCTTTTCATTGAAAAATGCACGGGGTACAATAAATGATAGTAGCTCCAGGTCTTTAAGGGTTAATGACTACTCAGATAATTTCCATTGAAAATTGTCAAGTATTACAGACTAAACAAATTATTTCAGAGACATCAACAGAGGAAGGAGATAGTTTTCATATTAATTTCTGTAAATAGTATTGAAAGGTAATCTGATAATCTGCACCTGCATCTCAAAAGCCTGTCACATCATCTCCACCCACACACACACCAGCACAAACACACTGTTATGAATCATTCACAAAGACTGTGGATAAAATCTCCTCCGTCATAATGTGCCGTGAAGACACATGTGATGAAATAATCCGCAGAGGTCCAGGCGCTGCTAGGAAGGTCGGCTAATTAACAGACACAAGGCGGGAGACATTTGCTATCACAATCAAATTTGTGGCTCAGTCCTTTTGGCTAACTAGCACAGCTGCACCCACTTATCATGTGAGTCCAGTGGACCATGAGGTTAGCCTTCAAAACAAGGGCCCAGTCACCCACTAATAGGGCCTGTGGAATATTTCAGGACTGTGTGGGTGGAAGTTCAGCACCTTTGGGCCCGTTACTGCCACATATAACACCTCTGATCATTACCACTGCCAGACATGCTCCCAATCAGCAGCAGGTACTTGTTACATCTGTAAGAGAGGAAAAATATCTGTTGTCGCGGGTTAATATTCTTTTAGCTTCCATTCGAGTTCACTTTTATGTTTCTCTTTGCTCAACGGCCAAATTTCTGTCATCACATGTGAGCAGACTTATTGTCGTATAACACAGAGACAGCCTGTGGAGAGAACCCTTTTGTTACCAAGCCACCCACCGCTGTTATGTATTCCAGTGGTCACTTTCACATTATCTGTCTATCTTTCGCATTTCAGAGTGTGAATGGGTTCTGAGCTCACAGCAGCAGTTTTACAGAGACATAATTAGAAGGGAGCAGGTATGACAGATGGATTACAATCACAATTGGGAGCGTGGAGAGTCTATCGTCCTAGCTGCAGTGCACCTGCTTTGTCTTAGGCATAAATAGCAGAAGAGGTAAGAATTTGTCTTCTCCACAGCGTGCCTGTAGAATTACAATATTTTTACCCTCTCCTCTCTTCACAGACACAGATTCTGCTCACAATGATAAAGAAAAACATAGATAGTCTTTTATTATTCTCAAGCAGATGGTGCAAAATGAGACAAGGGGGCCCAGCAGCTCGGTGACCTTCATGTTGCTAATCTAACATTGCCCCTACATTGATCTAACATTAACATCTCACCCCTGGTAGAATATGCATGACTCGTCCAAACAGGCCGGTGGTCTGCGTGCCTTTTCGAACAAATCACCTCGACATGCAATTACCTCCTGCTCTGGAGTTATTTCTTTCCTGTGGATACGGCAGCCCTTTCATTTGAGCCTGGGAATTAAACAGGTTTCCAGGTTAATTAATTTGACAGACAGAGCCCATTGTGCCTAGTGTCAGCCCAAAAGGAAACCTTATTGCCTCTTGTCCTGAAGGTTGACTTTTTATTGTTCTTTGATTCGCCGTTCTTTAGAGGAGCACACAGTACCAGCCTGTAATTGACTTGAAGAAGACTGCATCAAACAGACATATTATTGAATGCTTGAAACAAAAGCTCCAGACTCTCATAGGTGGTATAATTTATCTACTGTGAAGCACTCAGATGTAACTCATCGCGGATTTTTTTTCAAGTCTGCACCGAACATAAACTTCTTTCAGGAAATATTCCTATCCCTATCGGTTGCTTTACTTTTTCCATGATTGAACTGGAATTTGTGTGAATGTGCGAGTACACATGATTGCTTGTCTTCAAGAAAGTGAAGAAGCGGAAAGAGAAGAACCAAACCAGAGTGTAATCTCAGTCTAAATCACAGAGCCTCCCCAGGGAAAGGCCCGTCTTCCTAGGGATAGTCAGTGAATTAAATCACGGCGAGGGCCCCATTTTTCAAAAGTAACCTTTCCATTGACAGTGTAAGTGGGAGTCAGGCTCTCACCGCAGAGTCCGAGCAGTGGAATTAGTGTCGTGCGTTGCAACACCAGTCTCTCAGGGTGTCATTTGCAGGGGCTGTTGCTGCCTTTTTCCAAGCCTGTCTGTCTATCTCAGTGTGTTCACAGCGGAGGAGGCCATCTGCCTCTCTCTCCTCCTGCATCCCTCATTTCTGTCCTTAGCCATCTCTTCCCAGCAGTTCCCACACAGCTTCTCTCAATGTATTTTTGGTGCATTTCATTAAAAATTGGCCTCAGCATATGTGCACCCAAAAGCACATTATCAGGCACAGATTTGGGCATACCCAGTTTTCACACTGGTATATATTTATGCAATCAGTGTGGCTAATGGAGATAAATACACTACATGGCAGGATTAGGCTTGAATTAATCCCTATTCAACTTAATTAATTAGAAATTTGTCCATCCAAGCCTGTAATGTCAATAGGACATGTTTCAATTAGAGCTGCATCGCCTTTTCTAATCTTTTAATTGGACAGAAACGAATGGAACGGACATGTTCAGAAAATGGGATTCTATGCCATATAATCATTTTTACGATAAAGCAACTCTCAGAACCCACGGTGGTTTATTAGTCAATGATCAAGTAACCGACTTGTGCTATAATTAATTTAGCCAGATCTCCTGTAAACGTTCAAATGAAAACAGCAGACTTGAGATGCATTTGTTGGTGGACAGTTTCTAGGGTAACTAGAAAAAGAAATCTTACTCATGAATTATGTAACTGCAGTGTGGTCAGTGGGCACCTTTTATGACACTGTAACTTGCTCCAGGATAATAGCAGAGCCTTAAATCTAAAAGACAATGAGTTTCCTCAACGGGAGATTTACTTTAGATTAGACACAGATACTACAATTTTTAGAGTTAATGCCACAAATTGCCAACTAAATCCCTGGCTGATACATGACTGCAAAAGCAAATTAACATAATCTGCTTGTTTGTAAAAGCACCATCTGTGCAATTAAATAGTTGGTACATGTTAGTGTTGTATTAGGAAAACGTGAGGGGTGCTTGGTCTTAAAGGTGTGGTTAATTTTCACCAGTCTGTGTCACGGTGTGCGTGCCAGTAGTGGGTTTTTTTTATGTGTGTGTCTGCGTGCGTATGTGTGTGTGCGTGCGTACGGGCGCGCACACAGGATGAATCAGGAATGTCTTCTGAAGGAGGGTTGCCTGGGAGACCAGCCTGGACCCCTCCAAACGTGTCTGTTCTCCTCCCTCTCTCCTCCTCTCTTCTCCGTTTTAAAGGTGCATCAGTAATGAATCCAAAACTATTTCAGGAAGGAGACTTTTTAGTCGGCGGGCGAAAACCTTCATACCTGCAGCTCTGTTTTCATAGAGCCACAGATCTGCGTTTCATTCCTGCCACCGTCAACATCAAAAAGGGAAGACTGGGAGAGTTTTTGTGTTCGTCTGTGTTCGTGTGTTTGAGGGGGATAAAACAGAGGGGGGGGGGACACAGAGAGAGAGAGAGGGAGATTATGAATGCTGAGATCCTGCGCTCTGAGAGGCATTCAGAGGAACAATTGCCTTACTCTTCAAGTCTATAATAAGTGCATTTGTTCGTCTTGTTTACCTTCTCGTTGAACTGATGCTTGGAGACGCTCAGCACCAACTTCCTGAAAACCTCATCCTACAAATTTTTTTTCTCTTTTTTCTGCAAGCTGAATGACGTCTCGCAAGCAAAAGGGGGCTGAAAACTCCGCGCACACAGTGAATCCCTCGCTGTGACTCATTCATTTTGTATAAATGCGACCGGTTGCGGAGACAGAGAAAGAGCCGGAGCTTTAATTAGCTGGATTTTTTTTTTTCTTTTCTCATTTCTCTGCTCAGCGAACCCACAGTTTGAGCTCATACTACTCGTTTTTCTTTTTAATCTTTCTTTCTTTTT
>JAPQRQ010000026.1:13899812-13926396 GCA_037367365.1 Apogon talboti | reverse complement strand
CCCCCCGCCCCCCCACTGTGGAAATGATAGGCACCCGTGGGAGAGAGACACCATGCACAGAACGACCGAACCATCCCTGCACGCGCTCCGCCGGAGTTGGAGCTCAGCAGAAGAAGAATGTCACCCACTTCTGCCGGTGCTAATATTTAAGTATTGATTTTCAGAGCTTATACTTGATTTTCGCCACAGGTTACTTCATGCCACTGTTTTCAGTAGGTTGTGAATATATGCGTAATTGCTGCGCCTTCACTGTGTCTTCATGCGCGCTTTGGATATAGTGTAAATGAACAAAACAAAATTAGGCCAGTTCATGTTGCGGATGGTGTTCGTATAATTTTACTGAGCTTTTTCTGACTAATGGATGTAGCCTCCATTTCCCAGAGAGCTGAATTACCGTCAGGGGCTTCACCATTCAACAAGCTGCACCGCTCACTCCTGGCAGCACAGCGATGGGCGCAGTTTGTCCGAGCTGTCTAATGCGTCTTAGTTCTTTAGCCCAGCTTGTTGAATCTCCTCCATGGTGACAAGGATGGGTTCTTGTTAACAAACTTATTTTCCTATCGGGATCAATCATCGGCGGATTGCGCACCATTCTTCCTAAAAGTTGATCATGGCTCGTCCCGGTCAATTTGTGAGTCTGAGCTCTGTATGGAGAGTATTTTGGCTCATGAAGTCTCTGGTTGATTTCGCACTGCCACAGGAGACTTATGCACCCCATTCAATACGGACTGAGGGGCATCTGACCCTCGGAGGACTCTTCCCGGTGCATGCCAGAGGGGTTGACGGCACGCCGTGCGGGGACCTCAAAAAAGAGAACGGCATCCAGCGCCTCGAGGCCATGATGTACGCTTTGGACCAAATCAACCAGGACGAACAACTCTTACCAAACATCACCTTAGGCGCACGGGTGCTGGACACTTGTTCCAGGGATACATACGCGCTGGAGCAATCTTTAACTTTCGTTCAAGCCTTGATCACGAAGGACACCTCAGACGTGAGATGCACTAATGGAGAGCCACCGGTGTTTGTCAAGCCTGAAAAAGTGGTGGGAGTCATCGGAGCCTCGGCGAGTTCAGTATCGATTATGGTTGCCAACATCCTACGTCTCTTTCAGGCAAGTGTTTGTTTGTTTGTTTTTTTTTTCTTTTCTTTTGTTTTTTTGGAGTGTGTGCACTAGTTTTGCGGCTTTGAAACAGGAAAGCTTTGCTACTGGTGTACCATATGCATAAGCTTATGGAAATAATCTGCTTTTTTGGGGAAAGAGTGAAAGTGATGCGCCTCCTCATTTCTACCCACCCAGCAAAGGGGGAACAGATGAAAGCAGGAATACCCTAAGTGGTAAACAAAAGAATAAGGGACAGAAGCTTATTTCAGCGCTCAGTCAGTGGGGAAATCATATTTTTTTTCTACCAAGGAATGCTTTTACTTTCGAATTCCTTCACTTTAATTGGATCCATTTCAGGTCTAATGCCAATTTAAAAACCCTTACGTGTTAAAATATATTGATAAAGCTAGGTGAAATGAGTTTGGGTGGTTTTTTCCCTCCACTACACTCCGTGGATGAGACAGCTGAGTGTGCTGTTGCTTGTCCCCGGTGGTGCTGAAAGAACAGCTCCCGTCTGTTCCAGTCTCACTTCGGAGTCTGGATGAGTGGGCACTGACAGGCTGACACAATCACACCCAAACTCAACAACCCCCTCCTGAGAATAACAGGCCTGATTCATGTGATTGCACATGATTATATGAGCCTCTTCTATGGCAAGACTGCAGGCTTTTTTTCTGAATTATTTTGAACCTGAAGCCTCTGTGTATGCTTGGTTTGGCTTTCTTTGTATCTACAGGGGCCCCTCTTGGAAATGAGCTTGCTTCAAACTCTTTTGCACCCTAATTGAGTTCGATGCCTGCAATTAAATTAAATGAATACACACCACTAATTTCAAAATGAGTTAGCTTGGGTTTATGGGAACACATTTCTACTCCTGTTGGCTGAGAGTCAGCTGATAGTGTTGGCCCACTGCTGTTGCTGCACTGGAATGAGAATCGCAGCAGGGCACCAATACAGCGGATTAATTATTTAAAACACATCTCCATAGCAAAATATCTAATTAGTAGAAATACCATGTTGATGTAAATGTGCAGACTTGAATGCAGTTTTACTCATTTGAGGATGGTCGTTTTCAAGTCCTGGGTTTTCTGAGCTCTGGAGATGGTGCTAATGATTTGTGGTTGCACATTGTAACTCACAGTGGTGTCATTTTGTGTTTTGTCTCAGTTCAATTACGCAAACCATTGGCCTGGCTGTAAGTAGCTGTTTAACTGCAATTTCAAGACCATCAAAGTACTTAACATGCTTTTAGCGACCCCTCCTTCTTTTCTTTTACACACACTCAACAGTGTTTTTTTCCTCTGGGGTTTTGTGGCTCCATTGGCCGAACAATTAGTCTGATGACCCATACCGCAACTTTCAGCTTGGCTTGGCTGCTGTAGTTTTACTCTTTGTAGGCCAAGTTAACAAATTAAAAATGAATCTTTCCAGGCAAGCCAAACCCTCCAGTTATATTTTTAATCAACTTTATTACCAAAGGTATTTGGCAAAGAGAGGGAGATTCTTAATATTTTCTTTTTTAATCAGGTTGCGTAACACTGTTATGTATACGTTTGAGAGGCATTAGGAAGGCCATCCCCCAGGTGTGCCAGCATGTTTGTAAGTGTCAAGCGGTGGGAGAGTAGGTGCAATCGATGTGTGCTGTGGAGCTCAGGCGTTGTAATCAAACCTTTAATGTGTAGATTGACAGCAGTTGTCATGAACCTTCATCCTGCTTTAGCACTGCCAGTTGCTCTGCATATAATCCCATTTTCCCACAGAGAAGGATTTAATCACTGTTTTGGAATCTATACACCTGAAAGATGATATATTTATCCCTCCCTGTAAACCTGTTTGCCCTTCAGCAAACATATTTTCAGCAATGATGAAAGTATTGATAATAATGATGATAAATAAGACGTGAGGCTGCATGAAACTGTACAATCAATACATACCAGAAGTGAGAGCTCCAAGCCCATCTACCATCATTAGTCTTACAGACTTTGATTAGTGTTTGGTAGCAATTATAAGTTTGCTGTCTCACAAGAGATTATTTTCAACTGCAATCCATCAAGTATCAAGTGATTCTGGTTAAAAGATTCAGAGAACACCTGTTCAGACAAAACTTAAGAACCACTGGAGTTTTATTTTTAAATGAAATCAAATGAGACATCAAATAAGCTAGTATAGTTTCTTTTTATCCTGTTGTCGATTTCAATTATATTTGATTATTGGATATATTCATCCAGTCAAATGGATTCAAAGCCTCTTTTTTCACAGTTTGAGTCATACATTGACATCTCCCAGACCTGCCTTCTAGTCTTGCGTCCTGCTTTGTTCGCGGTGAATAACACCAGGTCATTTTGTGTCTCACCCCTGTGATAAATGAAGCATCAGGGAAGCTAAATAGTGATTGTAGATTTTATTGCTAGATGCTAAATATCATGGCTGTCTATTCAGGACATGAGTAGCAGCTGAACTGTTAATGCTGGGAAACTGACATGAGAGATAGATTTTTCTGAGGACCCAGGAGAGCTGATCAATACTGTTGCCATGGTGAGGCCGATTTGCTGCTAAGATGTTTTTATTTCACTGCCTTTCATGCTGTGTTGGAAATGAGAAGCAACAATGCCACAGGAGAAAAAAAATCAATCAGAAAAAACTTTTGAATTGTTCCCAAAAGCGATGGACCTTTGAAAAATTATCTTATCCTCACGCTCTGCACATGAGCATCCCGCTATTCTTCGAGAAGAGAGCGGTGCGGCGGAAAAGATGAGCAACTTTGTCCATTTGTTAGTCCCGGCCTCTTGAATGAATCATGAAATTGATTTTCATCCACATGACATTTACAACAGGGAGTGCTGTGCGACATTCTCTGTCGCATCTCTTTTACCAAAGACTGGGGGGCTGAGAACTTTGAATTGAATGCAGGTGAACACCGTCTTGTCCCCCCCCCGTCTGGGGAAGCATCCCCTTTAGACTAGCTGTCCAAGTGAGGCATTGACATCCTCTGCTCTTGTTCCCCCTGACAGCTTCCAGTCAGCTTTTTATCACCGTTTTGTGTAGAATTATCACTGTGATTGATTTGAAGGTGATTGAAGCCAAGCAGTGTGATCTGTTGAGCTGACAGTGGTAAAAGGAACATGAAGGCTTCCATGTTATGTAATGAGTTCTGAAACTGATAGCAAACGTCAGAGGTTAAGTATATGTGCTTTTCCAAACATGGTTGTCATTTGTACACTCATCCATGCAACAGTTCAGATAATTAGTCTCACATCTCCTCTAGTTTATTGAACCCTATAGTGGGAGACACAGTTGATATGTCAAGCATGCAGCACATGAGGCAATTCACATGCACACAAAGACACACAAAGAGCTCCATTACCATTGCTAAAGGAATGAAAACAGGGCTGTTGCAGAAGTTTCATGATCCACATCAGTGGTTTTGTCTCTTGTATTTTCACTCCATCACTTGCTAATTGGCTTTTACTCTGAGGGTGACACAGAGGCTCCCATCAGTTCATTATAACTTTATAACAAGTATCTGAACAATAGATAATAGATAGTTTCTCAATAACTTTGACACTTTTCTCCAAGGTTCAGCTAAGGCTGCTCATCATGCTCAACACATACTGTATCCTGTCTCAATCTTTCACTTACTCATTATAATTGTGTAGTTTTTTCAGTATAATACACCGTGTTTGTTAAAGTTCCTGTATTCTGGATCAAATATAAAAAAGTAGTGATCAGATCTCATAACACTAGAATGTTGTGTACAAAATAAAAGCCATACAGTGAGTAACCCTTCATAGGTGCTCATTAGAGCCAATGTTTGTTTTGTTCATTTTGAGCTTTTTAGTGATATTAACTCTCATCTACATTCTAACTTTGTGACAGCAACGCACATTAATGTTGGATGCCTCATAAAACTTTAATTAATGAACAGGAAGTGTAGTCAGACCTTCTGAAAAAATGTGGTGCATCTACATAAATGTCAGTCCCCTCTAAAGGTAGTAAGAAATTCTCATTCTAAGATAACCAATGATTCTGAAAGAATGAAAGAATGAATGAATAATTTCATTTCAGTTCCATATATATATATACAGAATAAAAGGTGTTTCACTGACATGTCTCTTACAGTCACCTATTGTAAATGGAATAAGATGAAGTCAAAGGCTGATTTTTGCTTAGGATATTTCCAGTACCTTGAATTATCCAGAACATTAAAAAAAAGAAAAAAAACCATACATAAATAAGTCAGAATGAAATTGGACTCGTCATTACAATTCTTAATTATTTTACATTTTAAGATAAACTCAGCAGAGAAAAACACAATTTTAGCTCATCACTTTGAGTCTAAAAACAGACACACATCTATGTTTACAGTGTCTCCTTTTCATGGAACCACACACCACTAAAAAAATAATTATAAATATTATTCCCCATTTACACAGTTAGATCCTCCTAAATCAACCTACACTGAACTCAAGGGTGTATTTTGTACTAAGCATTTCTCTTATAATTTTAAGAAAAAATAAAAATGTGAATAAGATTAAAATAAAATAAGATAATGTACAGGGGAGAGAATATCATGAGACCATAAACAAAAATACCGTACTTTTATTACCAGTGTGAGCACATGAATACATTATCTAGTTCAGTGATTCTGTTGTAGGGTCCTTGGAAATAAAAGCCCTGCTGGTTTTTATTCCAGCCATTTAATCAGACACTGACTTATGGCTCGGTCAGGCCACAATTGACAAAGTAATATTTACTCACACACTGAGGCAAAAAGCAGGTGGGACAGGAACCAACGTGGGCAGGGTTACAAATGTGAAGTGTTGAAGCTAATGTGGCTAACAGGCAGCATTCCACAAGTTGAAAATGATCAACCTTTTTGTCTCGCAGCTAAAAATGTTTTCACTGTACATCTATCCTTGCATTCATTGCCAACTGCTCTACGTGAATCGTCTCCTGCTGTACGCTGTTAAACAAACAACAAACACTCAATCAATACTCGCTGATGGAGGGATCAATCCCACCTGCTCTTAAAAATTGGACCAACATCGGTGAGTCTTGTTGTTTCACAGGTTAGAAGTTCAATCACAATGAACTCTGTATAAGAAAGAGAGCTCAATTCATCACAATAAAATTATTGGATTAAACGTATCTGTCTGTTTGGACACAAAGGCAACCTCCAGTGTTGGCATAAGCAGTGAAAGCTGCTGAGTTTGTTAATAGATATCATGTCGAGAGTGAAGTCAGAATTGGAAAGTAAGCCATTTTTTCTAATTGGGTTATTTAACAAAATGAGACTCTGGAATATTAGACAATTAAACATGTAATTTATTTTCCAGGGAATATGTTAAGAAGCAGAGTCTGGCTTACAGACAGCCACAGTTAACTAATAAACAGATCAGAGCGAGGCAGATCTTTATACATTTCTATATTTTACTCTTTAATACAGGGTGTTGTGGCACCTTGTTCCGTGGCCCAGGAGTGTATTCCCACAAATAATACAACTGATGCAATATTAATAAAATGAATAAAACATTCTCGTATCGTATTAGTTGGTATTTCCGGTGACATGAGGTCATTAGGTCAGCAGTCTGCCACAGGGGGAACGTAAAAAGCCTCCCAGTGTGGTTGTAGTACTTCCCACCTGCCTTGGGTGGAGGTGGAATGAAAACAATCCCTCTTATTTTTGTACATTTTCATGTCTGTTTATTTACCTAACATTATGACTACACTTCTTAAAGACATAGGTACATTTCGTGTCTTTACTAAGTTGTCACTCTGTGTATGGATGTAAGGTCTATATAAATGTAGTAGTTGCTGGAACGCTCAGTCAAGCTGTTATCCACAGTTTCCTACAACACTTAAGGGGGGAAGAGGGTAACATCTTAAAAGCCTAACCCTGTTCACATCGAGGTCAAACCTGTGTTCTTTCAGCACGTCTTGTATGTTTGACTGTAAAATGCGACGGGAATAGCTTTCTTCGACTTTGTTGGAAGTTTTGTGCAGTTTATCTGGTGAGCAGAAGGAGCCAGGGAGCAGGAAACCCCATTACGTCCGATCCTCTTACGGGGATGAGTGGAGAAGCATGAGGAGCTCTCAGTTGGCTGCTGGTAGGCCTCTCACTCATCCTTCCAAACGGAGGAATGTTACACCAGGAAATGATCCAGTGTTGGCTGAAAAGCATCAACACAAGCCCCATTGTGGCTTTTTCCAACACAGTGATCTGTGATCAATGCATCATTCTGGACAGAGTCTCCATTACACAGTGTCTCAAACACAGTGGAAGTCTGTGCTGGATGACTACATCACATCAGGATTCTTTTCACCATTGTAAACCTCATAAGGGCAAAACATGTCTTTTGCCTCTTAAATATGATCTGCTTTACTAGGCGAGTTCTTCTCTTTTCTCAGTTCCTTAAATCTTGGTAAATGAGTGAGTGAGTTTGTTAAATGGACACTTTGTGCTGCTTGTGTGAGCGTAGACATCTTCAAAAGGAGTCATGTGTTGTAGACTTACAGTTTATTCTCTGTTTTATCTCGTTCTCACACTTTCCACATCCACCTCTGAAAATACATGACATCTTAAAGATTATGTTGCACTTAAGACTAATCCAGCGGATCTACTTGTCAGGAAAAATTCCCTCTCCACACATAAAAGGTCTTGCATTTTACATAAGAACAACAACAAAGGTGAAGAAGCACTTTCATATTCAGTTCTGCAGATGTACTTTGATACCAAACATTTGGGTTTGTTCCAAGCAGAAACCGAAAAAAAACAAAAAAAACACCAAAACATGCAAACAAGCAAACGCATCAATAAGCTTAAAAGAGATGAAACTTGTGTGCAGTCACTGCTCATATGTTGTATTGCCGTCCCTTGAGGCTGGTGGCATGAGACGCTGTTTAGGCTGCGCGCCCATATGAGCTGTAATGGCGATTGGCATGCTACTGTAGAGCAGCAAGAAATAGACACAGACTTACTGCACGCCAGCTTAGGATGCAAGTGGGGGAAAAGAAAACACCACGGTCCTTCTGCTAGAGTGTACACATTTTTTCACTTAACCTTTGCCAAGCAGTGACAGCAGTGATAGTTTTAAGTGGCTGCAATGTGATACCTTTTCCTAAAAGCTCATGTTTCTGTTTTTTTTTTTTTTTTTTTTTTACATAAATGCAGTTAGCTTAGAATTATTTCATCCACCTCCAACACACTGAAGTGGAGGCAGAAATCTTAGTGGTAAAAGAAGTATTTAGACCTTAAATAAATGTTTGACAACGTATAAAAATACTCCTCTGCCAGAAACTGTCCTATAAAACCTTAAAACCTTTCTGAAAGGATAGAAGTGATATGCATTTAAGGAATCAGAAGAATTTACAGAAATCTGTCATATGAGCAATGCTATTTACATGTTTTATTTGTAGATTCAGTAAATTAGATGTAAATAAATGTAGTCAAGTGAAATTGGTCCACTTTATGTGGGCATGCATTAAGCAAATTGTTTATAATTAACCAATTTGTGCCTTTTCTCCATCAGTTTATTCTTGTTGTCTGTAATCGTGCAAAGGAAAACACACAATTCTGGTAAAATGTGCTTTTATCAATTAATTCGGGATAATGAACTAAGCTTTAATAGCTCAGTGTTTCAGTAAAAGTTCTGCTCATATGCAAAACCTCCAAACACAGCACCTATATCTGTGTGTTAGGCTGATTTCTAGGAATACTGAAGCAGACTCAAAACTATAAAAGCACACAGTACATTTTGGCCGTAACTGATGAACACATTGATCAAATCTATTACAGAATGAGACCTTGTTAAAGCCTCTGTGGTGGGGGTAATTATGTTACCAAAATGATTCAGAAGTTGTGTGAGCTCATAACTCATGATCATAATTCAGGATTTAAAAAGAAAAAAAGAAAAAATAAATAAGAAATTCAACTGCTGAAGAAAAAACACCCACCCCAATGCATTATTGTATTTCTGAGTAACATTCTAGCAGTTTTACAAAACATTACTTCACAGATGTTTTCATGGTTTTATTAAAGTGGATGAGTCCGCTCCAGTCTGTCCTCAAAACTATGAAGTAGCATAATCGTCACCATCCATCATAACGGTGCAAGCAGAGTCCTTGAATGGATGCAGTACCAGAGTGAATTATACTAAAATATACCAATATTTGTAAGTGAATTGATCCTTTAAAATTCATATTAACTACAGTCAGTCATAAGTTTGTGCCTATGTATATATATATGTTGTGTGTGTTGTGGTGCATGTGCTCCTGGGCTGAGCCTGCTCTTCCTCAGTGTACATAATAAACTGTCATCTGGATTCATTCCTTGTCCTTCTCTTGCGTTATTACAGCAGGGCCTGAGGGCGCATCAGAACAGTTACTAACAACAAAATATATAACTATTATACGAAGTGGCTCTGTGTGAACTTTTACAGGGACACTAAATTATTAGAGAACACGGCCTCAGGTAGTTATGATAAAATACCTGTTGATTTTACATAAAGGAGTGCAACTTTCAGTTTCAGTGTCATTAGCTCCCATCTCATTTGGTTCACATTCCCCTGGAGATGATTTTGGAAGAATACTTGTTTTATTTTAGTTTTTTTGTTTTTTTGTCTTGTTTTTTTTGGCTCTCTATGCAGTGCTGTGTGAGTGCTGTTTGAACATGTTGTGTGTCTCTGTTCTTTTGAGCTTGAAAAGTATACTGTGCCACGGCGACAGTGAGAGCATACATAAAAAATCAGTTGACAGGATTACTGTTTTCAGATGCAAATCCCGTGGGATTTCAAGTGCTCTCTGAACCGCCTGTGTGTGACAGTTACATTGATTTGGGGAAAGACTTCAATCACCACTGACGTTTTGCAAATTAGGGAAGCTCTTTCCTTGTAAATAGGGTACCTTAAACTACAATTGACTGCTGGACAGGTGCCATCGATGACACAATATAGTGTTTTTTAACCGCCTTGTCAGTGTTGGGGCACTCACATGTTTC
Source organism: Apogon talboti (assembly GCA_037367365.1). Lineage (NCBI taxonomy): Eukaryota > Metazoa > Chordata > Actinopteri > Kurtiformes > Apogonidae > Apogon > Apogon talboti. The sequence continues at coordinate 13,916,296 of JAPQRQ010000026.1, read as the reverse complement.
CCTTAATGAGGCCGGATAAATCAATACCAACTCATTCATCAATGGATTATGCATAGAGCCGTCCTTTGCACTCAACGTGCGGGTCGAAGGCCAATCAAACGTGATATTTATACACCTTGAGAATAAAATCATCCGTGCACAGCATCAAAAGATGGTGTGACAGTTTAAAGTGGAAACCTCCCTCTGGACGACAAGTGTCCCCATCCATAAGCAACATGGGGTCACTGAATTGTTTTAAGTAAATGTCTGGTCACAGCCACCAGATTTCGACCCAAGTGAACATGTCACACACCGATCAATGAGGGAATTTCTTCTGGAAGAGTGGGATTCATCTCCTCCGATATAGAATTCAGAAACTTGTTAAATCAATTCCAAAGAACGCTGAAGGTGATGTAACAGCATATGGTGGTAAGGCCGATACACATATTGGTTTTTCCTCTAATTTCCCACACATGTATATTGCATTTCTGCCAGTGAAACAACCACAATGCTCTGATACCATATTTTAACATAATATTAATTAAGTCTGTTTTTGGATTACTGGTGCACCGACCTCATCCGATATTGTCATTATGTTACAGCTTTCCTAAAACTAAACATGTATCTGTGAAAGCCTGAATGTGGTCATTAATTTTAGCTGACAAAACAAGCCAAATATGGGGGATAAAATAATTATTGTAAGGTTAAAGACTAAACATACATGAGAGTAAAATTTTTGGTTGAGGTTAGAGTAGGAGATGTTTGGGTTTGCCTTGCAGGGATTGTGGGTAATTTTATTATAAACAGCCAGAGAATAAATGTTAATGCAACAACCACAGGGTGCGTGTGTGTTTGTGTGTGTGCATGTTTTTGCATTAATTATATTATGGCCACTCATTTAACCTCAAAAGAGCAAAAAGCAAAGAGCTAGAGTGGTGAATGTAGAATCTCTGGCCTCATATTTATTATTTTTTAATGGGTTTATGTTAAGCTGTTTGGGTAAAGTTTTGTGGTGAGGTATGGCTAAGGTTAGAGTGAGTCTCCAGGGAATCACAGTAAATCAATAGCGCCAAAAACAAGTTTGTGAGTGTTCGTCTCAGGGTGCAAATAATCATGCGCTCAGTGTGCAAGCAATTTCCCATTCTCTGTGCACAGTTGGAAACACATCACACCTTTTTATTTGGAGAGACCGTTCACACTGAGGTTATTATTTCTGAAAGCCCTTTAAATGAACAATAAATGAATTCCAAAATGAAGCAGAGAGATTTTAGATCAGTCACTTTGTTGCCCCAGGACAAGTGACTTGCACAGACTGGTTAAACACCAAACACTTCAGATCATTTGGAGTTGTTTTCTTCAGTATTGTATTCATTAATCCTCAGCGAACCGAAAGTACTAATTTAAGACTTCTGATCCACTAATCCTATCAATAGAGTGAAATTATTCAAATAAAATGCAGTTTCTCCGCTTTTCATCGTCATCAGATATGACCCATTTGGACGTTCAGAGACTCTGTAGTGAATGTATCAACACTGTCGTTTTCTCCAGCATTGATTCAACAGTAAAACCCACGTAGTTTGATAAATGACAGTACTTGTTGACACCTCCTCTTTTATGTTCAGTTAATGGCACATTTTGCTGTAAAAGTCACATTTGTCAAGTTTTATGAACGTCTACATGCTCAGTAAATTCAATATCAGCAAATACCTGTATTTCACTGGAAAATGCAAATGCAGAGGATAGTATCATCATAGATGGTGATAAATCATACAAGAAAGGTTAAATAAGTCGCCATAAAAACATTGGTAGGCCTTTAACCCTTAAAGAACTAGAACCAAATGAATTTTTCTCTACATTTAAGATTTCTTAAGTAATTTATCACCATTTCTTATAACAGGATCATCTGAATTTTTAATTTTTCAGTGAAGATCATGTATTTTCCTAGATTTAATTTACTGATCATTTAGATGTTCATAAAGGTTCAAAGGAAATCCAACGGTTATTATTTCAAAAGAAAGAAAAGCAAAGAAAAAGTGACTTTTTTCAGTTAAATACAGGCTTAACTGATCTCAAAACCTAGCATCTGCAACCACTGACCATCCAAATGGGTCATATCTGATGATAATGAAAAGGTGAGAAACTGAATTTCATCTGAATTATTTTCATTCATGGATAGGATTCCAAAGTTGTTAAACATTTTAGATCAGTAGATGCTTTTAGTCGATGGTGACTGTTTAGGTCTTTTAGGGTTAAAGATTTTAACTTCAACAGCAGTTTTACAATGGAAATTTTGTCTATGAAACTAAATTATTTTTACATTTACATAAACATTTTTTAACTTAAAATTCTTCCTAAAACAGTTAAAAACATGTGAAAATATGCTAATTACAGGACTCACATACCCTCCAAGATTTTAAAGATTTCAATAAAAAAGCATTATAACATATTTAAATTAATTTTGGTAAATGAACCTCTCATAAACATGATAGAAAATGAATATGTTTTCATTTACTTTGTTCACTTGACAGATTGTGTTCGACTCGTTACTGCTTCTGTTAAAAATAAAGGTATCTTTTATTGTGTGACAGGTCTTTTTTTATTTGACTGGGCACATTCCTGTCTCGGCTGGCTAACTTGTCGGAGGGTAATTGTCTGATCTGGCGTCTGTTGCACATCTCTGATTCTGGCTCTGCAATACATGTCAATGTGAAACCCTCTGACACTTTGTCTGGCTGCCAGTGGAAGTTATGTGAAATGTGCATGCCACAAAAACACATTCCATATAAATGTCCTCGGTCCATTAATTGAGACACTTACTCTGATGAATCATAATCTCAGTAAAAATGAGACTCTGTTTGCACAGCTCTGTCTGAAAGACTGTACAGTTCTTTCAGTGTTGGCAGGTTATTCAATACAGAACTGGAAAATAGTTCTTGTGCTGGTGGAGAGGACAATTGTCCATTGTTCTCACTGTGCAGCAGAGCCAGTGTGTCGCAGACCGGACTACGGGGTCAGATGCCCTCGCTGATGCTCTACAGCAGCAGCGTAGATGAGAGCAGAGAGCTCATGGGTGGTCGGGCCTCAACGGGACGCACGATTATTGTCGGCGTGGACCGCAGGGTGAAAAGATAACAGACATACAGAACCTTTATGAGCTTTAGTCTGAGATTTTCCATTTTTGTGCCTTGTTGTATGAACCAGTCTTTACAAATAAGCATAACTTTTCCACTATCTCTGCTTCTGTTCTAACACCATGTTTCCAGTTGTACCACATATTACACTGCATTATCGCAGGTATGAAAAGACTGCACAGCATTAACACATTACCACAAGGTGAGGCAAAAATTGTGTAAACTTGGTGTTCACTGTGATACATTTCACAACCCAAACAGCTTTATAATGTCCTAATAAATATGCAGTGGTACAGGAATTAGCAGAAAAATGTGCATGTGATAGAAGTAAAAACACTGAAATTCATCAAATTCCACATAGCATCATGATTTCCAAGATTAGCTGATATACATGATCTTTATACATGGGTTAAAAATAAGTACATGGGCTTGAAACAATTCACATTGACCTTTTAAGTACAAGAAAGAAATGAAATAAGCAGGATTTGTGAGACCTACCTCAGAATCCTCTTAATTGATTTAGTGAGAACATGGGTTAAACTATCACAAAGCCTCAAAAACATTTTTTCACTTAGATTGAGAGATGCTTTAGTTTCTTTACTCTTCCCTTAAGCCTTGCAGTCGTTAAATATGCAGCAGTTAGATTTTTAACCAAACATCCTTCCTTCTGTCATCACTTCACTGACTGGCCATAAGAAGTTCATCTTTCGTTGACGTCCCAATCCCACTGGAAGTATATACAACACCTGCAATCTGTCCACTGCAAGAAGTTTTATTTCCTCATGAGTCATACGCAGCCTGAGATCCTGAAGGCTGTTCTGACCGTGTGCTGTCTAGACAGAAGAGTAAAGGTGACTCTGCTTTTTGCCATCAGGACCAAGACACTGTAGAAGAGAGGAACTTTGAATTAAGCCCTCAAGGATGAAGCTGTATGCAGCCATCTGCTCCTGCTTCACCAATCGAATGCTTCAGGTAGTGGATGGTTAATGTAATGGCCACTGCCGCAATTAGTTTCTGTCATTGCCAGCGAAGGGAGTGAGAAATGTATGAAACTTGAGAGGAAGGTCTGTCAGGGATACTAAACTCAGGGCGAAAAGTTCCAGAGTCGACTTTGAACGACTTGCTCGGGGAGTCTCTTAAATCACTTTTATGATGCGCTTCATACTTGAATCTAATTCATTTTGTATAGTTTTAGTCCTGTGATGCTGCATTTTGTATGTTTAATCTGATTATTCATCTGCTTTTCATTTGTTGTTTTTTCCGTTTCATTTCAACTACTTTCCTTGCGGACGTGTTTCTGGATTTTTATTGCCTTTTTATAGATTTTAATGTTCTTGGTTCTTATGCCATTTTTGTAAAGCACTTGTAAGAGACTGTAATAAAATATCTGAGGCTGAATGGCAGCTTAAGCAGCTAATTGTGCCAGTTCTCTGTAACATAAGAGTATCAGCGCTGCATATATTTGAGTATAGCCACATACATTCTGCTCTCTACACCTCCCATGCAGAGCATAAGCGGCATAGCTGGCAGACAAAGCAGCAGGCATTGCATCAGAATCTGCTATTCCAATACATTAAGGCGTTGGAAGAAAAGTGTAGCCATGTGCACAATCTGGTGCATATTTACAAATTCTCTCCACAGAGGCCGATTGTGGATTTTGGAGAATACTGAATGCAGGTGTTGCTAGTGTAATTTCAGCTCTAAAGCAGGTTCAAGGTAACACTGCAGGCATTGCCAAGTGAGCACGTAACAGCCTCTTAAAACATTTTGTTCTGCTCTAAACTGGTGCAAAGGCATCAAGTGGGGACTCAGACACAGTGACAGAAAGAATAGGATATGTGTGATATTTTCCAGTGCTGTGATGAGTACGTAATTACATGGCCCTGCTAAAGAATTCTTTGTGAGGAGCCGACAGAGAGGAAAGATAAGATCGAGGACGCTCGCCTGCATTGTCTGCGCTATTAGGGGAGAAATGGGCCTGCTGATGATGCTCTGTCGAGTCTGAAGGGAGAGCTACAAAGAGAGATGGGGGAAAGAACAGAGGGAATCATTGGGATGCAGGTCAGAGTGTTGCAGGTGCATTCCTGACAATGAATGTGTCAAACCCTGTATGCTCCAGGTGTAGGTGAGAAAAAAACATAGACCTATGCTCAGTGTTTGGTAAATAATATGTCAGAACCAGATTAGGACAGTGCAATGAGGCAGAGTAGAGATGTAAAAATGTTGCACACTCCACCGACTCCCACAACACAAACACATATATTTGTATGCTTGCTGTCTGCCTTGAAAAATATCTAGTTATTTCTCTTACCAAAGGCAAAATGGCATGCAGATACGTAGGTGCAGATCCCAGCACTGCTTTATTGATATTTCATTTTTTTTCTTGGAGAAAAAAAAATAAAGTTATCATGCTGGCTGTAAAGAACACTGTAGAGAAAACAAAGCAGAGTCCAGTGCACTTTGCAGTGAGGAAAAATCAATACAGCCATCTGTAATGTGAGACCCTGTGGATATAAAGGAATACATTTGATAACACTTAGTCATAAACCTGCAGGCTATGTTTTATTCTTACCGTGAGTCGAGTTTGTGTCGCACCTGAAGGGAGCACACTGCACAGCCACGATTATCAAGGCTCCTCTGCTGAACTGCATTGTTCTCTGCAGGGCCTCTCTTTGAGTGAAGCCTAAGTCAAAAGAACCCTTATAAAATAACTTGAAGAGATACCGTGTCTAAAGAATAACTTTCAAGAGTGATGGCATAAAAGTGTGCTTGTCATGCTCGCTTGAAAGGCAAGATCCTTAAGTCAGCTGCTTCCATTTGTATCATGTATCTGTGACAGCAGCGCTGCACCTTTATGCATCGTGCAGATGTCGAACCTCTTGTCAGTGCAGACTTCTCGGATTAGGCTTTGAGATCTATTTGGTGTTGGGAAACAATTATTTCTTTGAAAATCCATTGGAGTTGAAATCGCAGTCTGTTTACCAGATGGAAAGATGGAGGTCGGTCAGGTTCCCTTTGTGAGTTATCCACACTTTCCTCCCACGCCTCAGCTCTACTCTGCGTGGCTCTCCTGGTCAAATATCTGATTTGTGAGTCATACCTAGCCTCTATACCCATGGAGAAACATGCTGGTTGTCTTAAAATACACTCTGGCAGGGCAGCCATGCAAGAGTCCAGGGCCGGTACAGAGCGATGGAGCTGCCCAGGGGACTCGCGTGAAGCAAACGGCAGAGACGGAGGGTGAGAGAATCGACTGGGAAAAAGTGAAGTGGGCGGAAAGAAGGAGACGGTGTAAGGTCATGTTAGATATAGCATTATGAAAGCCTAACTTTCTGTCATGTAACGCAGAGGCTGGTTCAGAGGTGTAGGCAAATCTAAAAGGGTGGCTGCTGCTGTGCTTCTTTTTGAAGAAATCGGCCACAAAGCACACAGTAAAATGCAGACTGGTTATTCACTATTCAAGTGTGGCTCAGGCGAGGTTATTGTAGAAGAAGTATGTATAAAGGGAAAGGAAAATTCCAAAAGGAGGAACATTGAATGGGAAACTGGCCTTGGGCAGGATGAACTGAACCTGAATATAACTAATTATCTTTTCCAAATATATTAATGGAATGGCAACAGGTTAACAATTAATAGTGGTGTTGTTAAAAGCAGTTCTAACGCATTAAAAAATGTTTAATTGCTTTCTGACATGGTTTATATAAGTCATGTCTGCTAATGTAATTTTATTGACCATAAATGCGGTTTGTGGGAGAGAAGGTAGCCTCTAAAAAAGTGTTGAAAATGGGGTACAAAGAGAAAAACTAAAGAGAGTTGGCATGTAAGATAATGATTGGGGGCAGATTGTCTCGGCTTGGGGGAAACTGGCAGCATGGACCTCTATGGGCAGGAAGTGTCTGCTGATCATCTGTGTGGGCGTGTCTTCATGCAGACAGATGACAGGGAGGGAGGGAGGGAGGGAGGGAGAGTCACACAAGACGACGAGACTCACTTGTCTCTTTCCATCGGGGATGAAACACACAGAGGGGCGGAGAACGGGAGAAAGAGTCTGAAAGTCACAGGTTGTGTGAGGGCACCGTGATGAAACACAGCCTTCACAAAAGGAGAGTTTGACTGAAAGTGAGAGACACAGATGGGCAGGAAGAGAAGGGGAGAGAGTGACAGAGAAAAGGAGGGGAGGCTGTCAGTTTCCCCCCGCCCTTGCTCCCTGCCTCGTTGGCTGCCTTGGCAGTGCCGTGCTCTGGAGAAGGGAGATTACCAAAGCCCAGCCTGGGGTTGCATGCATGGACACAGTCATTATGTCTGCCCCACTGACAAATGGCACCGCTCCTTGAATACAAACCAATATCTCCCAGATCGACTCCACGCCACAGAACGGCACAGCCTTGATTTAGCCAGAAAGATGCTAAACTTGATAAATGCTCAATATCTTTACTGAGCTGTTTATCGCGTTGTATTATTTTGTTTATAGGATATCGAGTGTTGCTCTTTACAATGCCTAGCGCCGGAGCTACAAATAAATCTTCTGATAAGGGATGTTTTTGTGAGAAGATATTTATTCCATTATGGGCGGGGTGCTTTTGAATTGCTGTCAAAGTGCATCCTTGGTCAGACCACAGGATCATATTTACTGTTTGTGTGTGTGGTCATTGCACTGGTGTCATCAGGACAATCTGTCCATTGGCATGTGGCCACAGACAGCAAGGGGTTAGAGTCGGGTCCGTCGAACCCCGCTGTCATTTCCGCTGTCACCGTGGAGATTGTTGCAAACAGCTGAGTGGAGCTGACTGATGTCAAGATATACTTAGAAGCTAATCATGCAGCAAATAGAGGCGCAGGGATTCCTGCATCAGGAACTGCTTGACTGTTCTCGCTCCACTTATAGCCATTCATGGGAAACATGTCAGCTCTGCCACTCACAGTTTGTTTGCAGCCATGGTTTTGGAGAGTTGCTCCAGGATTAATGGGTAGTAACCCCAGGCTGGACAACAGACGCATTTTCTGTGCCTAATTTCTGACACTGATGATGTCGATTCAGTGCTGCCTTTTGTAGGGAAAAGCTCTGTGCTTGAAAGATGGTCTTTGTTTTTTTGTTGAAGTTTTTGATTAAGAACTCATGGACTGTCATAACCCTCTTTTTTCTATAGAGGCAGGATGTCTTTTCATATCTGCAGTCTCCCCCTTCTCAGATGGCAAGGATAGATGGTTGCCATTACCCCGGCTGAGAATCATGTTGTGCCATATGCTGCCTGTTTTTCTTCAAATAACATTTCCTTTTGCATGAAGCATATGAGAGGAACAACAGAGCAGAGTAGCACAGAGCAAGCTGGGTCTGGAAGTGTTACTCTCTGTTCTCCAGCAATATCACCTGCACGTTAGCAGAGCAGGGCACAAACATCACAGTCTCTCACCTTTCTTTTGAGCTGACCATGCTGCCTTGTGAGCCACTGTACGTGAAAATGCAGTGGAAAGGCCAAGGCGCACTAATTAAGTTCACCTAGCATTCCCACTTACTGTGAACGTGTCTAACCTTTACACAACCTCGCTTAGTCACTTCTCTCCTTAAACACCCAGGTTGAAATTCTCATTTAATGTCACTAAGCAGATTACTCACTCGCCCTCCCCACCCCCTCCTTCTACTTTTTTCTTAACCTTCTTTAGAAATCAGTAACAGATTTTTTATTCAGGGCGGCCGCAGCACTTTGTGGTGGTAAATCAATAAAACAGTGTCCCCTATAACAGACCTCTGTGTTTTCCTTCCATCGATCCTGTCGGCCCAGATACATTCAAGTGCAAGCCAGGCGATTACCCTCAGCAATCCTAACTTTGATCTGTACTGCAGATGACAGGTGCCAGACGTCAGCTTTGGGTAATTGTGATACTGAACGGGGGCATTGTTAATCATTCTCTCTTGGCCTGAATTCAGTTTCCCATGAACAGTTCATAGATATTACTGTCATTGTTACAGACTGCTTGCTTGCAGTGCAATCACCCCTTCACCTTCTTGGTTCTGGAGGGTAGACTATACGGTTCCATATCATACTATAATACTACCACGTAATGCATTCAAATGTAAAGTGTCTTAACATCAGCAAAATTACAGGCAGTTTAAAATGTGTCTGTGAAAAAGGATTAAGTGAAAATAATCCTGTATACCTTCAAAGCTAATTATTTAAGAAATCATTCAGAATGCTAATAAAACATCTATGTTCCCTGTTTCCTCTAATCGCCGCTTTATTAAGTCCAATAAAAAAATGTAAAGCTGCTACAATGTTTGCAAAGAAAGGTTATTTAGCTACTGCTCTTGAAATTAATTATTCAACTGTGACCAAAGGGGGAACTCTAAACTTTGGTGCTTGTAATCTTCTGAGAAATACATACTCATGGCTCAGACTGTTTTTAATTAAATCAAGGTTAAAATATGAAGTGGTAGTCCACTTATTTTGTAACCTATTAAGATAAAAAGGCGAGTCAAACAATATTAGTCAGCATTCTTTTTTTTTTTTTTTTAACGTCCTAATTCCAGGCGGTATAATCCTTGCGATTCTGCATTTTCTCAATCAAGGTTTAGCATCTTTTTTTTACCTGGAGGTCAGAGCAAAGCACCGTCTGAAAATGTGTGTGTTTGTACTGCAAAGAGGTGTAGATTCCCAGGGAATAGGTTATGAAGAAATTATATCAACATGGTACAAGTCTGGGACAAAGTAAAAAGACACTGCCATCTTAAATGGTTCCCTGCAGCAAAAAGCTCCAGAGAGACAAATGTTGAAGCAGCTTTCCGCCAGCTCGGGCGAAGTGAGGACATGATTCAACAAACCTATAACACCTTTTGACTCCATGGTATTACTGCAGAGGCTCTCGTGCAATACATCCACTGTCTAATGTTCTAAATAGATGCCTCACTTTTGGGAAAGAAGAGACTTTTTAAATGCAAATCATCGTTGCATTTGATTTTCCATTATTCTGCTGTACTCTCTCTTTGACCCAGTACACTCAATTTAGGCTGCACTGAAGTGATTTAACTCATGACATCGAGCGGCGTTCCCACCTGCGAATTTGTTTAATTGCACCACTGAATTTCTTTTGGCTTATTTCACGGCAACTTATATTTTTTTTTGATGACTTGAGACATATTGAGTCGTCTTGATCTTGACCTCTTCCTCTGCTCCTCAATTTGTCAGCTTTGTGCAGTTGACCCCCTTTGAGTTGCGGGTCAAAGCTATAACTCACACTGTGTGAGTTGAAGCAATCCCATCAGCCTGCTGCTGTGTCCTCATTCCTGTGTTTCCCCAGTGTCTGGCTGCATTTGATCACTCTAACAGAAATGGATGGCATTCATACAGTGCTTAGATTAGACTGTGTGATGGGGTAATGCACTATGTTCAAGAGAAAGTGATGTATGTCTCTATGTGTTCGCCCACCAGACTAATGGGACGGAGCCATTTTGATCTCAAACATGTCACCAGGCGTGATTGCGGTTTTAGGGCCAAAAGAGGCTGCAAAACTCCAAACACAGTTGCTGATGAGATGGTCTGGGCTTCATCTGATCTATTATACCAGCACTGTTTTGGAGCTTGCCAACTTTATAAAAGCCTTCCCTTTTAAAGTAGGATTTCACTCATGTAAGGAAAAAAAAAAAATGAACATTTTAAGCATGAAACCAGCAGATGTCAATTATCTATGATCTCTAATAAGCTCTATTGATATATCGTCTGACTATAGACACTCTTAGTTATCCACTGTGTGTTCAAAGCAGAATAATTGAATAATTGAGAATGATAATGTGTGATTATTACGCTTCCTTTAAAGATTGAGCATAGCATTAGACCTATAAAAGATGATTATGCTCCCAGAATTTCTCACTGATGCGATCATAGAATTTGCTACAGAGAGAATATTGAAAATAACTCACCAGATGGCAGGAAATCCTCTTCAATACAATATATTGTGGTGAATAATATGTCAGGTGGATGTACGATAACAAAACATCATAAAAATGTAACAATAAATGGGGCTTCATCACTCTCTGCTCAGGTCTGTGACTACTAGCTTCATGGTATGGGAAACCTTTGCCTGGGTTGATGCAACTTAACCTCCTAGGACACACTGTCCATGTATGAGGACAAGAAATTCACAGCTTTATACAAGAAAACCAAGAAAAGAAACAAATGTCCACCACAAATGACATTCCATAAATATTTTTAAGAATGCATCTGAAAAAAGTGTTGTCATGATGTTTCCAATATAAGCAATTATTTAATTAAAAAAAGCCAAAACTCAAAAACCTGTGGGGCTCCCAGGTCTTAGGAGGTTAATATAACCTTTATTTTGGCATAACCAACAGAGCAATATACAGAACTAAATAGTCTTGAGTAAATAGATGAAGTAAATAGATTAGACACGTCTCCTTTTGGTTATGGCTAAAGATATGCTGATATGAAGTAAATAGGTGCAGTACTTCAAGATATAGGAGATTAAAAAAAACAAAAAAAAACTAAAAAACAATATGAAAGTGCACGCCTTCACTCTGCATCATCTCCTTTCAGTCCAAATTAAAAGGCACAATATAAATATAGATGAACCTGATAGTGTTTCATGTTGTGGTAACATGAAGTCACTTTTCCAGGTTTCTGTGTCAAGACACAAAGTAGTCACGTCTGAGTGAATCTGAGCAGCGATTGGTAATTTCAGTTGTCTATCATGTATTTAAACACATAGATTTAATTATGGCATGTATTTATTTGTTCATTTATTTACAGGCAGCGCATGTCAATCAGTGATACTATAAATGTGCCAGTCAATGTACTAGTCAAATGGCTAATTTTCAACTTTTGTCCCTCGGGCCAGATATGAAATTAGCCAGTCAAAACAGCAAAACAGCATTCAACATTAGCACATAGAAAGCAGACGGAACCGAGTGGCAGTATGCAAAGTAAGACAATGTAGAAAAATGAATGTAAAACAGCACTGACAAAGTTTTTAAAAGGAATCAGTCATGCACCAGGCAAAAGTAAAAAATAAGAAAGTCAAATTAATATAGTCCATTAATTTACAAAGCTTAAAATTTTTGTCCAACGACGCAAAAATTATTACATTATACGAAATAGGTGCCAAATCAGTAAGTATAATGTTGTAATGTATATGTACTACAATGTTATATATTATTACTTAACCTACAACTCTGAGAATATATAGTTACATTACTGTTTATAAAGCATGCATGTAGTCAAAGAAGGCTTAGGTTTTCCCTCAAACACGAAGGGAAACAACAGAAGTAAATGTTTTCAAGGTAACATGTTGAAAACGCATCTATTTAAGAAAGCCTATAAGTGCTGATACTTTTTAAAAAAAAAAATCTGTCCTTGTTTTTTTCTGTAGCACTCTCAAAGAGATTCTTTGAATGAAAAGTGCATCACAAATAAAATCTATTATTATTGTTATTATTATTATTATTATGTTTAATGCAATGAGGTCAAATAGAGCTGAACCTGATTGGCCGCGGCCTAAGTCTATGGAGTCTGTGGTTTGAACGCAAACATTAGATGAGTACGTGGTTTAACTGCATCCATAAATGTGATGTGTCAGAGGAGTAACCATAGTGACCATCTGTGGAGCTGCACCAGAATAGCAACAACACATGAGTAAACGTTCCCTTCCCTTTTCTTTCCCTCCTCCCCCCTCCTCAAACCCACCTCTTCTCTTCAAGATCCCACAGATCAGCTATGCGTCAACGGCCCCGGAGTTGAGCGATGACAGGCGCTATGACTTTTTCTCACGGGTGGTTCCTCCGGACTCGTTTCAAGCCCAGGCCATGGTGGACATTATCCGGGCCATGGGCTGGACTTACGTCTCCACCATCGCGTCAGAGGGCAGCTACGGTGAGAGGGGAGTGGAGGCCTTCACGCAGCTCTCCAAAGAAGCAGGTAAGGAGAAGTGTATACGTTTATTAGTTCCACACACAAATGCACTTGTATTTTTCAGCCAGAGAAGATCAGACCTGCATTTCTAAGTTAGCATAAAATTTTGATGAATTATTGATCTATTTGGCAACTTCTGCATCAGTCCCCGAGTGTGTTGTAGAGTGTTGGTGGAGGTGCAGACACAGAAAAAAGGCCTAAAGAAGACATTTTAACTTTTGCATAATCACAGCCTATACCCACTGTTTTTTTTTTTTTGTTTTTTTTTGTTTTTTATATAATCATTTCAGGTTTTTTGGCTCAAAGCACGCACTCAGAAAATGAAGTTGTTTGAAGATATCTAATGAGTACGTCTTAGCCAACACAAAGCAGAGTCATGTCTGGCAACTGTTCATTTGGGAGACGAGTTTTGTTTTACACTCCTTTTCTGCGTGTCTTGACCTCATTTTTTGATCCCCTCTGCTGAGAGTGCAGAGCTCTGAGGATGGTAATGATGGTCAGTCCGCTTCGTGGTCAGTCACTTCAAACCCCTGGTCCTGCCGAGTGTATAAAGCAGCAGGATTTGAGATATTTTGGGGTATTTTTTGACAAAGATACTGGATTCTGTTGGGAAAGGCTTCTCATAATTCTCAGGATTAAAGTGAATGAAGCTGAACCGCTGAATTGGCTCCAGCGCAAGCCACAGAATTATAAATCAGTGTTGTTTGTTGGGTCCTAAATCATTAATGGCAATTGTTCAGAGTGGCAATTATCTCTTTCCAGGAAAAACAACTAAGTTTTTGAGTTTAGATATAGGTTTGGAGAGGTTAGAACAAGGACCTGAGCAGTACTTAAAAGACAGATTTGCATTTGTGTTTTTCTTTGATCTGAGGTCCAACTGTGTACATTCAAGCCTCATTTATTTTTCCTCACTGATGCTGTTGTTGGCATGTTGGCTGTATATGTTAATCACTGCTGTCAGGAGATACTCAGTCGCCTACAGTATAACAGCCGGGCTCGCTTTGTCAAATCAGATACACAGCTAATGCATAGCCTGTACTCAATTGCTGCCGCAGTACTTCTGGAAATCATAACAAGGATATGTTGTGACTGCAGAGAGAATTTTAATACACTATGTTTTTCTCTGTATTTGTCTATGTGCAAGGAGAGTTGCATGACTTGGGGAGATGATTCTCCACGGTCTGTGATAGCACATCCACAAAAACTCCTGAACAACAGCACCAAGTATTTTTTATTTTTTTTTGCAGATTCTCACCTCACACTCTGTGGATGCCAGTCTCCTTCCTGTAAATCTGCAGGGAGTGATCTCTGTCTCTTCTGACAGACTAATGTGCGGAAACCTCTAAAATGAGGAAAGCTAATGATATCCCACAGGCACTGATCTGAAGTCCGGCATGCATGAATATTTTATCTGTGTGCATCCATGTCCAGTGTGATCACTCATTAAAAGTTTAAGAAGCTGTTTATGACTATGTGACTTGCATCAGCAGAGAGACAGAGAGTATCCTGGCTAAAAAATCAACCAGAAGTCCAGATTTAAGACATTTCACGTCATCATAGTCTTAAATCCTGTGATAAAGTTCCCTCCAGATCATTTTTTCCCGACTGTTTTCTTTTTCTTTTGCTTGCAAAGAGCAGTAAACATGCTGATATGATTATGATTCTCCAACTGCTACAGAAGGTGTATGAAATTATAAGCCATCGTTGTTGTTGTTGACTCATCCTTTTGCTGCACAGTTGCAGTCACTATGCAATATTTTCCATTCTCATACAAATGGGAATTATTTCCACTAAAGAAAAGCCTTCAGTACTCAAGCATGATATCTTTAATAAACACATTAATTATGTAATAGCAAACAGTCACAGGATTCTTTCAAAGGCACCGTTCTGCTCCAAACCTAACTAGATTGAGGACTGAATATCCGGAGACAAGGTGTGTTGTTGCGAGTTGAAGTATTAAACAGCGCAGAATACTGAAAAAAAATTGTTAAGCCGCCGAACTAACATTGTCAGGTTGTTCCAACATCCTTGCAAGCTGATCCATGAGACCCTGAAATGGTTTTTTGTGTGTGTCTGGCTGCCCCGTTTGCTTGAAGTGAAATGTCAGATGCATTAGTAGGATTCTCGCTTCACCACTTCAAGGAGAACCATCTAGCGAACTAATGCAATATGGCTACCCATTACCCCAAGCTGAGACTGGAGTGATGGTCAGCCTATATTGATCTTGTCTTTTTATTTTTTGCTATGCTTTTTTCTTTTTTTTTTAACCTTCTTCCCTCTGCTCCGTCTACCCCGTTTAGGCACTGTTCCACTCTGTACCTTCATCCTAGCTCCAGGTGAAGCTGGCAGAGATTAATCTTGTTTGTACTTTTCTGTGTCTGTCTGGACTCAGGCCAGAGCGATGGAGCCCAGTTTTCCCATTTGATAAAAAAGACTTGCATTTGAGGAAAAACCTCCCACAATGTATCACCATGGAATTGATTGCAGCAAGTTGCCAACATGATACATTCTTAGATCTGGCCTGAGCTGTGAAAGGAAAATCTGCCAAAATACAGCACTGAGATTTTGTTGTGTATAAGCGCACACGAGTGAGGAAACCTAATGCTTCGGCAAAAACTGTAAAATGGACCATGATACTTCCGTATGACCCCTCTGTATTTCAGAAGTCCCAGACCGGCAGTGAAAAGGCAGGCAGGATATAGAAGAGTGTACAGATGTAGAATATGAATGTCATCTCATGTCAGCCCGTTTTTGATGTGCGCCCACGTGGGACCGCAGGGAGGCAGGGCTATCTTTTGACTGTGGAGGTGATAAATATAATTGCAGCTCTATGGATCCGCTTGAGGTTTGAGTTTGAAGGGTGTCGAGTAGGCGGATGGGAAGGGTCGAATCCATCAAGAGCCTAATTTAAAGGGATTTGTATTTCACCAGGCAGAAATGGTGAAGCAGGATTTCTCACCCTGGAGTGCATTTTCAGAACTGAGGGCATTGAGGATGAATAATTGAAGCAGTTAATGCAGTGCATGACCTATGGCACTC
Source organism: Apogon talboti (assembly GCA_037367365.1). NCBI lineage: Eukaryota > Metazoa > Chordata > Actinopteri > Kurtiformes > Apogonidae > Apogon > Apogon talboti. Next base: position 13,900,230 of record JAPQRQ010000026.1, on the reverse strand, counting down.
AGACTGATAAGCAGGGAACTTCCAAGAGCCTGATGAATTTAACCATCATAATCATTATGCTGTCTTTGATATATTAATCAAATGTGGTGCAGAGGGTAAAAGGTCACACTGCACAGAGTGCCAGCAGTAAGTTTTAGGATCACAGGTAAATTAATATAATATTGCAGCTTAAGAATTATATTCATCAACAAACTCCAGTTCTAACGAGACCAGTGTCTTTATATTTTAACCCATAAAGACCCAAACGTCCGCCAGTGACCAAAACCAACCACTGATCTAAAATGTTTAATGCTTGTTTTATTCATAAATCCTATCAATACATGTAAATAATTGGTGCCAAGTGCAGTTTGTCATATTTTCATGGTCATCAGATATGACCCATTTGGATGTTCAGAGGCTCCGTAGTTACCATGGAAAC
>JAPQRQ010000026.1:13864902-13897728 GCA_037367365.1 Apogon talboti | reverse complement strand
GATTCACCAGTAAAACCCATGGAGTTGGATCAATGACAGTGGATGGACACATTTGGTTTATGTTCAGTTAATGATATATTTTGCTGAAAAAGTCAAGTTTTCTCTCTTTCTGATGTAATAACCCTCAACTTTAATCTGAGCTTTTATAAACATCTACTTGATCAGTACATTAAATAATGGGAAGAACCTGTTTTTACTGGAAAGAATGCAAAAGACACAGGATTATTTTCTAAAAAAATGGTGACAAATCACTTAAGAAATGTTAAATATAGAGAAAAAATAATCATTTGGGACCTGCCACAAAAGTAGCACTGTGTCTTTATGGGTTAATTGTCATTTGTATATGCACTGTTGCCCATGAAGATGCAATAAAATATTTTTACTTCTCATGAAATGATTGTGACGATGTGATATATTCTTGAGAGATAAAGTGTAACTGGGACTGAGAATGCAATCATTTCACGGGGTCAAAGGTTATTATTGGTGTGTATAAATAGGAGTAAAAAGAGGAATGTGTCTGAAAACAACATTATTCCAATTTCATGGGAAACAGTGTATTCATAACCCATTCAGCTGAATTAAATGTTTCTATTATGTGTTTTGTAAACCACGGACGTGTGTAATTTCAAAATGCATGAGCTAAAAATGTGTTGTTTGCATCTCTACATGTGTTCCAGTACCACAGTGTTTTAATTACTAATAGTGGCAGTGTATTCAGTAGTGTAGTTCAGAAATCACATTTATCTGCATATTTCTGAATTAGTTTAATTAGAAATTATGTTCAGATGTAGGTATTTACCAGTTTTTATAGTTACATTTATTTACAGATAGGATTTTGTTTGGGTTAGGGAAAAATAACAAGGTTTAATACAGAAAAAGTCTGCAAGATATGATTCTAAAAGTATAAGTTCAGTTGGATACGTTCACTATAATGTCATCATAATCTGTTCATGCAGTTAAATTACCAGTGGTTGTGGCTAAATATGTATTATGTTAGGCCACGCTAGCCTTAAATTTTGACCTTTAGCCATCAAAATATCAGAATCAGTTAAATATAAAAGATAAATAAAAGAAATTCCCTTAAAGTGCTCTGAAATATGGCACTTATGAGACTGGACGTACATAATGTCACAGTGACTTTGACCTTTAGCCACTGCGGTCTTTTCAGTTCATCTTTGCATCTAAGTGAATGCCTTTGTCCAACTTAAACTTTTCCTGAGATGCTGCATTTTTGGCACAGCGGGGACAAACTAACCAACATGCAATGTGTCATGGATGCATCTGAAAAATAAAAAAAAGACTCAGATATTTTAGACATATTTAACCCAGAGCACGATTTTCTTAATCCCAACCAAAACACTTTTATTTAACACTTCCAGAAACGTTGATCTCGGTTCAGAAATGTCAGGATTATACATATCAACGGTTTGCAGAAATGTACAATGGCTCCATTTCGTTCTGGTGACACTGTTGGTTTTAAACCAGCATCTGTGTCCTATTTAATGACTGTAGGTAAACTAGGAAAGTAAAGCTACGTAACAGTATTTCTTGGACAGAGCACGTTTGAAGTCAGAGTAAAACCCTCTTTGCTCCCTTGCCTTGACATTTATCTGTCTCACATCACACACCTCCAGTCAAGACAGACATCCAGCTCTTCTTTAAACCCACAGCTTCAGTCGTGGGCTCTTTCATGTCTATAGAATGCCTTGCAGTGACAGGTGAAGGTGGTCCGACCCACAGCATATTACTCAGGGAGCAGATGCAGCACTTGTATTTTCATCTCACCCAGACCGACTGCTGCCTGCCCTCCTGACAAACTGACTGACTGACAGATGAGGTATTCTGCAGGCATTCAATAATTTAGCCACTGCTGCACAAGCGCTGGTCTGCAGCCTTTAGGGGACTCTGAACTCTGTAGAGAGTTGTTCCAAATGCTTCTAATCTTCATCAGTGCCTCCTGTGGTCTCTGTCTGTAGTATTGACTGTTGTGGCCTATAATTCATCCCTGTTTGAGACTGTTATACCTTCATAACTCTTCACACAACCCTGCAGGGGTTTTGTCATAATAGAGTTAATGCATTTTCATGAGACTTAAGTTCCCAGCGTATTATACATTTTTTCCGCCTCTCTCTGGAATTAATGTGCGGTATCTACCTGAAGACATAATGCCCGCTGGATGTGAAAGGTGCTGCTAATACACCAGAATCAGATATTGCAATGTGGTAGAGTTTCCTAAAACAGAAATCAGGAAAAGCAGTGTAGTTTTGTAGCTGTCTGACTGAAATCAACTGAAATCACTGTGCTGAAACTGAGCTTAAGACTCATCCCTGGGAGACCCACAAAACGGAGTGCTCTGTTCAAATGACACCAAGCATGTCTCGCTTTAACAGGATACCATAAACCCTTAAGCAACAACTAGACCACTGGCAGGATCTCCATTTTTATGTTTGGTCCACTTAGGGAGGATAACAGCGACCATCCCCAGGCACTTTTGGCTTATACAAAATGCTTCCAGACTTCAAGAAATATCTAAAATTCTGCCTGTTGATACTAGAAAAATGAGTAGTTAAGAGGAGGTTGAGTAGTTGTCATTTTGCTATCTGCTGCCTTTAGAAATGCCACGGTAAACTGAGACTGGAGATGTGTGATCTGCCAGCTAAAAGCTGTTTATATCAAAGTAATGAGCCTGAGGAGACTGGCAATTAGGAGATCCCTTCCATTTCTCTGTCTACTCAGGGAAACTCAAACTGAAAGGTTATTGGGTAGGCGATTAAAATGCTTGAAAGGGAGAAATTTTAATTGGTTTGGGTAGAGCTTTGCTGTTGACTCAGACTACTGCATTAGCCTACAGTAGTAAGGATGTACTCTCACACAGGTGATCATATCTGTTTATCTAAAGTGCTTCAAAGGTTAGTTCGTCCGTTGCAGACACTACAGAGGAGGAAAGCAAAACTCGTGTTCTTCATGGAAGAAATAATTTTTTCTCCTCAGCTCGATAATGAGATGCTGAAAGGAATGTGAAGACAAAAATATCTTGCACACCACTTAAAGATAATTTGGATAATATGCTGTGCCAAACAGCCAGCAACTACTTAGTAAGGCAAGGAAGCGATCGGTGCCCTTCATCCTGTACAAACTCATTAGTGGTGACCTGCCGGAGAATGATTTATTGTCAGTATTAATATCCTCTTTGTTTTTTATTCGAGCCTGTGCTATCTGATTGGTTCAGGTTCAAACAAGAGATGTTTGATAATGACTTTAAATGAAAAGTCAATGGCATGCTGTTGGATTTTCACAAATCCATAATGTGAAATCTGTAGCTTTACGTCCCTGTTGGTGTGGATTATTGGATTTGTTCCAGCAGATATGTTTAGAACACTCATTTTGGAAGAAAAAAAATAAAATAAATAAATGCAGGCACTCAGTCGGAAAGCACTGTTTGAGCGATATATCGCATGCTACTGTGGTTTTCAGATCAATGACAAAATGTGAATATACTGTAAAACTACCATTTAGAGTCTATAGCTAGCATGACGGCATAATCAAAACCTCACCATTGTACTCACATGTTTTCCATTTCCATGTGGGTGAGATTTACTGAAACAGGAAAACAAACATCAATGACTCGAGGCTTTTTATGCATGTTCTTGTGTGCGCCTGTGAGTAAGAGTGAATGAGTGATTTCTTTATTTCCAGAGGCCTTATCATTTCTTACTCCTTTCCCATTAAAAAGGTGTAATCTGCATCGCCCAGTCTTTGAAAATTCCCCACAACCCCAAGCTTGAGGATTACGACAAAGCCATCCAACAACTGCTGGAATCGCAGCACTCGCGGGCAGTCATCATCTTTGCCAGTGAGGAAGACATACGGTGAGAAACGTGGCACATTTTGGCTTCATACATGCGGTTCAGGCATGTTGATGACTTGCCATGCTGATGACTTTAATCTCTGAGCAGCAGCTCCTGAAGACAGACTAGAGGAACAGATTTACCAAGCATACAGGATGTCTGCTGCACAAACATACCTCCAACAACACAAACAGAAGTATGCCTCGAAGGAAGACTGGGAATATAGATCACAACAAAGCAACAGATATTGTTTCATTTACAACATCCCATGGGAGATGCTTATGTAAAGAAACACGGAATCAAACATTTAGTACCTGCAAATTCACATTAAGAAATCCATAAATAGATATGATAGTAAAATGTACACTAGATGAACATGAGAGAGGAATTAAAAATAAAAAGTGAGAGTCTGTTAAAAAATGAAAGATAAAAATTCATTAATATGTTGTGTTTCTCCAACACAACATATTAATGAATGAGGTTCATCTTTTCATTTGTTTTTTCTTTCTCAGTGGGAAAAAAATAGTAGAATTACAACAGAGCTTCAGTGTCTAATAATTCTTTAAAGCCAGCTCTTTTAGATGGCACACACATCCTGTACCTTCTCCTAATTCATACATGGACGCCCTTGCAGGGGAATTCTCAATGCCACCAAGCGGGCCAATCAGGTGGGCCATTTCCTGTGGATTGGATCTGACAGCTGGGGAGCCAAGAGCAGCCCCATCCACCAGCTCGAGGATGTTGCTGTGGGAGCAGTCACTATTTTGCCCAAACGCTCTTCCATTAAAGGTATGCACACACTGCTGCACACTCCACTTGTTTTTGTGAAGAAATCCAAAAGAGAAGCTTTGTGATGTACTGTGCTTATGGGACTGTCTGCATCTCACTTGAAAAGAAAACTAAATCAACAGTGCATCAGCTACTTTTTTATTTATTCATTCATTCATTTTTGCTAGCTGCTTTGAAATTAACCTCCAAACAAATTCTTTTCAGTCTTAATGAGGATTCAAGAGATACTTGACATTGTATCTTTATTCTCAGGGTTCTATTAGTTTGACATTTCCTCTGTAAAATCTGCACAAAAAGCCACACTACAAAAAAAGCAAAATATTCTTAAACATAAACAAATTATCTTGTGTCAACCAAAACATGTTTTCCATTTCCTCAATTTCTTAAAACTAAAATAAAAGTCTTACCACTGAGGGCCATGTTGGACCTAAAAAATAGAGAAGAATCCTAGTATTTAAACAAGTTGGGCTTATTACATCGACTAAAAACACCGTTAGTGAAAAATGATTCAATTTTCTTAAATTAAAGAAGTTGTGTTCCTGATCTAACTTGTAAAATAAAGAAATAGTTTGCTCCTCTGCTGGGATATTAACTGTTAATTTTGCTTGTTATCGGTTAAATGTAGCTGGAATATATTGTCTCATTAAGACAAAGTTAGATTTTCTTGATAAGACTAATTAATTAGAAATGAAAATGCTTTTTTTTAACACTGTAATGTTTCTCTTTCACTGTACTGCTAAATGAATGCAGAAGTTGCTTCTATCTATTAATCTTCTCAATTATTTTCTTTTTTGTTCCCAAAGTCTGCATCCATTCAAATTTTAATGTTTACACTGGTCTACAAGTAAAATGCTTCCAGAATAAAAGTAGTGAAATTTTACCACTGATAAAGAAAAATCAAGTCAAAAATGTTGGTTGGCTGAAGTTTCCAAGATACAGTCTTGTGTCAAAATGTGAAATTCAAGAATTAACAAGAGAATGGGTTTTACTCAAAAGGAATATTTGTCTCAGAGCTACTGGATCTACTTCAAAACACTGTCTGCACATTACAATACATTCACGCTACAGGTTCTATCAGTGGAAGATTTATAAATCTATTGTAAACCAATATATATGTGTAATAACACTTCATCATATACCTTGAAAACATCAGCAAATCAAGCACTTTTGTCATTTGTTTTCCAATTAATCTTATTAAAATACGTAACATTTAGCATTTTTAATCTCTGAGGCAGATCATTTAGAAAAAAAATGTAGGCCAGTGTTATCAGCAAGTTCTGAAAAGAATAAAAAGGCTTGTACATATTTTATCCTTTCAAGAAAATACACAAAATGTATTGACAGCATAAAGTATAAAGTCAACACTAGCAGCACCAGATGGGGATGTGAAAAGTCAATATAAGCCACATAAGTGAAATAAATAACAGTTTCATTCCTGTGTAGTTTTTCTTATAGTGAAGAACAACTGAAAATTCAATATTCAAAGTAAAAAACCTAAGTATATTCACACACAAAACCAAGCACAACCTTTGACATTAGTTGCATTCTAAGAGATGTTTCTTGTTGACTTATTTTCCTTTACCTTGTCCGTGCCCCCGTTTTCACCTCCCTCATCTATTTCTACCCGTGTTAGCAATTTCCTGCATTCCTCAGAATGACTTTCATCGATCCTCCGAGAACAAGTATGACCTTGTTGCTGCATTTGGCCGTGGATTGTACATGACCGGCTTGAAGTCACTTTGGACAAATTGGCTCCTCTGTGGATCTTACAGTGAATGCAGATATTTATAACTTTTGCAATCACTGATATGTTCTTTAAAGTTGCTTATCACAGTGGAATTTCCCTGTCTCGGGGATGGTGTACGTGAAGAAAATCCCCACTCTGATCTTACACAAATTTCCCCTATAACATAAATTTTGATGTCAGATGCTTACATATTTGTAGTTCATTAAACTCTGCAGGAATACAAGGTCTCATGAACAGCTTAAAAGTCAAATGCTCATTAAAATGGCATGTAAAACATACTGCTGCTGACCTCTGCCTAAATACATTATTCTCAGTGTGTTCCATCTATTTTAAGTTCTGTCCAGTGTCATAATTCTAATATACACTCATCCCTGTTGAGGAAATTTGAATGTCTGAGTTTTATGAAGCTTTCCTTAATTAGGGGAGGTCTAGCCAGGACAATGTAGACTCTGGAGGCTGCAAGAATATTATTAATCCACCATGCATCATTGATAGTCTTTTAAAGAGAAAAATCAGCTGAGTCATTCAGCTCTGATTAGCCATTATCACCTCAACCCACGACTCAGCTGATATGACTGGATAACAGAGCAGAGGGAGGCAAGTGCAGACACAGAGAAAGACATAAAACCACATAATTCTCAGGACAGAGAACTGTGTTTCTGAAGCAAAAGTAAGAAAAAAGGTTCCTTCGCCATAAATCTCGCAGTGAAGTTTCACTCGTACTGTAGATTGTCCCTGTTGCGTTTCCTGACCCATATTGGGTGGTAAAATTGCACAAACAAACATTATGAGAAGCAGATTTCTGCATATAGGCATTTTTTTGGCTCCATTGTTTCAGCAGTTAATCTTTCCTCGAGCTAATAATATCATACAAGCGCCAAGAGCTTGTTGGAGTTAATGTTAAGGCTATGCATCATGTCTTCAATCAATTTCAGTTACAATGGGTTTTCTGAAATGAAGGAACCTGTTCAGCACCTTCAGGACCGGTGTAGCCCGAGGCAACAGGCTTTGGCACCACTTACAATCGGTCTGTTATTTATTATGCATCCTGTTTTTTAATTAATGTAATTTCCTAGATGAAAGAAGTGATTAAGGTACCATGGGGCTCAGGAGGAACAGGAACCACCACAGTTAAATTTTGATGAAGCAGGTCTTGCTGACTTGCTAACCTAGCAGACCGGCGTTTCCAATGCTCCATAAGATTCACTTCCTCCAGGTTTGAAATGGTTGGTAATTGGCCCGGAACTGAGCTATTCTCCTTTTTCCATTATTCCCAGGGTTTGATGAATACTTTACAGGGCTTACCCTGGAGAACAATCGCAGAAATGTGTGGTTTGCCGAGTTCTGGGAGGAAAACTTTGACTGCAAGCTCCTCAGTGCCTCAAAGAGAGAAGATACCAGCCGTAAATGCACAGGTACGCAGGTTTTGACACCAACAAATTAAGGACGCTTCTCTATTAAACTAATAGATGACGCATATTTTACCCTTGACATGTCAGGGTGGTGTGATCTTGACCTTGTGTTCACGTTACATGCTCCAGATCGACTGTTGCGTTTATTCAAGCCCTCTTGTCGGTAGCGCAGCCAAAAAGTCTAACACCAGGTGTTTCCACCCAGCGGGAGCAGGACGGGCAGAGTTTATTATTAGAATAATAATGCACCACGTGCCTTACTCATACTACAGTTACAGAGTCAGACCGTCTGCTCCTCTGGTAATGTTCTGTAACTCTTACATCCCATAGTCCCTCCTCCCTCCCTTAACCCAGTCACCTTGACAGCTCAGTTGTGCATGTGAACAAACTGCGCAGAGCCAGAGTATGCTTTATTTAGGCAGGAAATTATAGGGGAAATGAAAGAAAGCTAAATGAACACTGCTCATGCCCTCATTTTCACTTTATTACAGTCTTTCTGGTAGCATTAATGATAGTGTCTTGCTTACAGTGATGCATACTTGTGTTACCTAAACTCTGCTTGTCAACGGTGTGACAGGCATTTCACTGCATTTATTATCTCCATGGATGCCAGTGATGTGGGATGCTGTATTAATCTTGCTTGCATACATGATGATGGCAATGATGGTGTGACACAAATTACTGTACACTGAGGGTTTTTCTTCTCTTCATAATCTCCAGTTTGGTGTATTTTATCATGTGTCAAGGACAGAAGATGCTCGTCCACTTGATGAAGCCTCACAAGCTAAAAAAAAACAAAACAAAAACTGCTTTTCCTTTTCTTCAGCATTAGAAATGGCTTCTATAGTAGAGGTGACTGACTTGAAATTCCCTCTTTTTTTTTTTCATACCCAAACCCCAACAAGGTTTATGAATGTTAAATACTAAAGAGGCTTTTACATTCAACGGGTGTGCGGTGAACGTCATATGCACAATTCACAATGGCAAAAAGGTTATGTGGGGGCTGAAAAGTATGTTAAGTCCAGAGAAATGGCCTGAAATGTCAGCATTGATTGCTTTTGACCTCTTTCAGTTTATGCAATTCTCACATTCCTATTAACATCCTCTGTTCCTCGACTGAGCTCAATATGTGGAGATTTGGAGTTTTTTTCTTGTGTTGATCCATTCGAGCTGACTGGGTGCTTGAATATTGTAATTACGATGATAATGATGATGTTCACCATGATGATGATGATTATTATTAGAAGTAATGTTATAATTTTCACTCATTTACTTTGAAATGACTGAATTCTGCTTCCATCTAAGGCAAGAATGAGGGTAAAATAGCAAATTTAGGATGGAACGACAATAAAAATCCATCAGAGGCTGTACATTAGGTATTCAAGCAGTGTTTGAGCAGCATGAAGCAAAACCTTTACAGCAGCCCATAGTGAAAGGGCAGTGCACTGGGTGGATGATATAAAAGAGCGCAATCCCACTGTTAAAGAGCGTGTTACTAAAGTTCATCATAATCTTCATCACCTTGCAGATGGAACAAATGAGCATGACCGGATTATTACTGTGCAATGTGCCATAATGACTCAATCTGAGCCTGCTCTATTTGTCAAAAACACTTTGTCTCACAGCTCAGCTTGATATTTTCCACTTTTTTGCACTTGGGAATTAAATGTGTCTCCATATTTTCTTGCTATGTTGTTCCTTTAGGCGTAATTTTGCACAGGATCTCACAAAAAAGAGGCAGCAAATTTAAGTGTAGGACTATAAATAAAGACAGTGCAAATATAGATAACAGTGATGCTCCTCGGAAAATATGTAGTCTAACCATTTATGTTCCTCCTCTTCTTCTTCTTCTCCTTATCTCAGGCCAGGAGCGCATTGGAATTGACTCCAAGTATGAACAAGAAGGGAAAGTGCAGTTTGTGATTGACGCAGTGTACGCCATGGCCCACGCACTGCACAACATGCAGAGGGACTTGTGTCCTGATCATCCTGGCATTTGCCCACAAATGGAGTCGGCAGAAGGAAAGACGCTGCTAAAGTATATACGCAACACCAGCTTCAACGGTGAGTGACGTTTTTCCCATATCTTCACCTCATAATGTTTACAGAATCACAAGAGACCCACAATTAATTCAGCTTTTAATATACTTATGTGGACCACAATAAACAAGTTAATATTTCATCACCTCTTATCAACCCTACAACTGTAGTCTCTAAAACTTTTACTGGAAAGTATAAAATTTATATTCCACAGCCTGCTTTGAGTTTATTTCCAGAGATAATAGGATATATGCAAATATAAACAAACAAACAAAAGTCTAAATATCCTAATTAATACCTATACCTAATCATGTCTGTTTCTTAAATACACTGTTGTCCATAAAGTTGGAATATTTTTGTTTTCACACACATTCCTCTTTTTATTTCTGTCATTAATCACTTTGACCAGGGGTAATGATTACATAGTCAGTCCCAGTTACTCTTAAATATTAAAAATAAATCACATTGTCACAATTATTTCATGAGAAGAGTCAAAAGTATTTTATTCCAACTTTAAGATAAGATAAGATAAGATAAGATAAGATAAGATAAGATAAGATAAGATAAGATAAGATAAGATAAGATAGAAAAATAAAAAGATAAAAAATATGAAAATTTGTTAAAGTGACTAAATGACATAAATAGTGATAATATTTATGTCATTTAGTCAACTTTATGGGCAACAGTATATTTCCAACCCAGTCAGCCAATTAAAGTATTTCTATTTTATGTTTTGCAAACCACAGATGTGTTTAATTTCAATATGTATGAACCAAAAATGTGTTTGTTATTTACATCTCTACGTGTGTGTCAATATTACAGTGTTTTAATCATTCACAGTGGATTTCAGCAGTGTAGCTCAAAAATTGCATTTATGTGTATCTATTTAATGTTTTTTTCTGATTTAGTTTAGATAGTAAATTATGTTCAGATGCAAGCATTTAACAGTTTTTATGGTGAGATTTATTTACAGATGGGACTTTGTTCAGGTTAAGGGAAAGTAATATGGTTCAATACAGAAAATGGCAAGATATGATCATAAAACTATAAGCTCAGTTGGATACATTCACTATTATGTCACCATAATCTACTCATGCACTTCAGTTATCAGTGGTTCAGGCTAAAAATGTGCTGTATTGTGTGTATAACAACCTTAAATTTTGACCTTTAACCACCAAAATCTCAGAATCAGTTCATCTAAGGAAACGTCTGTGACAAATATAAGACATTCCCCTCAAGTGTTCTGAAATTTGGCAGAATGGACACACAAGATGTCACCGTGACCTTTGACCTGGGTGCAGTGATTACATGTAGAGTCCCAGTTATCTGGGTATTGCTTCCAGGTTTAGGAGTGTGTTACTCTGTGTCCAGCTTTGAGGAAATTGTAGTATTTAACGCTAAATTAAACATCAGAAATAACCGTCGGGTTCACCCTGAAATTCAGACAGTAATAAAGTAGGCAAAGAGATGATAATGAGGTATGCAAACAGCTAATGAATACACACTACGCCTTGGTTTTATGTGTGATGCATAGAAGGGTGTGGGCTGGTAATTCTGTTCAAAGCAGTAGATTTTTCCTGAATCTGTCTGGTGTTCTAAACCTTGAGTATATATTATGGGTCTGTGTCAGTGCCTGAACCTCTGCATAATTCAGTGTACAGAAAGTGATGTAGAAGATACTTAACAATTAATGCCAAATAGCTATTAATGAAAACTGTTCTGATATGCAGGAGTGAGTGCATGAATTCAAAGACAGAGACAAGTGGGACATGGGTTTAAGACTAGAGGAACCTTTGTCATTACAAATGTACTGACTTGTATGACAGCCTGTGATCATAAAGGCTCCTCTGAACTTCATTGTGTCTTCACAGAATGTTCTAGATAAGAAGTTGTTAAAAGTAAAGAATCAGCATAAATGTTCTCACCAAAAAATGACCTAGTTTTAGAAGTGGACCCGGCTCAATGTGTTTGCGATGAAAATAACTTTGGGATGTACTATACTGTACATATGCGATTTCATATGTGGGATATGTGTGAAATATGTACTTATATGAAACGGTAAGACAATTCTGATGCTTTTTAGCCTCAGTCTGAACATCAAGCTTCGATTCTTATTCCAAACATTCCCCTGCATTCTAGACGCATTTCTTGGCTGAAAAGGACAAATGAAAGGAAAAAAAAAAAAAGAAAAAAATGTTTATCATCTGCTGCGTTGATAAATAGATAAAAAATGTCACACAAACACAGATAATCCGTCTAATTGCTACAAGACAGGCGCATTTTTCAAAGCGTTTTGTTATTAACTGCAGCCAGCGCTCACAAAGGAGGAACGTCTAGGCAGTGATTTTTTTTTTTTTTCCTTCACCTGCACCCATCTCTAGTGTCATTAGCAATTCACAAGGATGAATTTTAAGACTGGTGTACAGGGCTAATATGATGAAATACTACCCTGTTGTTCAGAATTGATTTGCATTTCATTTCACTATATTACTTGGCGTGAGCATGTAGTTTTAGACAGTTTTCTACTGATTCTGTCGTCACAAAACAGTAGGGTGTGACATATCTGTTCAGCTGAAGTCGTTTCCAGCTGACACAGAGGCGTTTTTTCATGTCACTCAATGACATTTACCAATTTACAGGTTGTTTTTACTGTGGAGCTTGTACAGCCGAGTGGATGGCATAAACGCTTGTGTCAGGTTTTGTGAAGTTTTTCTGTTGTTAGATTTTCTTGTTGCCAATGTGAACGTGGCATTGTTTTCAAATGTGTCCGTTTATGTGTGTGAGACGTGTGTTACTCACTGGCTGATACATCTTAATGGTATTTAATATTATATGTTCATGGCCTTGTCAGAGTAGATCGCTGAGCATGGATTGACCCTATCGATGATCATCTTTTGCTAATTCCTGTCTATATTATTATATTATTACTCATTGTATTTTATTGGGACTTTAATTATATTTGTTATTAATGCGAGGGACAAGGACCTTAGCGGAAACGTTAAGTCAATGTAGACATACTTAAAGTTGTAATACCACTGACAGCCACTGGGGACGGCGCTAAAAAGCCTGGGCTCCTGTCGGCTTACGGCAAAGCTTTTGCTAAAAATACTATGTCAATAATTATTTCCAGGAGTCATTATGGTCTCATCTGTTTTAGCTGGACACTCTAAATAGTGATGTGATCCATCTCATTTTTTTTCCCCCATTAACAAGATCTGAGAGCAAATAGAAGAATTGATTGACTCACCTGCCAAGTCGGGCTTTCAGGTTTTCTTTTTGATAAATAAAACACATTTTCTCATCAGATTGTGCAGTTGTAGTTATGGATTACAGGTTCCACTATCAAGAATGTAAAATTCCTTTTTTTTTTTCAGTTTTACCAACACAGTAAGCTACCACTTGGCATTAGCTCTCTCTGAGCCTTCATTGTACCGTAGTTTTGTCCCTTTTGTCCAAATATGGTCACCTCTGCTTTTAGCTAACATGGTAATGGCCAAACCACAAACTAGTGGCTTCAAAATAGCAATTTAGAAATGATGGGTGGCGTCATGGTTCCTCCATCCACTAATTACATACATTCTATGTGTTAATCCTCTCTAATGCTCAGCTTTACCAAAAAGCTTTGGGGGGGGGTGAAAAAATGTAACGATGGAACATCAGTCATATATATTGAATATTTTAATGTCTGTCTCATACGGAGCTTCGCTGAAGCACTTTCACATCACTTGATCTTTTAAAGGCCTATCACTCCGCCAAGCTAAAAATTAAAACTAAAAGCACGTAGCACTTGAAACATCATTCCCCAAGCTATTAACAGGAAATACCGTGAAATGTTTTCAACTGTAATATACTGTGTATGATGGCCAGTAATAAAAATATGTACAACTCATTGAAATACTCAATAGTTGGTGAAAATACATCTTCATTCCTTCACTCATTATCAGTACAGTCTAACTTCACAAATATGGGACATATGTTAGTGGAGCATTACATATTTGTGCTTTTTTAAGGATGTATTTTGTTGATGCTAATTCAATTTAAACAGGCTACTGACTAGTGACTCATTCTTTACAATTTTGTACCCAAGAATGTGTGAAAACTATCTTCTGTCACCGAGCTAAAGGCTAAAAAGCTGCCTGCTTGAAACATTGTCGCTATGGCAGCAGTGCAGAGCAGCGAAAAACCCTTACATTTTAAGGTGGAACTGAAGAAACGGAATGCATGAGCAGTGCTAAATTTTTTAGGAGACCTTTACTTACAGCAGTTTCATGCATGTGATTGAAAATCTGCTGTCCAATCTCAATAACCATCTGGGCTTATGCTGACTTTCCCAAATTTCAAGCTCCTCTCCAAAAAAAAAAGAAAAAAGGAAAAAACAATATTTCAGTGTGTGGAGCTGACAAAGAAAGAGGTTCATTTCACCTGAGCCAAAAATAAGAACCTCAGTCTGTCCTCTACCTTTACCTATGCTGTTGTTATGCTCTCAAACCTTTTTACTGGTGAGTGCATGTTGTTGTGTTGCGGCTCCAGCCGGCATATCTCACTGCCCCTTATTGCATTTAGACTAGAACCACGCACATTATCCTGTGTATGTGCCGCTGCTAATGTATGTTTGAGAGCGAAGGAGTATAAGCCTCTTTGTTGATCTCCCCACTGCGCTGGAGTCACAGAGCTGAGGAGTGAGAGGCAGGAAAAAAAGGAGAGAATAATGATGCGAGAGAAACACAGCAGTGGATCCCCAGTCCACCCACACTGCTCAGCACAGCACAGCACAGCAGCAGTGCACTTTTGTCATGTCTTAGTTCACAGCCACATGCAAATGCATAAATCTTTCATCTTAGACAGCGCTCTCACTAAGGAGTCTACACAGACCATTTTGCTCCCTTGAAAATATGTGGCGATAGAAAATAGAATAGAATTCCTAATGACTTTTTATCTGTACAGACAGAAAACACTCCTTAATTATTTGCTCTAAAGCTGAGGAGCGCTAAGTGCCCAATCAGTCATGTCACTTTATTGAATGACTTTGTGTGTTTGTTGATACAGTGTTTTCTTCGCTGGTGATGGTGCCACAGCTTTTGCTCGCAGGAGTCGATACCTTGTCAACATCTTTATACACTGTGTCAACAAGTCGACTTGTTTGGTTAAAACAGAAGTGACAGGATAGTGTCTGCCACCCACCAAGTTTTGGTTTTGTTTTCACATTGAAAGTTTTTTTTTTTTTTTTACAAAGCTTTAAGTGCACTTAAATTAATTCTGAACACCCATCATGCTTCATTTTCTGCCCCAACACATGAAACCTGAAATGAATTGGTAATCTGCTTTTAAAGACAAAGATCCTTGGGTCAGATGACTGCAGCAGCAGCATTTATGTAGATCATATGGGCATCTTGTCGCTATGCATAAGAGCCCATAACAGGGGGATTGTGAGACTTAATCAACATGGTAATGCCATTAAAAGTTTTATGCACATCTATAATGCACAAATGTGTCACAAATTCAGAAAGGAGAGTTCAGGGCCATTTAAACTATGTTTTATTAAAATCACCCTGGATCCTTTCACCTGAAATGTGTTTTTCTCTCTTCCTACCTTTGCCTCTCTTGTTTTACAAGCGTCTTTGGCCTGAAACTTTTGTACTATGTTCAATGACAAATGTCCTTGGAAGTAAACTGGAGGGAGATGAAATTCCCCTTTGGCTTGGAAGTAAGGAAAAGGTGCTGTGGTTTTCCATCCAAGAGCCACAAGCTCTGTTCTAGATGCAAAAAAGACAACATCGTGTTCCCAAAAGTGTTTAGGACACATGCTCCTGGTCCCTTTTCTACACTTTTTATAGCCAGAGCTAATAAAGTACTTAATTCCCATGCCCAGTGTCATCTACCCCTCCCCCCACACAGAGACACACCCCTGCCCTATTTCACAAATGGTATCTCCAGTTGTGCCTATGAACCATTGTATGTAGTACCAAGGTGAACAGACTTGAATGAATTTTTCAATTCAGACATTTTAGCTTTGTGTGTGTTACATGTAACTTACCTCATCAACAATTCAGACCTCATGTATAAAATAAAGTACAACCGCTTTTCCCATCAATGCAGTTCAACATCCACTGCGATGAGGGAGAGATCTCATGCTGACTGACATCTGCATTTGCACACTGCCTTGGACACATCCCATTCTGCAGTCACCTTGTGTTGTATTATTAAGTGATGTGCGCTCTTCCACCTACAGTATTATATACATAACTGACAGGCCTTCAAACTCACACAAACACGTATTTAAAGGGAAAAAAAATTGTGTGGGTGTCTGCAGTTCTGTTAGAGCTAATTAGTGAAATCTTCAGAGCCCTGCTTGAGACAGGTTGCTCCACACTGGGAACAGATGGGGACCGTATGATGCTTTGGCTGACCTGTTTATCCCCCCTGCCTCTTCCGTTGTTGTTCACTTGAGTGACTGAAATGCATTGGTTACAACCCAGGGGTGTGCACTCATACAAAACCATCTAATATAACATGAGAGACCACGCATCTAACCATGTTTTTTGTATGAAAATGTATTCCTCCAGTGGCCGTTGGTGCAAACGTGATGATACATATGAAGCAGGTGAGGAACTGCTATATTGGTCAGTGGGGAGTTTGCTTCCCTGACTGTGTAACCTAAAGGTATGAGATATAGGTCGTGGTGTTTGAAGGCTTTAACAGAGAGAAACACACACTAGCATGCTGAGGTCCTTTGTGTCCATGTAGGTCACCACACAGTAAGAGGCACAAGGTTAAAGGTTCGTGTTTTTCTCATATTAGAAGAGGTGATGCACCCCATCTAACACTTTTCTTCCCTACTCTTCTGTCTCCTTTTGCCATATTTTTTTTCTTTTCTCCTCTGTACAGGCAGTGCTGGCACCTCTGTTGTGTTTAACAAGAACGGCGATGCTCCAGGACGCTATGACCTGTTCCAGTTCCAGATGACCAACTCCTCTACCCCCGAGTATAAAGTGGTGGGGCAGTGGGTAGAGTCCCTCCAGCTCAGGGTATGATGATTTACTGAGCTGCAGTTTGCTTTTATGCTTGGAAATAACTGAAGTATTTAGGCTCTGAATGCTAAAAAGTGTATAATGAGGATTTTTATATAATCTTTGAATCCTGCGCGTGGCACAAAGGTACAAGTGATTTGCATCATAAAAACAGAAGGTGCACAAGGGGCGCTAATTGTAACGGTTTAAATGCAGAGAAAAATTTAATTGACCAAGATGTTTTCATTTTTTAAGATGTCAGATTCACTTATACGCACACGAGCAAAAGCATAGTTAACATTCCTAAAATGTGCTTTTATCCTGTGTTCACTAAGTCAAAAGTTTTTATATTTACTTAGGATTTCATCAGCGGAAAACAAAAATGTGAGAATACACCAAGAGCAGATTTTTAAAACAGAAAGGATCTTTGTGTCCCATTATGTTTCATCTTTGATTTTCTTCTGCAGCAGAGCGTAGAAGGATTAACATATAAGTGGGGACTTGATTTAAAGGTTCAACAATAGTTTGAAAGTCATTTCTTGAAGACGTTGACAGCAGAAAGAATCAAGTAGGGGGAAAAAAAGATAGTGATGTCAGCGCTTATTGTCTTGTTGGGGATCACTTACATCTCCCATCAGGCCTCCTACCTATTCTGTGGAGAAAGGCGGAAAGAAGAAGCACATGTTTTTAACCAAAGTGTCAGGACGCATATGTTCAGAGTTTGGCAGTAAAAGAGCCTGATGTTGATGTTGCTAAAAACTGACACCTGAATACAGACTAGGTGGTTCAGGTTTTACTGTATACGATGGGTTTTGAAATCAATGATAACATTTTTATCAGGTGTAATTTAATCTGTTTCTCGTGGAGAGCGATAAAACTCTAAATACTTTATAGGGAAGGGATTTTAATACGAGACTATGTGAAGATGTTTTTGTCTTTTTGGCCTATTTGGCATATCTGAAAGCGAGTGGATCCCTTGGGATAACACCTTGGATAAGGTATTTTTCATTTTGTTGGAGCTATATGTAACTTTAATTCACCTACAAAAAAAGTACAGACTAATATCAACGTTCAGCACAGACCTAGAGACAGCTGCTGTGCCGCTTTTTAAGTGCAAGGTGTTGGTTTGCACCCAGTGCAATACATCTCAGTGTCACAACACAGGAATTGGCCTGGATGATTCATATGGACAATAAAGAAAGTGATGAGCGTTCTATTTTATTTTAGGGTGAGCACGGATGGAAACTGTGGATGTAATACGATTAAAGCAGAGCCAAAAATCCTATGCAATGCCTATGCAACTCAGATAACACAAAAATATGACATTTACATACAGATGAGTTAACATTTGCATAATGGCTCTCTGGATCACAAGAATTAAACCCAACTAAATCGATTTGATAGCCCAGGTGGAAAAAACATCTGTTGCTGGAGCTTTGAGCTTTGTTCTGTTTTTTTTAGTGTGATTACAAACTAAATGCTGTTAGAATACAATTACAGTGCAATGCAATGCAATGTGCTACTTTATTCAGTAGCAAATAAAGAGCATCCTAATTTAAAGGTTACTCTGCAGTAACAACCATAAAAGAAGAAACTTAATGAAATGCTGTTTTAGCTCACATCCACTCAAATTACCTGTAAAGTCAACAATTATCACAAACCACAAATGAAAAGTATGGCAACCATACGAGTCCAAGGTGTCAAATCTTGCCTCTGGTCTCCATAGCAACAGAGCTGTTGGTCTCATTACTGTTTTCACATTGTGTGTAATCGGGAGGTTTTCCAGAGAGGACCATTCATTGTCCAAATAACAAATGGCACCTTCATGCCCCCAGATAAATGGCAGATGATAATCTATCTAGACACCATAGAAACAACACATTTGTCACACAGATACACACAAAACAAACACACTAGAGATGTGCTTTGGAGAGAGAGAGAGAAAGAGTGAGAGAGTGTGTGCAGTAAAGGTGCTGCCCTGTGTCTACACTTATTGACAGTTGCCACATTTAGAGGAGACTCTGCTATTTATGTCCACAGTTGGACTGGTGCTGCAGGTGTGTCATAACATAGTATGTGATATATTTTCATCTGCAAGTGTTTAACAGAGATGGTGTCAACACTTATATAACTTATGTATGAAAGTGTGTAACAGCACAGTGGTTGAGAATTGTTATTTGTTGATTAATGGTGCACTTAAGTTCAGTTAAATTCTGACATCACTGATAATAATATTATTTCTTTAGCACAAGTAAAGAAATATTAGATTTGTCTTCTCCATCTGGGTACAATGCCTTTTCACATAGTGGTTATTATAATGCAGGTAGTGAAAAATCCAAAATAAAATAATATAAAAAAAAAAATAATACAGGTAGATCACTTGACTCTCTTGAAACAGCTTTTATATTACTGACTTTAGAACAGTTTGGGGGGGAGATATGAATTTAACAACAATAGTTCTAAAACAACAGTAGTTTTATGTCCATATTTTGTTGTTTTGTGTTGTTTGTATGCATGGTTGAGACCGTACTGTGTGATGCTGTCAAACTGTTGAAACACTGCTGTTGTATCTTTTATCTTTTTGTGCTTTTAAAGCCATAGATCAGTGCACTTTCATAATATATCAAAAGATCAGCTCAGAATATTTATCAAAGCAATTTTAGCGGCCTAACAAAATATGCAAGACCCCTCAAAAATTCTATTTCTTCACTGCATTCACGGGCTTACTCAAGACTATAGTTTGAGTTTAAATCATGAAGCACCTCCGGGCCTTTTGGAGATTCAGAATCTCCGATGTGTATGTATACTAGACTTTTTGAATTTCATAAATGAAAATAGCTCTACAAAGTCTAAAATAGCAATTTTCCAATCCCAAGTCCCGTTTGCCTCTTCGCTCTCATCACAAATTTCATACTTCACTGGCTCCTGTATTAAAACTTAATGTCTTTTGCATTTCATTTTATTATTATTATTTTTATTTCACTGAATAAAGGTAAGCTCTGTTGCCATGGTGATTTCAATTACTTCCAAGAGTTAGAAAAGGCAATCCCTTAAAGAAATTGGGAAGAATAACGCTCTGGTTAATCATTTTCTCTACCACTTTTTCAGTAATTCTATTCTTTGGCACTTTCTTCTTTAAACATGAGGAGGGTCATAATAAAAGAACTGTCGTAACAGAGAAGGAATGTTATGTCATTCATCACCTTTTTTGCCATTTATCCAACATGGCTCGTGCTTATCTGCGTGTTGCTAAGCCTCTCTTCCTGCGCTGTGTGTCATCTCTCTCGCAGTTGGAGGAGCTTCAGTGGCCAGATGGGGAGCAGGAGGTGCCTATCTCTGTATGCAGTCTGCCCTGCAAAACTGGAGAGAGGAAGAAGAAGGTAAAGGGCAAGCCATGTTGCTGGCACTGTGAGCTGTGTGATGGCTACCAGTATCAGTTTGACGAGACTTCCTGCAGACTGTGTGCCTACAACATGAGGCCCAACCCCAACAGAACTGCCTGTCAGCCCATCCCCATTGTCAAACTGGAGTGGCACTCTCCATGGGCGATTATCCCCGTCTTCCTGGCCATGCTTGGTATTATTGCCACCATCTTTGTCATGGCGACCTTTGTACGCTACAATGACACACCTATTGTGAGGGCATCGGGCCGAGAGCTGAGCTACGTGCTGCTAACTGGCATTTTTCTGTGTTACATCATCACGTTCCTCATGATTGCCAAGCCTGACGTAGCTGTGTGTGCCTTCAGGAGGATCTTCCTGGGTCTGGGTATGTGCATCAGCTATGCCGCGCTGCTCACAAAAACCAATCGTATCTATCGAATCTTTGAGCAAGGCAAGCAGACAGTCACTGCCCCGCGATTTATCAGCCCCACCTCCCAGATTGCTATCACCTCCAGCCTGATCTGTGTGCAGCTGCTGGGGGTGCTGGTGTGGTTCGCTGTGGACCCGCCAAACACCATTATCGACTATGATGAGCAGAAAACCATAAACCCCATGCTGGCCCGTGGAGTGCTGAAGTGTGACATCACAGACCTACAGATTATCTGCTCGCTGGGCTACAGCATCCTGTTAATGGTGACCTGCACCATTTATGCCATCAAGACAAGGGATGTACCAGAAGACTTCAATGAAGCCAAGCCCATTGGATTCACTATGTACACAACTTGCATAGTCTGGCTGGCCTTCATCCCAATTTTCTTTGGCACAGCCCAGTCTGCAGAGAAGGTGAGTCACTTGTTTTTTTTTTGCCTTCTCTGTCTCTCTCTCTGTCACCACCCTCCCTTTCTTTCCTCCTGCCTTGTTGGTATTATGATTATTATTATTAGTAGTAGTAGTAGTTGTAGTAGTACTAGTATTATTAGTATAATAATAATAATAATAATAATAATAATAATATATTTTTTATCATTTATTTTTATATATATTTTTTATTTTTTTTCCAAACACACCATGAGTATTGAAAGGGAGGAGACCCTCTGGTCTCCTCCCTTTCCCAAGTTATGGCTTGATTTTAGCTCGATTCTAAATTCACATTTACGCCAATGTGCTTGGAAACTCACACTAGGACCACCACAGACAGAAATAGTCATTTAGAGGTGGAGGAAGGCTTGATGCTAAGCACCAGAATCCTGAAATGCCTGAGGAGTGACATGGGATGGGGGTGTTGGCAGCTCCAGAAGCCATTATCTTAGCTTTCACGCCTAGGGCTCAACATATACTATTATGCCTTATTCTAGAGATGGAGACAAGCAGGTTGAGGAGGTGGAGGAAGAGGAGGATGAAGAAGTGGAGGAGGAGGAAGGCAGGGAAAAATGGGAGTGTAAAGATGGGTAAGGGGAGTTTGATTCCATCTCATGACAGCTGCGCTCCCCTCAACAAAGCGTTTGACACTGGGTGCTATTGATGTTGATTGAGAATATGACATTTAGACCTTCTGTGCTAGTCATTGCTTATCTGGGCCGCAACGGGCAGAATACAGATGCATTCATCTGCCGGACTCATGAACCGCGCATGCTGCTTGGCAGGCCGTGTGTACAAGAAGGAGCGGAGGGGAGGTTTTCCACTGACAGAATATCGATGCTGACAGGAAAGTGTTACTCCTAACCTTTTGAGAGGCACACCGTTCAATACCCTTCCTGCTAAGCTACCGCATGAGATGGATCAGAAAGTGATTTTCCTCATCTCAATTTGCTGCTGATTTCATAGATGAATTACACCCTCAGCAGCGATTAGGAGTTCATTATGCTACTCGCGGCGACTAGCAAGGCAGTAATGTGTTTATCTTTCCCCTTTATGCAGTTAACTCTTTCTTTACGCCTCCTCCTGTTTTACCCTCACCTCCAGTTCACACTGCAGCATCTTGTAATGGCCTTTGAGGATGCATTACTGTTTGGTCCCCTGTTACAGCTGGTGTGAAGTGCCTTTGCATGTCTTCATCCTTTGCAAAAATCCAGAGTGTAGTTAAAATAATGGAAAGTGATCGCCTACTGTATATCCATCACTTTAGATTATTTATGCTCAAATTTCTCCTGATGTGCATGTCCATAAACCTTTGGAGGCTAAATGTACTAGTCTATGGTTTGATTATCAGCTTAGACATACTGTAACTATTTTGTGTGTTTGCTTACGTGCGCATGAGACCAAAATCATCTTCCTCACATATACAGTAATAGCCAGGCTAAAATCCTAATGGCTGAATGTTGTTTTAGTTGTGACTGGACTGAGTGGTATTTATTCAACTCAGCACCATTTAGATGCCCCTATTCTCCACACCTGTGACTCCATCTCTCCCCTCCTCCCTCTGCTGCCCATTCAAACTCATGTTGAGGGAAGCCATGCGAAAACGGTAACAAAAGATCACAGAGCATCCCTCTGCATCCTGTGCACCTGCATGTGCTCAGTCAGCTACTCAACACACTCAAGGTAATGACTGTGAGAATTACCAGTATCCAAATTCAGCTGCCTTCATGCCTGGAGATCAGCAGACTTTACAAACGCCCCCCCTTGGCCTCTGTGTTAGTGTTCAACCACAGCACTGACACGTCACAAATACAGGCTCTTACAGGCTCAAAAGGTTATATTCTTGAGGCTAGAAGCAAATAGATGGAATGTTCTCTGCCACTGAACATGAGAACTCTTTTTTTTTCTCTAATGTATTTGACCACAATACAGATGACTGCTTTACAGTTCAGAACAGGAAGATGATGATATAATGAAACGTTTCTTTCCCTGAGGCACAGAAACTTTCGAGTAAAACACCCCAAAAAAATCAGCCTTGCATGAAAGTGGAATTCATGTCATAAAATCTCGCATACCTCAGTACATGTCTGGGAACTACTTAGGCTCCTGTAAGATGGCTTCTGTACCCACATGAACCCCTTCAAGACAGATCACGCTGCCAAGTTACATTAGCAATGACCAAAGAGGCCAAGCAAAACTTTCTCATTCCAGCTTTCAGCAGGTAAAATGAAAATTGCAGCACCTAATCCTCCCGTCTCTCTGCAAACCTCTACAATTGACATGAGTTGGACTTGACACTTGGTGCAGAGATAGGGAGTCTTTTGAAAATAATATGTGAATTTCTCCTGTCTATCACTTGTTTCATGCTTGAAACCTTCAGCAGATTGTACCAGAGGCAGACTGCGGGCGAAACACTAAAAGTGCACTGGAGAGAGTGGGAAAGAAAGAAAGAAAGAAAGAAAGAAAGAAAGAAAGAAAGAAAGAAAGAAAGAAAGAAAGAAAGAAAGAAAGAAAAAAGAAAGAAAAAGAAAGAAAGAAAGAAAGAAAAAAGAAAGAAAGAAAGAAAGAAAAAAGAAAGAAAAAGAAAGAAAGAAAGAAAGAAAGAAAAAAGAAAGAAAAAGAAAGAAAGAAAGAAAGAAAAAAGAAAGAAAGATAAAAGAAAGAAAGAAAGAAAAGAA
Organism: Apogon talboti; assembly: GCA_037367365.1. Classification (NCBI taxonomy): domain Eukaryota; kingdom Metazoa; phylum Chordata; class Actinopteri; order Kurtiformes; family Apogonidae; genus Apogon; species Apogon talboti. The sequence goes on along the minus strand of JAPQRQ010000026.1, from coordinate 13,873,966 downwards.
AGAAAGAAAAAAGAAAGAGAGAAGGAAAGAAAGAACAGTAATAATGTGTAACAATTTGATATAATATTAAAAATGTAAAGGTCCATTGTATGTGGGGTGATATTTTGGATTCAGCAACACTCAGCAGACAGGGGTACTGTGCACGAAATACTAAATAAAAGTTCTTACAGATATAATACATTTTATTTCTATACTTATCAGTAATCTCTGCAGTTTCCTTAACCAAAGAACCACAACATTTCACACAAAAATCATGTTAATATTTTTCATCAGTCATGCAGCTCTAGTATTATATATTGAACCTCATAAATCTTGAACCTAAAGTGAACCTTGAGTACTGATAAATAATAAAAGGTTACATGTCTCAAAACCTGATCTGTTAATACAAATGCTATTGAAATCACCGGCCAATTACATTTAGGTCGTAAGAATAGGAATTATATGGTCCTGTAGACAATGAAATGCAGAAATCATGACTCGTATCGCAATTGCAGTATCTGTCAAATATGCACTGTATAATCACACTATAAATAGACCTTGTCACAACCCTTTCTTCAATCTTCAAGCTCTGAACGTTGTAGCAGGAGGTAAAGCAGGAGGGAATGCCATCCACCAGGAGAATGGAGTCTCCAGTATGGAACAGGACTTTGCAGCTGAAAGCCAAACGGAGTTATTCATGACATGAGCTGGGCTAGAAAGTAGGCCACCCAAAACAACATGAGACATCCAGGTAGTTGAGGGGAGACTGCAAATCTCCAGGATCCATTATTGAAGACATTCTCCAACAGGGCAGAGAGCATCTTAATTGTCACTTAGTGAATCAACTCCTCATCGCTGTTTGCATTTACAGTACTGAACCATGCCCAACTCAATTGCCTTTGCTCTAAGTGTATCCCTGGTGGGTGTAATTATGAGATTTACCCTCAACAGCTTTTTATCTGAATAAAAGATATGTCATTTGTTGTGGCTGGATGTTGGCATTTGGGTTGTCAATGAGATGTAAAATTCAAAAGCAGCCGTTTGATTCCTGATGAGGATGTTAATAAATCATCACTGCAGCTATAAATAGAGAGTTGCCAAGCAGTTGCGAAAATGACTTCATGTATTTATTTATGTTAAAGCAACAGAAATTAATTATGAATGTTCTGTGACAAGCTAAACATTCTAGTGGTGGGTGCGAGGGGCTACGAATTTGGGTCAAGCTCATGAAGAAGCACAATGAAAAACCCTGTCTTGGTGATTACAGGCAGTGAAAAAAAGGAAGACGGATTTGGTTTAGTCTGCTCGCGTGTATGACTGTTATGAGTATGTAGAAAACCTACATTGCTAAATGTGGTTTGTGTGTGTGTGTGTGTGCGTGGGTACTTCTGTGGTTTTGCTTGTGTGTGATGACTATGAGCAAGCACCTAATGCCTTTTGTGAGCCTGCTCCCGAATCAACTCTCCTGCATGGTCAATAAATCAGTTCTGATAGGGTCAGCATTGCAGTGTCTAAGGTATCAGAATCTCATTAAAAGCTTATTCCAGCCGTGTTTAGTTGCTTGCACCAAACTCTGTAGTGTTGCTATGGATACGAGACAGGTTACCAACTACCAAACATAGAAACACAGCGCAGGGCGGGGATTCTGTGGTGATTGTACTTCACGCCATGTGTACTCAATGCAATGCTTTGATCGGTTGCCCCAAAATTTAATCATAAGCTCTGCAAATTCATGGCTCAGGCATTTAGAAATGGCAAAGCATTCCTGTTCTGCTCAGGTCAGAGTGACATAGAACAGGAGTGCATGGAGAGAGGCTTGATACAAGTATTGTGATATTCATACAGTTATTAATGCATGGTGTGCCAGCCACATCACTGCCTCTGATGCTACTGCACTGAGAGACAAGAGGAGAGAAAGAAGCAGCTGAGTGTATTGGCATGTTGATGATATCAGGCATCCGAATGATTGGTGGAGATTGGAAGACAAAGCCACGACTGGCATGTAAATGAGTCGATCTTGTGTGAAAGAAATTACCATTAGTTGTGCTATTTACCAAGAAAAACTGTATGCAAATGGTGACATTTCTTCCTCTCAGTGAATCAGTGAGCATTTCACTGCTCTGCAGATATGATGTGGTAGCTAATGTATTTACAATTGTATCCGCTCCCTGTTCACATTACCAGTCGCTGACTGAAAGGTAGCATATAAGTGACATCTGATGCTTTGAAGTATAGTAGATTAGTGATGAGGATTTGGTGACCTGCTCTCCAAACAATAATTTTCCCTCTTCAAGTAATTCTTTCTCCTCCAGGACCCTTAAATGAAAGAGGCTCTTACATGTGTGCTGAATTACCGACTTCACTAGCTCTTATGACTGCCTTCAAAAAAGACACTACATAAAATCTGTGTTTACCTAAATTATAGTGTGATCTAGGTTATGTAAGCTTAATTACAACCTGAAGATGTGACAGTTGTTACGTAATGTCTGTAGAGGAATGTTATACACAAAGTATTTCAGCAAAGGTACCTGTTTATCGACATGAATGACAATCTTATGAATGATTTTCCCACTTAGCAGAGCAAGAGCCTTTCACAGCTGCACTCCACTGTGCGTAGAGCTGCACAAAATCAAATGTAGACCTCCTTTACACTGTAGATGTGAGGTTTCTAGCCTATACTACCATCTTTATTGTACGCCTGGTGAAATTTACATTAAAACGAGCCAAGCAAGCAGGATCATAATAAAAGAAAGTAGTTGCCCTGAAGATGGGAATGGTGAATACTTGAGGATATAAATGAAAGGAAAATTCACACAAACATGGACTGGTCCTTGTCCAATACTATAGTCCATCAATCTAATTAAGTTTGAGTGGAATAACGGAGGAAAAAGCCAGTGCAAAGAGGTTTGGTTAAAGCTATGGCGATGCTTCTGCTTTTGTCATTAATAGTTCAGTCAGTCTGTGATTTTTTTTACTGTTTGCTGCCATCGCATTCTGCATTAAAACTACTGTTTTTGCTGCTCCCTTTCAGCTGTACATTCAGACCACCACCCTGACCATCTCAATGAACCTCAGTGCCTCGGTAGCACTGGGCATGCTCTACATGCCCAAGGTGTACATCATTATCTTCCACCCTGAGCTGAACGTACAGAAGAGGAAGCGTAGTTTCAAAGCTGTTGTCACAGCTGCCACAATGTCATCACGTCTGTCCCAGAAGCCCAACGAGAGGCCCAACGGAGAGGCTAAAACTGAGCTGTGTGAGAACCCTGCAGCTGACCCCATGAGTAAGTACAGCAAGAAGAAAATACCCATGTGGGTGTACCAATAATGGGCGATAGTGGGCTTTTTCCATGTCACACATGCTAAAGCTATTTCTGCAAACATCGTGCCAAGTACACTAGAGTTTTCTCACTAGCCATAATAAAATGTGTGAAAGCAAACGCTATAGATGCATGCATTTCATACCATGTATTTGTAAGTTAGAGTGGGCACAAACTGTAACAAAAGAGCCTGAAGCTGAGATCCACATGTACTGCAGAAGTGTATCAATTGATCTTTAAAGTCAACTTAACGTCTTTCTATACTTTCTCATATTTCATTCTTGTACTACAAAGTCCCATTCCAGCCATTTAATTGGGTGGCTACTTTCTGTAAAAAGAGTGTATAATGTCTTATAAAAGGGATCCCGTTATCGCCTCACCTAATAAATGGTTCGACCTTTCGTCGTAGTGCACCACAGTAAGCATGAGAGAAAATGGGGAGGCTTGGTCTGTAAGAGATTTGAAGAAGCAAGGCTTTGTCACCGGGAAAGGAAGGAGATAATCTGTCTCTGTAGCAGTGTGTTACTCATACTACCCTTCATCTGAATGTGAGCATGATCCTGTTAGCAAACATAATACTGGGTATTAGTACATGAAGTGAAGCCTATATACTTCAGTAGATATATAATTAAACTATTTGTGTTGGATCAAAACACCACATTAGAAAAAGAATGTATGAAAACTACCTTTTAAAAAAAAAAAGCCAAAGTTAGAATTCAGACACGTTTCCTCTGAGGCTCTTTGCTCTTCTCTAGTTGTCAGGATGAAGACAGGGATGACTGACAGCTCATGCAAATCACACAACACAGGCCTCTTCCTTTGCAACACTTCCAATCACACAGAGCGATCATGGTACCCGCAGGTGCACCAGCCCCTCAACCCCTCTTTGAATTATGCCTGTGAGATGAAAGATTTTCATGGGAATTTCTCCAAACATCTAACAGTTGCCACACTCATCTGTCATAAGCTCAATGAGCTTATGTATGTGTGTATGCATACAACAGGGATGTGCATCTAGGCATGCAGTTCTTTCTGACTAGATGTGTGAGTTGTGCACATACAAGTCAGAAAGCTGATGTTGAGTGTATCAGGGGATGGTGAGCATATCCTTGGCAGTCACACATGTGGCGCATCGAGCAAATGCACTCTGCATAGAGGGTGAAACCTTAACATCTGTCGCAGTACCACATCAAAAGTCCCCAAGCAGGGCATGCAGTCTCTGGGAGGACCGCCCAAAAGTGCACCGTGTCATCTGTTCTGTGTGTCTCTCACCTTCTGTCTCTCCTACATGGATGTCTTCTCGCCTCTTCTCCCCTCCCTACATGATCTCTCCTCCTATTGCCCTTCTTTTTTAGCAGCAGTGGAAGTGACATTTATTAATGGCGAATTTATGTGCATGACCGCCCCGAAACCTGAACTGTGGCTCCTCCATCCCAGGAGACTGTCCGTCAATTGCTGTAACCATCAGAGCGCCAAATACCTCCCTTTTAGGGCCTATCAGTGCTGTATGAAATGACTCTGAGTGATATGTAGGAATAAAGAGCTGTAGCAAGATGGCAGATTTACATTTGTATCGATTGTATTTGTTTATCTTCAGTATTACATCTATAAAAGACAGATGGATTCATCCTGTCAGTGTAATTCAGAAATGTATCCTGAGCCATTTTACAAATACAAATACTCACCAATTTAAAGAAAAATTCAAAATAAAAACAATAAGGATATGCTGAGGAGCTAATGCTTTCAGAATAATTTTATGTCCGGAACAATACGTAAGTGAGTGAAAAATTAAAACAAATAAAAATAAATATTTATTATGATACAACACTGAGAAATCACCTATGAGGCTGATGTTACAGGAAGCTAGTCTTAATACCACACACATGAGCACACAGCATCTGGCTCAAAAAGACTTTCAAAAGCTTTAAAAGAATGTTTATGGTTCACAGCAAGAGTGTGTTGTACATTTACTAATGTTTTATTCATTATACTTGCCGGCCAGGACCACGAAATACAGCTGTAAAGAAATGGTGCGACTTTAATTGCATAGCCCAAGGGAGTTGGTCACCATAGCAACATTAAAGCAGCAGAATGAGAATTTATAGCAATGCCTGTGATTAACACGATGTACATCACCCTTCTCCACTCTACAGAACAGAACATTCTCATGCAGATCCGCACAAAGATACATAGTACACGTTGCAGATCTCTGTACTTGCTGGCCTGTTGTGTTTATTCGCATTTTCTTGTACCAGTCTTAACTCTCAGAACATCCTGCCCTACAGTATCGACCTAATCCACAGACTAACTTCAAATCTTAGCTAAAATCCTTCTATAAACACATCAGAAAAAAATCATCCCTCTCTCTAGCTTTTAGAAACTCAAATTGGTTCTCATAAAGATAGATATGCTCGAGGATGAACAAACACACAGCATCTAGGCACTCAGCCACATTCTGTTATGTTTCCATGGCAATCCAGACTGGGATCACATTGCTTGCCCTAGCATTTGTTAGGTGCCCACTTGTGTGGTGTTTGTGTTTTTTATCACTAGTTAACATCTGAAAATAGAAACCAAGGCTTTACACGGGGGCATTGTGAGTTGAAATGATACACCAAGCCAGAAAGTATTGCTGCTGATTGCACACAGCTGGTGTTAAGAATGCACAGCACAGTAGGAAGAGTTTGCTGAAGCGGATGATGTTTACTTGTGTCTGCTTGTGAATTGCATTTTTTTTTGTTTGTTTTGTTTGGCATTTGCGCTGCTCAAACTAAAGCTGGTTTCTGTCTCTGTTCTTAGGTCAAGCAACCAAGAAAACATATGTGAGTTACAACAACCTCAGGATCTAATGTGCTTGAAACGAGTACTGTTTGTCCTTCATCTGTGACGGCGACAGAGGATGAAACTTAGGAGCAGAAGAGCTAGACAGAGACAGGAGAGAGAGAGAGGGAGAGAGAGAGAGAGAGAGAGAGCACAGGCGTCCCAGCACCACCTGCATTACCTATGCACTCCAGGACTGTGGATAGCATTCAAACTTCATCCCGAACATGATACATGAGTCCTGACAGAGACTTGCACAGCTGTAGGGCAGTGTGGCTGGGTCGAACAAGACTGTAGGTAAACTTGTGTTGTGGCCCCCTTCTCTATGACAGAGAACACCTTGCCTGCTAAAGGGGTCACTGTGAACGAGGACAGCTAACACAAAGGACAGCGGATCTGCTTTCAAGATATTTTTTTTGAAATGTCATTAAAGCCATATTCTATTGGGGTTCCCATTATCCGATTTTTTTGTTTGTTTGTTTGTTTGTTTTGTATTGTTTCTAAGTGATTTCTTCTGTGCCTATTTTTCTCAAAGTTAATTTAATTACCTTGAACAGTAAGCTCTGCCACATACAGTATTTTGTTTTACGGAAAAAACAACTCAAATCCGTCCCAGATGATTATGTTAGAGTGAGGGGCATTGTAAGTATATTTTTTTTGTAAATATTTGAGAGTATTTTCATGTTTGGAGTACAAAAATAGATATCCAGTCTTTGTTCAGTTGGATTTGGATGGTAATGAAAAGCACCACAAAGTGTTCACTTTGCATGTGCCAATGTATGTCTGTTCTATTTGATGTAAACAAAAAAAAGAGAAATAAATTCTGAAAATGATAATGAGCTTCAGTATCCTTCTGCAGTTTGTTTCTTTACCAGAACTGACCTTCATTGAATGACAGAATATGGCTTTAATCTGTTGTTGAATTGACTCCTCTTGTATCTGCAAGCATGTTTGTTTTATATAGTTTTCGTACTGGGTATATTATGCCTAATTATGGTGTGGGAAACATTAATATCAGAGCAATCATGCAAGTACGTTGTGATGTCTGTCAAATTATGAACATGTAATAAAATCATTTTGTTATCTTTTATACAATCAAACCAGGCAGCTTATCATACTTATTTCTGTGCATGTGCATGTGTGGGTCTACGTTTGTGTGAGCGGGGCTGTTTGTATACCATGGCAGGATGGCGTGCGGAATGCTTAAACTGATGTACGGAGACGAATCATTAATCACTTTGTTGTTTATGGCTTTCTGTAAACTGATGGAAATGTCATGTGCTCGTTTACCGTCTCACCCTGCGACAGGGCACATTAGTGAGCTCACTGAGTAACGCTGTCAAGCAGAGGAGATGAGACCCTGCAAGGGGAGCGGATGTCCACTGGCTGACTCCTTTGCTCCTTCCGTCTTATTCGTTGTCTCTGCCTCTCCCTTCCCGTTGCTCCTCCCAAAGCCTCACCACCAATATGAATAATGTAAGATGTCAGATCAATTTGTCCTCTTGATGACCAACTCTTATGAGCTAACCACTCTTTATTCCTGTACATGCCTGCGAGCATAATGTTACTATTTTCACTATTGATTATTATATAAAAACATGAATAGGCCATGCATGAGAGACTTCTGTTTCTCCACCCTGTAAGTGACTCCCTCTAGGCTGTTGCATGGGCAAATAATATATGACGAAGAGACGCTGATTCCCATTTTCTATTTGTGCTGCTGTCTTTGTGTGAGAGAGTGTGAGTGGGAGAAGGAGAGAGGTAGAGATAGAGGTAGAGAAAGAGAGTAAGAGTGGGAATGAGATTACCCTTACCCACACAGGTTTTCTGTTGTTTCTCTTTCCATTTGTCTGGCAACTCTCTCAGCTCCTGTGGGACCAGATGGTCTTTACTTCTCATACGCACAGTCTGTCATTTTCTGTTGCACACAGCCAAGAAAAATCCCACTTATGCCCAATTAAGACTAGCCTCTCCCCCACCAAATTAATTGCCTATGTCAGTGTCTGTGTGTAAGTAATCAGTAGGGGCTGGGCAGAGTTTAGATTTGCAGCTCAGCAAAAAAAAAAAAAAAAAAAAAAAAGGGACGAAATCCTAAATTGCTTCAACAATAGGATTTCGGAATTGATACTAAGCAAAAACTAACAGAAGTGCAACAAATTAAAGACTGAACAGATCACATGAGGGAGGTTTTTTTTTTTTTTCACTTACCTAAAAATACAGGAAGCGTGTCCTAGTGCAGCTCTGAACTCTCAAGGCTCCTACGTAACAGCCCACCTGCTCGGTACGCACCTGTTCTGTAGGCAGCAGTTTCCTGGGAGAATCAAGTGGGAAACATCAAAGAGAGGAAACTAATCACAGTGGACTGAGAGCAAGGCACACTCCACAAGGACGACTTAAATGTTCCAAACTCCAAAAGCTGGAAGTCACATATTATTATGCGTGGAGCATTTGAAGCTGAACAATTGGTATTTTAGCCTGTCTTTAGAGTCCCTTAAAATGTACACAGCGCCGGCTTGCCAAGAGTTTAGACTCTTAAGCGCTGTCTAGGCAGTCACAAAGTTGTCCAAACTGTCTTAAACGTGTAAGAATTAGAAGTCTGCGTGACCCAATTTGGATGACAAGGTGACACTACTGTTCTGTGAAATGCACATTTCAGTGAGCGGCTTGCGTGACATATAACAGTCCCGCGCCAAAGGCTCAGGCTTTCTTCTATCTAAGTTTTCATGTCACTTCGGCCCAGCTCCGCCTTTGAGGAAAGCCTTCCTTATCTTGTCAGAACTCCTGATGCGCTCTTTCACAGACAATTTACTGATGCTGAGTCTAGATTAGCTCTGTTTCATGGCTCCTGGGCCCTGGGCTCTCCTATCTCTCCATAAATGTCCAATTATCCAACTCCAGCCAGAGTGAAACCTTATCTGCTTCCCGTCAGTGACCAACTGATATAA
>JAPQRQ010000026.1:13844500-13864882 GCA_037367365.1 Apogon talboti | reverse complement strand
GGGGGGGTAAAGATGCTCTTCACTCGTCTTATTCCCCTCCTGCATCTTGGACCCAAAATGTTCATATGATGCTTTGTTTTCCAGTATATTTTCTCTTTGTCTGCATCTTTTATTTTAGTCCCACAAAATTAGGCCAGTTACTGTAACAGTGACAGTGGGATTTTATAATTAGTTATAGGGAAAAAAACAGCCATTGGTAAGACTTTAATTGCATCACCCGCATCTCAGCATACTCACTGCGCATAATTATCATGCACTGGAAGATCACAAGTGAATTTTGTAAGAGCTCAGCAGCTGAAATACAGTGTTTGTTTTCCTGCAAGGGTTCCAAGAAAAAGATACACTGCCCCCCACAAATTTTTTTTTTATTCCCTGCGAATAAATTAGTGAAGGGTCACTGCATGGCATTTCTTATCTTTGGGTCCACAGAGCTACTCCTTGGCCTGCTTAGGCTGTGTGTGTGTGTGTGTACATGTGTGTGTTTGTCATGGCATTATTGCATTTTTAATCAGCAGAAGAGACCAGGCATCATTCTCATCACATTAGTGTCTACTGATATTTATCCCTCATCTCTCTCCCTCCCTTTCTGTCGCTCTCACCCTTTACTCCTGGGGGAGCTGGGTGGGTGGAGAAAATACCTTTGGAATTTACTCATTTGACAGTCATTAGAGATATGGATTCTGACAACACACAATTAGCTCAGTCACCTCCTTTATCTTCACTCATCTTCAGCTGGGGGACTGACTACATGTTGCCTCCACTGTACTATGATACCTCTGTTGTTGTCTCCCCCTCTGTTTCTTTGTGCCTTCCCCCTATATCTATTCGATATTCAAACTTCTAATTTCATCTATCCTCCAGTTAATGATTATTTGAAAATTACATATCTGACTTCATAAATTTAATTGACTACTGTGTTATTAAGATGGCTGAGCGAGACGAATGCTCTTCAGAATTTGCAGCTGAGTGGGTTTACTAATCTGCTGCTTTTCCTCAATTTCCTCTGTCAGAAAAATGCATTCATGGAGAAAAGAAGTACAGAGTGCTGGCATATATCTGCTGAATATGTTGCAAATTTGTCATCCTTTTGGCTGCATGAAAGTCGCAACTCACGTTTAGAAGCTTCTGCTTGTGCAAATAAAGTGTTCTGATGGGTTTTTTTTTTATAAACATTTGGTTTTCTTGAGGTAGATGGCAGAAGTGAATGCCAGCAGCATTTACTGGAGCTGATCATCTGTAGCTTAAGCACAAGTTGACAGAGATAAGTGCTGGCTGGCTGTGAAATTTAACTAGAGAGCTAAGCCCTTGATTTGAAGGAGCATGCCATAAACAATGCATTTCCACCTCCCACACAGATCACTGTTATTTCAAAGAAAAGTAAATGCCTGAAGAGAAACAAAAACACTGAAATGAAAATGAATACTCGGGAAAAGACGGATAGAAATCCACATCAAACAAAGATAAAATTGAGGCCCAAAAGGTAGATAAATAAATAATGCACCACACCTGAATTCTTCTTTGTAAGTAAAATAGTAGAAATATAGTGTTATGCTTTTATTTAGTCCTTTTTTTTTTCTTTTAGCAATTTTAATTCATGCACATAAATCCTTTACATGAATCTACCTTCAAAGCTTTAAAGCTAAGCATTTCGCTCTGGGCATTGTGCGGCAAGTGTACAGTCAAATGATTATAAATCAATTTAATGTGTGAATTATAGTCTTACCTCGCAAACTACATCGCTGAAGATTGCATGTCTCATTTTTCAGTTTGCAGCAGAGTGTGGAGCGCTCTCCATTTGATTAAACTCTACCCAAAGGCTGCATCAATTATGTATCTTCACAATGGAGTTAATGGACTGCAATAACAGTTGAAGATGACTTGACTAAATTTCCACATGACATGGCAAGAAAAATTTCACTTCAGTAATGTAAACCCTCCTGAACAGCTTGTCTGAGATGATAAAAGATCGGGTCTGTTTCTATCTTATTACACAAAATCACATTTTCCTTTGTTAATTTTACTGTTAATCAGAAAAGCATTATACCTCCTGACAGATCTTTTTCCTCCAGGAGACTGTAATAAGTCAGTATGTGGCCTCTGCCATGTAAGCGGTAGTATGCTTGCATCACTACACTGATGTGTGTGATGTGTGTGTGTGTGTGTGTGTGTGTGTGATGTGTGTGTGTGTGTGTCAGCTTGCAATCCATCCACCTTGTGATCCAGCTTCTATAATTCTGGTCTCTGGGGTTTAGATCCCATAAGTGGACCCTCACGGAGAACAGAAGGGGCCCGCCAAGCCTCAACTACACATTCACTGACCCATCTGGCCATGAGGCCAGCAGGGAGCGTGCAGGCTGCAGAGACCAAAGCACTGCACAAACATCCTGTACTAACATGAGACTGGCAGATCACACAGTGCCTGTTAACGTCTACGCAGCGTACAGCAGACACACACTGAGCTGCTCTCATGTTTTAGTTTCAAATCTTGTGTTCTGTGGACTGCACATAATGACAGAGGGCAAAGGGTTTCCTGCTAAATGCATACCGCAGACTGGAATGAGCTGTGCGGTATGTAAAGTGACAGCGATCCTGCTTGTACGTACTCTGAAATTAAAAGCATCGGTTCATGTTGATTCAGCTGAGAGTTCCACAATCAGGCACAGGTCGGTTCAACATGACATTACAGAGCAAGGGGATTTTAACCTTAATTCAGTGCGGCTGTGCATTCTCCACACTCAAATGCACAGCCATGTAAATGTTTCTAATAACCTCTCACATGACAAGTATCTACCGGTTGCCTTCTTGCCCTACAGCGAGGCAAGCAGCCAGTGCAAGGCAGTATCTGTCATGTTTTCTCCCTCCAGTTGGCCATGAAACCCACACAACTTCTTAAGCTTTGTCATGCTTCTGAAAACCCACAGCACCCACACGAACGGGCTCCCTCCGTAGCTGAAGACGAGGATTTCCATCCGAGCTCTGGAATGGATCCAATTTACGAGATAAGAACCAAAATGCAATTAGTCTACACTTTCTAAATCTGTTACTGAATTATGGAGTCTTGCAGTTGTTCTAACTTATCACACTTTCTAATTATGTGTGACTTAAAAGAGTGCTGACACATTTTATTATAAAGGGGATCACTTTGTTGCTGGTGTACAGATTAATAAATTGCAAATATCAGTGATAGTTTCATATGCAGCTACACGAACTATCCTGGAAGGTAATTAAAATAAACTCAAATATCCTACAATGGTATCTTGTAGTCTATCCACAGAATGTGATAAATGATAATTGCAGTTTTGTGTTTTGTTTACCACATTAAGTTGTGTGCCTTAAGCAGCTAGTTGTTATTTGTCTACAAGAGATATGCAGGTCTCATGCTAAGGTGATTAATCAGTGCCTTCTCCACGGTGTGATGCTACTGCCATCTGCTGATAAAGCAGTGATCTCTGTCTCGGTTTCCTCCTGCCTCACAGACTTGCATTCCCACAACATTTTCCACAAATACAAGCTCTGTAGAGGCAGAACGGACAGATGACAAACAGTACTCAAAAAACAAATGTCCTGCTCATCTCTGAGGGCAGGCCAGTTCATTGTGCCGCGTGTGCACAAAACCATTCATATGAGATTACTTCATTTTTTCACAAGATGGCGCTGCAGTAATGGCTGCATTTTGGTGCAAGGTAGAAGGTAAAGCCTTTATCGGCTTCATCAAGATGACTTATTTTTCCTTAACACAAGCCAGAGAAGGATATTTCTAGTGAATTCCATAAAGACTGATATAAAAATTGCGTGCATGCATTGCGGCAGCCTTAACCAAAACACTACAAATTAAAGATGTTTTGTGGGGGATAAAAATATAAGACCATTGCCAATGAATATGATTGTGATGTATTTTCATGCCCACAAATAAATATGAACTCAGGCATTTTATTTTAAAATGCCTGAAGTAATTACAATTCTCACCAATAAAACTATGTGCAGTGATGAGGAAAAAAAAAATCCTGAATTCCAGAACATTTTCATTAATTATGTGTCGTGGTTACTCATCAGTGATGCTCAGATTTATTAAATGCCGTTCAAATCATTACTTTATAATCACAAATAGGTAATTACTAATTAGCATTATCTAGCACGAAGCAGCTCCATTATGAATGAGTGAGGAGCTGGCAGAGGACATTTGGAAAGTGAATGTCATTAATTCAACAAATTGAATGAAACCAAATACAAATGTGCTTCATTTTGTGTTGGAAACTGAAGCACAAATGATGCTGTTTTGCACCTGCACGGGTCTACGTAGTATTTTTAATGTAACAGAAAAGTTTTTAAACAGACTGACTCATAAAATATTAAATGCATATATACACTCCTTGCTGGTTTGACAATTATCCTTTATCACCCAGTTTGTTTTTAAATTGTGCTTTCAGCCTAATGGGAAACAGAGTGCCACATTTCTTGGACTTTGGGCATCTAATGAGGCCTATTACTGGATCGTCTGCATCATGTGGTGCTGCCCATCATACCCTCTCTGCTATTCCCACTGCTGAGTAGCAGATCACCTTACAGCTTCTTCAGGCACTAGGGTGCATTCAATGACTGATGAGTTTTTCTTTTCTTAATCAAAAAAGTTTGTGTCAATAATAAGTATGCAGTGGAAAATAATTAGCCTCCTGTTTGCAGTAAGAGCTTAGCCAGACATGGATGTGGGGCTGTAATTATAATCTGTTGTGACCCCAGGAATTATAAACATGCATATGAAACGCCAATTTTGATTAGTGTTCCGCCAGTGTTTAAAGTACAGCAGGTGTTGTATTACCACTGATGTTCATCAGTCAAAACCTGTGGCGCAAATTCAGCTAATTAGGTAGCAACGCATTTATATTTACCTGTATTTTATCTCATATGTGGAAGATAAGGATTGTATTGAGGACAGCGGTAGTTTTGTATGCAGAGCTGCAAACCACAGACAAAGGGTTTTCAAGTGGAGCGCATCAGAGATGTCAACAAACCGAAAGGTCAGTTCTTCTTATAGCTTTTCATAAGGTTATACATTTTTCATTACATAAAGTACCTTTAATTCCTCAATATATTTTTAATGAGTAGGGAAGGGGCTGATGAAGTTAGAGATAGCAGGGCATAAAATAGCCTCAGCTCTACATTTTGAAACGCCCTCATTACCTTATACAGTTATTGATTAGTTCAACTCCATTTGCAGATTCAAACTACCTAACTGCTCTCACAGAGAGTATTAATAGAGGGATATCAGCAGACACGCAATGAAAAGGGCATAGTGGATTGTTTCAGGTCCTTTTTTAGTACCCAAGTTACTGTATGGGACATAAACTGGGCAATAAATGTGAAAGTGTTTTCGTGCATTTTATAAAAGTTCACTTTACTATTTTTTTAAAGCCTGCCTTACACCACAAGAGATGAAGTATTCGCTGCTTCTGTAGCCAACAGTGAACCCAGTTATGTTGATGTGCACGGCCTTGGTGAACCCAATAGCGCAGCTGTCAGTTGTCTGAACAGCATCAGCATAGAAGTTGACTCCTGTCTATCTGCCAGTGGATAGCAACTCATCAGAGCTCCTGCTAGAATGAAACATCAACCCACCACTGTATATTCAAAGCCTTTCAGATGTGTGCCTGAGGTGCAGAACAGTATACACTCTTGTTTAATTGCACACTCAGTCGTAGGTGGTTTTATTTATTCTTTGAATAAAAGCACATATAAGGGTTAAGTATCAACATGTCTGTCTGACTGTATGTGCACACTGTATATGGTGCGTTTAAAAGCTCAGTCAATATTTTATGAACAAAGCCTTTAAGTCATGTCTCTAATATCCCTTGCAAATTAGTCGCCCACAGTTGGATAGCTGGTGGCTAATTGGCAAATGATTATTATATTCATTAAAATATAACCTACCTCATAATTACTAATTGTGTGTTGTAATATAATAATTAAGACTAGTATGACTTAGCAAATGACAGTAAGTCAGCTAACGTAATTACAACAAAAATTAAAGCAAAACTTTATGTTTCTGAGATTAAGCTCTGCATTCATCATACACAAATTATACATAAATACAGATATTACATGGGAACATTCAGTAGGGTTAGGTGTTGCTAAAAAATATATATAGGAAACCTTTTCAGTAAGTCTGGAGATGATGGATGTAGGGGGCTTAAAGATAAGGACCACTGAGTAAGAGGCAAAAGTGGCTGAACTCCTAAAATAACTTGGCACAAAGTGTACCTGGGAGCCAAAATGACTTCTGGAAGCTTTCTTGCCACTTGAATAATTTTTTTTTCTAGGCCTATGTGACAGCAAATCAAAACACCTTGTATTAAAATGTGATGAAAAATGTTTCTTAAAAGCAGCATGAGTCTGTCAACATGTCGCTGTTTGCTAATAAAACTCTTTTGACCTCTGATAAAAGCCATCATAGTACAAACACAAAGAATCTGAGAGCAGATATTAGTCATTTTTACTGATACTCCTCCAAGGGACGTAGGAACCCAGAGTCCAAATGAGAAACGGCCCACCTCAAAACCTAACAAAGGAGGCAGATCTTTTAAAATATCATACAGTCTCAGTGGGGCTGTCTGTTGTGTATTTAGTTTATTGCTACTAAGAGTTATGACTCATGTTATAGCCCAAAACCAGCCAACCATTAGACGTACTTCTATAAACTCAGACTATGACAAAATACTTAAAAGAAAAGCCACAGAAAGGGCAGTGGTGCTGTTAATACAAAGTTTTTATCTTTGTTTTTGTTTTTTTTTTTGTTTTAAACCAAACTTGCACAGCTTAAAGCCTTTTAGGGGTTACACTTCAAGGGTCATTCTTGTAACCACACTCATTAGCCTGTTTAGTAATTAAGAGGAAGTTAATGAGGAGAAGATGTTACGAGAAAGAGCTCATAAAATGAAGCAATGAGTCAAGTAAACAGTCTGCCACATTATTACTCAGCTTCATATTAACACCTCCAGTCTGATGTGTACACTGACAATTATTTTTCTAACAATAAGTTGTACTTTAATATAATAGTCATATTAAACCCTTTTGTGTTTGTGTTACTGTAAAATCTGACAGGATTTTCATTTTTACTGCAAATGTATTAACAGAATTATATCAGTTGATGTCTCCTTGATTCCTGATAATAATCAGCCCTTAGTAAAATATATCAATTCCTACCACATACATTAACAAAAATAACTCTTTAGTTTAATGCACAAATATCAAAACTGTAGGATAACATTTTATTTCTAGTTTTCTCAAATGAAGGGACTTACCACACTCTTTGAGGCTTTACAAATAGTATTACATTTTATTAATATATTTTCATAAAACAAGTTTAAGACTGTATCAAAAACTCAGTAAAAACATTAGATTTTTAACCATTTTTTCTTATGGTGATATCAGATATGAAATGTACATAATTCACATATTGTTGCAGTTTCTTTGCTCCCCATCATATTGAGACAATGCATTATTTTTTTGTGATGGGTAAGTAAACTTTTTTTTATACCCTCACAAATTATAAAGTCATTTTTTATGATTGTGATCATAAATCTAGACATACAATTAAAAAATAAAATTATTTCCCACTCTTCCCTACCACCCCTTCCCCAACTAGGTTTACTGATAAAACACTAACATTATGGAGTTCTTTAATTTCACAGGCACACTATTATGTACAACCCCTTGTCCCGATGCCTCATCTGAACTGACGACAGGCTGCGCACTAAACGTGACAGTGCAAAACCCACAGGCAGAGCAGTGATAACTGTTGGGCCCACCCCCACCCTTCATACCAACAAAAGCAACAAAATAGAAGACCGTGGATCCCTCTCATTGACCATGTTGCCAATTCTCACCCTGCTGAAAACCAAGAATTACATTGGCCCCATCATTATCGGCGATCAAAGACATCACCTTGGCAACAGCAAAACCACCTCATCTCACAGGCAGGTTCAGTGGCACACACACATTTAAAAAAAAAAAAAAAGTTTATGTAACTTAATTAGGCTACATCTACAACAGGCGTGATCAGTGTATGTAATGTCCATTTTGATCGAGTACCATAGTAGTCTCAGTGGTGTGATGAGTTCAAGGACTCAAAGAAATGTTTTCTCCTTATTGGACTACCACTTACTGTATTCCATTCTGCGCAAGACATATAGTGCAAGGTTTATCAAGAATTTGCATAAGTGCAAGGTTTGCATGTTATTGTCAAGAGGGAGCAAAGCATAGCAAAGAACAGGGAGGGATCAAAGTCTTACAAATAAACAGATTTTTTCGTAAATAAAGTGATTCATGCTTTCAGTTTGGCTTTTTGTCTTTCATCCCCTCTAGAAATAACAGGTGCAAAATCTTAGTAAACCTAGCAGAAGGACAGATAAGAGTGATATAGAACTCAAAGATTAACACTGTGATGGAGAGCCTCAAGTCTGTTGTCATGGTGACATCTGCTCAAAGGCCCTGTGGGCTTCAGTCTCTCCTGCTTCTTTATTATTTTCTATACAATAGAAATAGTACATCATTGAAGATAAAATTGACTCTTCCTGGCAAAAAACAGACAAAAAGGTATACGCAAGAAGTCAAAAGCCAATCTGAAGGACAACAAAAACATAGTGTTGGAATTACAAACTGTTTCCCATCCATTTGCTCTGTGCCAGTAGTAGAATTGTACGATACAGTGTCTTATCCATGATGGTCAAATATATGGGTATGGTTGCCTGCTTCTCTACAAAGTCAAAGCCATTTCTTTGAGCACATGTAAAATTACTCCTGTTTTCAATAAGCATCCCTATATTGCACCTGCTTTCCAAACTGAAAGCACCAGTGTGCGTTAGGGAGGCACATAGGGGGGAGGTGACCGGTATGCGGTCATGTTCTTGGGGCGAGAGCCTTTGCCCTCTATGGGGACAGTAAATGGCGGCGGAGGTTGGTAAGGAGGTGCATTGGGATCCTCGTCTTGATAAATAGAGTACTCCTCCAGCAAATCCTGGTCCAGAAGGGTACTATGGGGACCAGCCATGTTGGGATACTCTGGGGGAGGCAATGGAGGCTTTTCCTCCTGAAGGATGAGAGGGATGCTGGAGGATGGAGGTGACTTAGAATCATCCAGCTCATCAGCGAATATAATGGGCACCCCTTTCTTGATGAAGGTGGCTTGCTCCTCTATGGTCATCTTCCCTTTGCGCTTCTTTCTGTAACAGACCATAGCGATGATCCCTGCTATGAGGAGCAGGGCTGCTACCACAACAGCTGGGATAACGGTGTGCAAGTAGACATCATCACTGCTCACGCGGCCAGTCCCAGGGGACGGTATTGCTGTAGGAAGAACAGGCAATGGAATTTCCCCAGGTGGAATGAAGGTATAGCTCTGGCATTTATTGGTCCCACGCACTGAGATGTTAATCGGTTTAAAATCAGGCTCCATGGCTTTGACAAAGGCCAGTTTAGGTGTGCCTTGGGGATCAGAGATCCTGTTGCTTAGAACCGTGATCTGGTCTTTCGGGCAAGGACTCTGCTGAAGACTGTTATTGGTCCACTCCACTACAATAGAGCCCCTTGTGATGCTTCTCAGGGTCACTGTACTGCTATTGCGATCTCCAAGGGCATAAGCCAACTTTTTGGTCAGAAGAATCTTCTTATGGACATCATTTGTTAGGGATTTAGGGTCACCATGGAACCGAGCAGCAAATACAGCTGAGGGTTTGTCATTACTTGCCCAACGATTGACTTGAACCTCAAATGCATCCATGATACTCCTTCCACCCTTATCAGTAGCTAGCATGAAATACTCATGTTTACCTTCATGCTGCTCATCTGGAAGGCCATACAAAAGCTGGATAGTGCTGTTGAATTGGATCCAAGAGGTTTCACTTACTGGTTCTTTGGGGGTCTTCTTCAAAGTTAAACGCAGCTTATCAGCAGTACCATCCTCCCTGTCATAGAATGTGTCAACAGGAATCTTAACCTCAAAGTAGGTTCCAACCCATGCATTTACTTGATCAATGGGGTTGCGGATCTCTGGACTTTTATTGGAGTCTGGAGCTGGTGAGTAAGTAGTGGTGCGTTTGGGTGGTTTCGCTGTGGTGGATTTTGGTTCCCGGGGAGGTGGGGTGGTGGTTTTGATTTTCTTGGGTTTTCTTGTTGTAGATTGCTTGGGTCTTTTGGTGGTGCTTGGTAGTGTTGGCAAAGCAGTAGCTTCTACAAATGTAGGTCTGGTCATGGTAGGCTGGACAGGTATGGTGCTAGTAGTCCCCAGTACTCTGGTGGGTTGGGGAGGTCCTAAGACAGGTGTGTGGGCTATTTGATCTCTCACCCGCATAGTGGGCTTCACTGGAAGAGGCAAAGGGCCTCGTACAGGGGGAGCAGAGTTGTCTGTTGCTGAAGCAATTGAGGGTGAAGTTGGGGTGGGAATAACTCGTACAGGAGGCTCTGGGTGAGTAGTTGGAGGAAGCAGGGACGGTACTGGAGTAGGAGTGTTGTACAACTGGCGCCTGACCCTTTTCAGTCCATGGGGTTTTTTGTTGACTATGTGCCAGCCTACCACTGGGTAGCCCAGTCTGGCTGACATGGTCCCATCCTTGGCTGAGGACTGGACACTGCTAATGTCAGGGATGCTGCTCTGATCAAGGGCACATCCCAGTTTCCACGACAACAGGGCCCCATTTTCCACCACTTTCTTAGCATTTCCTGGCCCTGCCATGAAAGCAGACATGTCAAATAAACGGTTGTTTACAACAGGGACCACCCTCATGTGCTCAAGGGGCACGTGAGAGAACTTTCTCATGATGCCCAGTAAATTCACCCTCTGTTCAGCAACCATCTTTGTCAAGTCAGCATCCAAGATGACAGTGAGGACAGTGACTGGCTCTTCAGAGCCACAAGTGAAAGGCTGAAGGCCACTGACATCAGACTGCAGAGTAAGTAGGGCTGGCTCAGTATCTGCCCGTTCTTCTGGGTACACTTCAATTGAGAAGACTGTACTGGGGAAAACTTGGCTGCCAGTTTTCTCAGTTACCTCCTCTTCAGACACCAAGATATGATAGACTCCTTTGTCCTGCTCCAGAGCTAGGCCTCGAAGGATGCAGCTCTCTTTGTCCCAATATAACCAGGAAGGTAAAGTCTCCTTCCCCATCTCAGTGAGCTACAGAAAAAAAAAAGATAGTATTACCATTTAATACTATGGGATAGTTTTAGGAAAACAGTCACAAGGCAAAAAATAAAAAATAAATAAATAAAATTTTGCTAGACAATAAAGATACTAAGGGGTATGGTTTTATTGAAACTGCATTGTTTATTTAGTCTCATTACAGGCTTCAAATCTGTGATATGAAAGAAAAAAGCAAGTAAATCTCAGCAGATTTAGTCTATTGTAAACCGTAAGTCAATTATCAAAATCTTCATCTCATCTTTTATTGAAAATGAATAATTAAGATTCATGCAAAAACCTTCAAACACCAAACTGGAGGCTCACATCCTTTGACTATACTGAATCTCTCCCCAATCCCATTCAGTTTATCTAATTTTCTCAATATTAACAGGAAGTAGAGTGAGCTCCTTTTCAAAATAACTATGAGTCATCACTCTTCATTTTGAGCTATTACTGTGTGACAGGATATCATCCTGCATTACCACATGGGCCAATAATCTCATCTCATTCATAAGTCTGACTGGAACAAACTGCACCACAGTCAGTTTCAATGAATACTGACATGGTAATCAAAACTGAACAAATAAATACTATAGATTTGGCATTTACACAGCAACAGGAAAGAGACAGTTGGTCCTACATAGCCATGTTAGTCCTCATTATAGACACTGTTAAGAGTGAATGGTTATTGATGAGATTAGATTATGAGATATTATTTTGATGTGACCACAAGTGCTGATTACACACTTGTTAATTACACATTTGTTTAAAAAAGTTATTGTAAATCAGCACTAACCCTGGGGAGACACATTCACTCATTTCAACAGCTCAAGACCTGAAGTGCCTGGTATTGCATGATTTTTATTCCCATGTCATTTTGTGTTTATTTCAGAGAGAAATAATGCTTTGTATGTATGATAATAGTAAACATAATGTGCTGCGCACTAGGCCCAGGGGTAAAAACTAACTTGAGTTTTATCTAGTAGCCAAGACTTCATTAGATGTCTTAAAGTTGGTGCCACATGCACTAATACACAGTAGCGAAATCTTCAGTATACTTACATGAATGTTACAACTGGCATTTGCAGGTCCTGGTGGGACCCTCAACTGGAACACCTGGCCCACAATTGCAGAGGAGTCAGGGATGCCAGTGTGCACAGCCCCGTTCTTTGTAGAAGAGTCCGGGGTTGGTGTAGGTGGCCCCTCACCAACTGAAGACACTGCAGCATGGAGTTCAGTGAGCACAGAGGACTGCATGGAAGCCTCTAGTTCCACTGTCATCATCTCCACCAATGTCTCTTGCTGTTCGGGTACATTGCCGTGGGCCATGGTCACCAGAAGTCCTATTACCAAGGTGATAGTCCTGCTTAAAAGAGGCCGCCCCCTCCCCGTCTCTCCGCTGCTCATGTCTCTCCGTTTATAGTGCATAGCAATAGGCCTTTGGGCTGCCCAACAGGTGTCTATGAACAACTGAAGAGGCCACATGCACTGAAGTCAGTCTGATGATATGCTCGTGGTCAGTTTGCCTAGTTATCGCTTTTTCTCACAAACGCAGGGTTTTTCCTTTGCTGTCTTCTGTGATCCATACAGAGATTTTTGGCAGCCTTTTAGACAGCCATGTCCACCAGCTACGTGAGAAAAGACACAAAAGGGATATATTTAAAATGGTGTGCATCAGGAGACAAAATGGAAGAAAAAACATCACTGAAAGTGCATTACATTAACTGCTGTGCCTGAATTTTTTTTTGAAAACACTGCCAAGCGCAGTATTTAAATCACAGGAGTAACAATTTTTGGATAAAAGGTAAAATGTGTCACACTGTATCATTATAAATGAAGTATTGGCGCCACACAGATACCAGTCCTACAAATCACAGTCTCCAAGTGTAAGGAAACATACTTATTTGGTACAGACATCAGCAAAAATCAAATCATTTGTATATATTTTTCAGTGAAAATGAAATGCATTATTGACCTTTCCCACTACAGTCATGACTCATATCATAATCAAAGCATCAATTTTTTGTACATCATTCCGTCCTACTCATTTCCACAGTACAATTTCATAAAGTAATTAGTGATATTCATAGATTTAATTATAACAGGACAGATTACTTCAAAATACATGAGATAATCAACACAGTAAAAGTGGATCGATATGGCAATAAATCAAACTGGTGACACACTGATCTAACATGAAAATAGATGGCAATTATTCACATCCAGTCAATGGCAGATACTGGGGGGCAAAACACTTCCATTTTCTGCCTCAGCACACATGTCCATTTCCACACACTTCTTTTTCAAAAGTGATAAACATTGTTAAAAAGGACACACTGATCCCCCTACTGATCTTAACTTCTGTCACGGCATTTTCAGTAATAGCAATTCTCATGAGATGCATGAGTGTCAAAGGTTGTTTGTCTTGGTTGTAAGTTTTAATTAGGTGCCCTGGGGGTTGGAATTAGAGTCTCCATTGTACTGACCCAGCCAACCCCAATCCTGTAGCACTCAGAAATGGGCAGAGGAGGGTCAGCCAACTGCCTGGAATCCTAATGCCTGACCAGTACAAGGCTATGACGTCACCTTAGACTCTCCCAATTATTGCCTGAACTCAACTGCTCCCAACAACAATAAGCCCCTGGGAAAGGCCTGTGCGATGTGGACAAAACAAATAATTAAAAAATCGTCATTTTCTAAAGCTAGGGGTGCAGTCTTATTTTGCAATTATTTAACCGATTTGGCCCTTTCAAAAGTCTACACCTCTCGCCATTATGTATTTTTAATAATACATAATGGCCATTTAACAACACACTAGAGCTAGATTAAACAACGAACAGCATATCCATCAGGTTAATGACAGACAGACAAGCATCTCAGAAAACAGCTTTCTACAAAAACTGGGCTGTTATTAGCTAGTATTATCTGTCAGGTTACATGCAACTCCCTGTTTTTCACATAAGAAAATATTTCATGAGTTTCTAGACAATCTCATGATATTACAATGGCCTGAATACCAGTGATATTACTGTACGTTGCAGGGAGCAGCACATTATAAGTTGTCTGCAAGAAGAATGATGAGCCAAGCAATTATGATTAATTTTACAGCCAATTTTAGTTTTTTGAAAGCATCCGTCTCGACTAAATTGTTTTGTTTACAACATGTTGCCTGACTACTGCTACGTATATGAGTCTTTAAGTGTTAAAACACTTTTGGTTCATTATAAAATGCCAGTGGAACAAATGAGGCTGCTAAAGTCTTTGTAATTAATGGGAACCATTGAAGCTGTCACAATTGTATGTACAGTTTAGAAAATGTGGGCTAGTGTTTACTTCATCAATGAGCAAATTTGTTTTCAGTCAAATACCAACAAAAAGTCATTACACCACAGCTTATCTGTTCCTTCAGAAACCTCAGAAAACTTGTTACAGTTTAGTTGGAAATAAATTTTAAAAGTGAGAAAAACTGTGATTCAGATCATGTTTCTGCCTTAAAAAATTGTCATATGATCTTTAGTTCACCCTCTCCTAGTCATGTGTCAAACCACCTCAGGAAACAGCTTGAGTTAATGTCACATTTGTGGAGGATGATGATAAAGCTCTTTTGTGAAATCAAATTTTAATTAATATTATAAAATATATAATTATACTGTGGCATTTTAAATCCCATTTACTACCACAAGTTTCCGTAAAGAATGAGTTTCAAAGAATGAAAAAAATGCTGAAATAACATTAAAGTTGTTTAATGATAACTAATAAAACTACTTGCTACAATATTTCAAATGGATTTTCATTTTTGCCAAATGACAGTTAGCAAAAGATAAACATTGCTGAATAAGGATCCCATAAAATGGACCAAAATATATACATTTACTATAAAGTGGATGAGATCAGATGGTCAGCATCATCACTTCCAGATGAACTTAAGACTGCATTTCCTCATTTTAGATCTAGTCATTATCCATACACATAAATGCATGGTCGACCACACTCTGGTTCTTCTCAAAGACATTAGCACATAAAGCTTCAGTTAAGTCTGATTATCTCATTTGCTTTCTTCTACTCTTTCCTTTGCAGTGCTTCAAAAGTAGTCAGAGTCAATAACAAAAGAAATTACCATTTAAATGTAAATCCAAACAATGACACCATTAGTGATGCCCTGGAGTCAGACAGACCTACATCTATTTAGAACGTGCTCATATGGAAAAATGACATCAAGTGACAAATCTGTAACAAATCTAAAACTGGAGGTATTTAGAGACCCATTTAATAAAACTTGTTTCCAATCCATGCCTGCTAAAAAGGTGGCTTAGTAGACAGTTGAGGCAATACATTTTCCCTGTTGCACAAGGCAGAATTCCGTTCATCGTTACAAGTGGGAGTGAAGAGAATCTCTGCAAGGCTTAAATTCCACTGTTACAAAAACCTTCTGCTGTAAACATGTGGTGACTTAGAACTTGACCATCGGTTTAAACTTTAATAGCCATGTTTTCCTCCAAACATACTGAATGACTGATTGCTTTATTCTTCTAACCTCAGCCTTTAGAAACGCCGATAAAGACAGAATATATTTTTATGAATTGTGCAGCATGAATCATCTGACCTTTTTAACAAACCAATATTCAGCTTCCTGTTGTTGTTACAGTTAACAGTTTCTTTTGAAATGCTTATCTTTCTTTTTTCTTTTCCTGTTCATTGTCCACAGCATTTACATCTGTAGCTCATCATATAAAAAACTAAGACCATCTACAATGAAGCCCATCTCAGCCAGACTATAGGTGATCTGCCCAATACTATCACATTCCTAATACGACAGTTTCTAGTGAGATCTCTGAAAGGTAACACTATTTCCATTAAAGATTATTTTTGTTTTGAAGAACTGATTAATATCTGGGTTATTGGATAATTAAACTAATGTTAAACAAAAGTTGTAACTGCCAGTAAACAATACATTCTACTTAAAGCATCTTTTAAGAGGTTTTGTGAAAATGACATCCCAGTGTGCACTCTCCTGACAATCAATTTGTCAACCATTCTTCTGGAGAGACTTGGTATTAACACAAGAAATCACAGGATTGGAAATATAAAATGTTTGCTGCTTGATATGTTACCCTGCAGATTTGCTGCTGTCACTAGAGTTGCAATGTATAAAGGGTAAATCATGTTTGAAAAGACAGAAACATCAGCTAATTTGTCCAATTTGTCAGTTTGTCGACATAGGGTGGATTCGTGTTAAAAGCTATCATGCAAGGTTTGATCACAGAAGCAAAAGGACATAAAATAAGACTAGCCTATGTTTCACAGAAATGAGACACTGAATATCATGACGATCAAACACCTCATGAGACAGATCACCCATCCTTTAGACTAGGGCAGCACAATTAATTAAACTGCAACTGTAGCACTAACCAATGAAACTATACAATCATGAAAAGTTGCAATTTAAAATAATCTGATTTTAGGAATGGAAAAAGATAACTTTTGAATTTAGTGACATTGAGCAGAGGTAGTTCTGTAAAAAAAGCAAACTAAAATCCCAACATTTTTGTATTTCTTATTCTAGTTTAAAGTGCAAGCAAGTAGATTCTAGTTGAAACTGCAAAATTTTCACCAAAAATGCAGCCCTACCTAAGACCAATAAACCAGCTAGATTAGTAATAAAAACATCTTCTATGTAAACGTTGTACTATACAGTGTGTATTTGATGGCAATGAAATGGGTTATAACTCATCAGGGAAAAATGACATACAATTAACTTAGTCAGGGTGGCTTTAATCTGAAACACTAGTTACACACTGGCTACCCGTTTCACTTGTCAGACATTTTGCCACCCACATACAATGTCTTGCCTAAGTCATTAGCCATGTTGAGACGTGCACTTTTTCCTGGTGGGGCATGTTCTCCATGATCCTTCCCCCCCCCCACACATTTCTGCTGGATCCAATATTTAGTTACATAAACACTACACATTTTTAGGGCACATGGGCATATTAGAGAAGCAAACGGCTAAAGTCTTCAATGACCCACAATATATGGAAGCTGAATATGAAGACAGAACACAGCTCACTATTCGTCTTTCCATTATTGTTTGAATGTAAAACACAAACATTAACATGAAAATAGGCATTACCCATAGACTTAATTCAGACAAAGCACTACACCTCACCTCGGGCTGTTGCCACACATGAGGAAAAAAAAAAAAAAAAAGAAAAACATCTGAGCATCAAAGTGAGCTCTTCACAATGTGGCCTAGATTCTACCACGTTCTCATTTCACAGCTAGAGTAATTCAGATTCACTTCAAACAACATCTCATTAAGAAATATGGAACAATTTAATATGTTGTTTTACAATAAGCATCATTTTCATTAAAATAAATAACATTAAAATGAAAACATGCCCGAAACAGAGTATGCCTCGAGATTAGCAATTCAGAAATTAACAGATGTGTCAGTTAAGGAAAAGGCCAATGAAAAAAAACATGGCTTAAGAGGAAAAAGCAAAAGATTTATCCAGCCATGTCGACTCTAGCTGAGATAACTGACCTTTGGGAGAGTTAAAAAAAATTGAGAAAACCTATATTAGTTTCATTTACAATGTTTAAGAATAGAACTGACTCTTTTCCTGAAAATATATGACCTGCCTTAATCACATTTCACAATCCCTTACAGGGAATAACTGTCCTTGTTACCCCATGACATTTCCCTACAGCTGCATAAAGACTATACATTAACTCTTGCATGATAAGAAATATAGTCACTAAATTTATTACATTGCCAATGATATATATTAAAGAGCTGAATGCAGAACAGTATTTCTGCTGCGTATTCTAGTGAAAAAGTCTTATTTCAATTATTGCTGCAATATGAGTTCTTGCTCATCAAGGAAAATCCAAAGATTAGTGGACATTTTGGGATTTATTATTTTTCCTAATCATCTAAAAATACAAACTGACTACTATTTAAAAACAGACTGAGTTTCCTTTTGTACATTTCACACAGGACTTCACTCTGATCAGTGTCACTAAATCATACACGAAATGTACCTTACATTACACATGTTTGCGATTATATACTTAGACAGGCTGTCAGTGATTGGGGTTTCTAATCTATATGGAACACTACAGATTAATTTACATAAAAATGCATACAAACATATGGCTAGGTATTGAACTTCAACACTTAAGGCACAAACTGCTTAGCTACTACAGAATGTCAAAAAATGTCTATCATTTGATCTAAAACTTAATGAGTAAACCTCAGCTGTCTCAATGCCTGTGGCTCATAAACATTTTAAAAGTATTGTGTTCACAGACAACTTCAACTTCTGCATAGGTTTTATCTTGTACTAACCTTTTTAGACTTAAAGTTTCATTATGAATGAAGAGTTAATGAATAAAACTTACATTTTCTACCATTATCTGTCATACAATTTCTTTTCATTTCAAATGGAAAACTGGTATTTAAAAAGCATAACTCAAAATGGTATCAATCTAAAGGTAAGAGGTAAACAACATTTTAGACAGTACCCAGCCCTACTCATACAGGAACTAAACTGCTTTTATGACGAATACCTTTGTGTACTGTAAACATTGCAGTGACATAAGGATGAGTGTGGGTGATTTCCGCCCATGTCACACTGGTTTGCACAACTGGGAAATAGTTGACAACCACAATACCCGTGGTATTTACAGTTCAACAGTAGTTAAAACTTGAAAACCATAAAAAAATAATTAGGGTTCCCATGCACAGTGGCACTCAGGGCCAATTGAATTGACGTACCACATCCAGCAGCCTCTAGATAGTGCATGAGCTGAATAACAAACATATTCACAAGACAAGCTTGCTCTGCAATTGGATGTTTCCCTTGTGTTGCCCTCTACACTTAAAATGAAATGTGTGGAGAGGAAAACACAAAATTGGCTTCCCTGGCTGAAAATGCAACCTGGCATGATAACCTGAGAGCAACTCGTTTAACGTCACAGTAAAAGCAATCGAAGGTCCCTGTTGTCAACAAATCACTTTGTCTATTTTAAGAGTTCGCTACCTATATGATAAAGCACAAATAAAGTTTAAATGTAAAACCGCGGTTAACGCTATTCGTCTCCTCTACAAAAAAAAAACCAAAAAAAAAAAAACACAAAAGTTACACAGCTACAGAACCACAACTTAACATTAAAGCCTTCGTGAATTAATCGCATCATTTCGCTAAACAGCTTTACTTAATGTAGGGAAAAGCAACAACACTGAGAACAGATGATTAACGAGTGTATACAAATCACGGAATCTGCCAGTGGGAAGATTAAATGTTTCGGGATTAGAATAAGTGAGTGTGTAAGCAGTTAGCTAGCTATCCGGTTACTTTCTATGAGCTAACTAGCTAACTAACTGAATCGTTAGCTACCGGGCCCGTTTCGGCTGCCCCCGTTTCTAGAAGACCGAGTAGGCAAGGCCTTCGCAAATGATAACGCTGCCGTCAACATTCCACCTCCATAAATCATTAACCATCGCAGTGTGTCAAAATAGCCTCTGTGAAATTATTTACGTACGAGGTTCGCCATAAGAAACGCTAAATCTGACAACTGGATAGAACAGAGGGCTATTCCGCATCTGTCCATCGCTAGCGCAGAGATGCACCTGTTTTATTCTAGGCGGAAAGAAACACCGACTCCAGCATCCGACACAGAACTGCCTGGGTCTCGATAAACATCACAGCCAATATTAACTCTGGTACCATACTATAAAAGAAACACTTACGACTTGGCAGCATCATCCACAAGGCAGCTTTACCTACCGCAAGCTAGCCTAATTTCTTCCACCAAAGTCGAATAAGAACGAACAGATTGAGCAGTGATAGCCACCGAATACGGCTAACAAATAAGCTAACGACAAGAGAGTATGCCGATGATAAA
Source organism: Apogon talboti (assembly GCA_037367365.1). NCBI lineage: Eukaryota > Metazoa > Chordata > Actinopteri > Kurtiformes > Apogonidae > Apogon > Apogon talboti. The sequence continues at coordinate 13,844,802 of JAPQRQ010000026.1, read as the reverse complement.
TATAGCTCGTTACCTGTCCTGTCAGCGGAATGCAGCCAGTGGTGATTCTATTAATGGGCGCAGTTAGCAAATACGACCGGGGAGGCATTTTTAATGGCGCTTCGGCTTGAGCAGCGACAGCACCCAAAACTCAAACTGACCTTGTTAGCGAGCTAACGTTAGCTAACTCGCGCCGTAACGTCTCCTCTTCTGCTTGGAGAGCGCCGCGGAGACTTCCAAAATGCCATCAAACATGCGCTTTCCCCAAACTGAGATACATTAATTAAAGAGGGTTATCTGGGAATAGTCGGCGGGGCGGGGGG
>JAPQRQ010000026.1:13811245-13824205 GCA_037367365.1 Apogon talboti | reverse complement strand
TAACAAAGCAGGTACACTCACTGTTCATGCAGAGGTGGACCTTACAGACCCTGTAGACCACATTGGACCTGAGATCACTGTCCTCACTGTAACTGTTGCTGTCACCGTCTTGTAATGTATTCGGAAATTACCAAAAATAGTCACTTACCCGATAAAGGGTTAATAATCATCCTGACAGTGCTACATATTCATCATGTCAGCCAGGAAATGTCTTCCCACACAGTTTTAGCAGATGATTTTGATAATTTTGTCACTACACGTTGAGTTAGAAGGTCTTGTTGCACAGACATTTTCTCCGTAGAATGCTTTGTGCAATACAGTTGTTGTTTTGTTTTGTTTTTTTAATCTTTTTAAAATGCTACAGATAATAGATGAAAAACGCACTGCCTTAGGGTAATCTTATCAGCGTCAACCCACATTTAGGTTCAGTGCCTACAGTGAACACAGCTGTTGGCCTCCTCTTTGCTGAGGGGAAGCCGAGCTGGCTCCAGGAGCAGCAGGCAGCCACGGGTCTGATAACCCTCTCTAGGGCCTTGTGGCTGACAGGCGATTCGCACTGCAGGCTGACATGGTTTTGCTTTAACACCAGATGAAGCCGGCGGCTGATAGGAGAGGACAGTCGCCCCTGCGCCAAAGGGTTGACCCCTCCCATTATATGTGACAGAGCTGAGACAGACATGCTGAGAGATGAAACATTGCTCTGTAATTTCAAGCCTCTCCTGTTTCACCGCTGAAGACTTTTTTTTTGCCTTCCCCTCGCTCTCTCGTCTCAGTGAATGCGGCGGGTCCTTTTATTACTTAAACTACATGCATATTCCGCACTTAAAGTATTCATCAGTTAATAAGTTACTTCAAAGAACATTCATTTACAAGATGAACGCTGTAGAAGAGATCTGGGGTGCTCAAAAGGAGAGGCGTTTAAAAAGCCTTAATATCTCTTGGTTATTCAGACATAGTAACTATAAAAAACAACATTTTGTATTCATCACCCCTCTGAGTGCCTCAGATTTCCTCTACAGCATTCAACTGGTAAGACCTCCAAGCTGAAGAGCACCAGAGGGACAGATATTTTTACATTTTCTTTACAAGTCAGGGATGTGCAATATATCAAAGGTGCTCAACAGGATGACAGGGCTAAGGGCTGTCATGATGTTGAAATGTGAGTTATTAACTTTCAGATACATTATTGCAGTTGATGATATTATTGTCTATTCTGTGCATTGGCCAACATTTATCATAACTGTGAAGTATACTGCCGTTCTGCTATCAATTGAACTGAAATGATGTTATTAGAAAAAGTCTCAGTCAATGGTAAACAATGTGTGAATAATAAAATGTTTTCTGCTAGTTTTTATAATAGTGTACTGGCATAACTATCACAAATATTTGCAATATGGTGGTCATGTAATAATTGTAATAATAATAATAATTGATTACTATTTATTGTTGATCTTAGTATACGGTAAATGACCTAATATCACAGCTATTGTGTTACTTAAATGTTTTCTTTGTTTTCTTCACTGGTCTGTAAATTTCAATATATGTGTAGTATCTTATTAATATTTTATATTAATATGTATTTTTTGTTATTATATTCAACATATTTTATTATTTTACTGTCACTTTACTGTAATCCTGCTTTTTAATGCTGCAAAGACAATTGGATTAGCCCAGTTATCTTAACTTATCTTATCTTATCTTTGTTTTAGTTATTTTACTTTTCTTACTGTCCCCCACAGACACGTATTCTTTTGAATTTGCAGTATGTCACAAAGAGTAATACATTATGGGTCATTTGTAGCATTAATATTGCTAGGCTAGTAGTTGTGTGTTTATAGTTTGTCTTCAACACAAGTGTTCACCTTGCCACTTTAACATTAAGAGTCTGTGTAGTATATATACTGACAATGTAAAGATACATTTCATTAGATTACAAGTAAGAATATTACTCTCTTCATAAAATATAAAAATGCAAATCCTATTCTGCTAGTCAGGCAAAATATATCAAAATCACATATTTCCCCTGATGATTTCCAGCCTTAACATCAGCACCACTCCATGCAAACCTCTGGTATCCAACAGCTTAACTGACTAATTAAGTACATCTATCAGACACGCCATTCATTCTTTAATTCCAGACTCTATAATGTAAGAATTTTTCTGTTTAATGTTTTTCACATTTTAGCCCTGAGGTTGTTTATCAGACAAGATATCTGAAGGTTGTAATGTACATTTTCCACACATTTCTGACATTAACAAAGCATTTAATAGAATAAAAAAAGACTTAATTAATAATAATAGTAATAGAAAGAAATATATTTTAAAAATTTTTCTGCATTAATCTCTCAAACGGCATCAGCTCTGCTCAAAACTACCAACAGTTCAATCATTTACCGAACCCTTTAAATGCCAATACATGATGGCACTACTATTTATGATTTTTTTTTTTTAATTTATAAAATGAATAGTGAGGTTGTAGTGTTGTAGTATTAGTATTTTTTCATGTGAGATTAAAAATGTGGTTGCAATGTAAGTCACTAAAGCATTTTTTGCCCTGAGGGTTTTGCACTGCACAAAAACTACTAATGCAAATGAAATCAGAGTTATTGCTTATTTTTAACACATGCAAGACTCAATACCACAATAATGCCGCATCCCTCCACCATCTATTATATAGAAAATATCTCATATTTTATGTATTTTGGGGTTTTTTTTGTTTTTTTTTTTATAAATAAGGGCATCGTGCATTTAATTTAAAGGTTTAAAATCATGAAAATTACTAAACATTTGGTATTTTTGAGGAGAACTGAAATGGTTTAATAGATTTGTGCAGAAAAAAGGCAGTACAAAAAATACTGATATTTGCAGTTCTTCTGTGTGTACATTTTTGGCTCTAGGGTCCCCAGAGGGTGGAAAAAGTGTCAGTGGTGTATAATAGACCTGTAACAGCTACTGACATTAGATTAAGAAAATGTCAAAAAAGAAACATTCTCGCAGAAATGTATGCCATAAGCTGTAACCTTACTAATCACCAAAACAAAAAAGAAAAATGACAAAAATGTACAAAAATGGCCTGAGGGGCCCTTAAGGATTAATTAGTTAAAGATTTTTGGGATGAATGTCTTTTATCAGACATGTTGTAGTCTGCAGCACAGTCTGGAATATTATAATTGATGAATCCCTGTATTGCTTGTAGTTAAAGCTACTACAAACATGCAGGGCCTATTTAATTTCTGCAATAACTGGAGTTCATTTAATCAATGAGTTGGCGCAGAGTCATGATTTAGTTGAAGCCGTTTGTGTTCTGTTTTGAAAACTCACTGTCCAACTGTTCATAACCATAGGGGTGACATACATGTGTGTTTTTGTATGGAGATAAAATTTGAAGGGATGATTTTGATGTTTGAAAGGAGTCTTATTTCCTCCCTGTACTCCATGTGGTCCGTCCTCTGTCATCTCAGTGACGCTCTCATTGTGTCATCCAGTGTACTCACACATAACTGAAGTTTCAGTTTGTTGCTGACAGAAAGCTGCCGTAAGTCCTCCTGTACAACTCCTCAACACATCAAAGGGTGTCTACTCTTATGTCTCAGCTTTTTGCGCACAGTACGTCTGTGTGTGAATTGTTGGCTCCTTTCATCCCAGCAGCTGTATGTGTGTTTTGTTTTGGTGCACACAGACCTGTGAACGTGGCTGTACGTGTGTGTGAATGGTCTTTCACCTCTTGCCCTTAGCATGCGCGTGTACACACATTGACACCCTCTCACTTACTGCTCTATATGTGCTCGCCCGGGGGACACCCTATCTGTGTGTTCATCGAGTCGACACTCAATACCACGACACCGACCCCCTGTATGTACTGTATGCAGAGGGGAACCCTGTTTCCGTCTTTCACCATGGAGACAAGGCACGTCCTCATTCCTTCTTCATTTCCTCTAAGCCAACCCAGAGCCTTCTGTTTTGAGAGACACGGTTGTCTCTGAACAGGTGTCCAGTCCTCTAGACAAGCGGGTTGTACAACATCCTTTTCATCTTGACAGTCTCTCTGGAGTCACTGTTCCTGAAAACATGGCAAGAAAAAACTATTGCTGGTGGCTGTCAAGGGATGTATGCAGGTTGCTTTTATCCATGGCATCTTTGATGTATGCTTCATGTCAGGCAGACACAAAAAACATATTTGTTTGGTTTTTTTTTTACAGTTTCTATTATCTCAGCTTTCATTATCATTGCCATCAATAATTTTAAGGTTGAAAATTGAAGTGACACATCCTTGTGTGCTTACTTTAGTTTGTGTTGTTCGAGTTTGTGTTGAGCCTTGAGCTGCTCCTTTGTTGACCTCAGTAGACAGTATGTCTAAGCTAATGGTAGCAAACAGAGCACACCGTTTCCACTGCAGATGAGCAGAAGACAAAAACAAAAGAACTGGAGAGACGATAAAATTATCATGTAAAAGAACCCTCTACTTAAAAGTCACAGTTAAACAATTCAGGCAGTCATTAATTTAGAAACTGAGTTAACTAATGTCAACAAACCAGTTCCAACATGAGCATGTGCAAATCTCACATACTGAACCTTTAACGTCTCACCGAGTTAACAGCTGACATATGGTATCATGTCAACTTCAACTGATGTCTCAAGACACATGAGAAGTCTAATGACAAGAAAGATTTCTAACAAAACCCTTGTATTATATTTGGAAAAACAAATAAACCCTGTCAGTGTTTATCACAAAATAATCCTGTACATTGTGCTCACTTTCAGATGAACCTTCAGTCATGGAGATGGTTAAATGTTTCACCACTGGTGTTTCTTCCTGTGTGTGAGTGCATTGTAGTGACATCACCATGTTCCCAGAACTCATGGCATTATCTCAGTGTTATCGTGACCAGTAGAAATATATGTATATACTGTAGAGAATAGTTGCTACTGTTTACATATTTTGTGTCAGCCATTTTGAATTCAAACTACGAACAGTAGCTCCAAACAAAAGCTCCTGCATCCTAGGTTCAGTGAGGCATTGCAGGACCAAGGTTACGCTGTCAGAGACAAGGATAGCTGGACAGTAGATGGGCTGGCCGCCTCTCTGTAGGTCTGACTGTATTTTGGCAGCCCAACGCTGCTGTCTGCACTTTACTTAATTCCCTGTTGTGAGCTTGCAGCTCTAATTTAGAACAGAGGGGCTCTGTTCATCCAGGAACGCTGCTGCTTGGGATTCTGGAAATGAGGAGTTCAGAGACTCACCACCTTCACACAGACACAGAGCACATGCCTTGTTATCAACCCACAGAGCTGCACATAATGATCCCTCCAACCATTAACTCCTAATGCAATAAAGTGCTAACATTTTAGCCATGCCCTTCAGTGCCTAAACATAATGAAGTTAGCCCATGGCTTGCACAAATGTGCTCTGTGAACACATGTGTTCAGGATACATCGATCAAGCTTAAAGTCATGATTAGTTGGCCGTGTACTCCTAGCTGACAGCGACCAAAAATATTCATTTCTGTTTATCCCCACCTAACCCTGCCGGCTTTGTTTGTGGGAACAGTATGGAGATGAGCTTCTTATTGTTAGTTTGTACCTCAGTACAATGAACATCTATCTTCAAAAGCCAGAGGAAGTTCAGTTTGGTACAGTGTACAGCAGTAAAATGGCACTTTACTTTACTTATCGCCTCATTTTGATGAACAAACGGGTCAGGCACGCCATGCCTTGGACTTATGTGAAAAACAGACAGGCAGCTAAGCTCTGTGACATCTCAAGATGGATATGTGTGAGCATTTAAACATGTCTTTACAAGCATCCAGTGCATAAATAAATCAAAGAAGGAGTGATGGCCTTGCACACTAAGCAAAAGCAATAAACCTGCCTGGAACAAGGCTCTATGGAATTGGACCTCATCTAAAATAACACCCATTTATTAAACATGATCTCCTCACGTGGCTCAGCCGATCTACAGACGGCATCCAGACTTATAAAAAAACACACACATATGTCAAGTGGCGTGAGTAGGATTGCAGTCGTAGGCTGGTGTAAGCTGGGGCTGTAGGATGGTTGAAATGCATTTGGCAGACAAACACGATGCCTGTTAGTGTGTTGCTACTGAGAAATGTAGTTGTTAGATTGTACTCCCAGTGATTATTAGAAGTCATGTGAGGCATCATATGGAAAACATTTTAAAAGTTTTTCATTTCATGTTGATTAATAATTGAAAACCTTGGTGGTTTTATTACGATGGTGAAGCAGTAAGAGTTCAGCACATCATGCAGCAACAAGCTATATTCCTCCCCTGAATTTATACCGTATTCATACTTTTACGCCCCATGTCAATGCTGACAAATGTAAGAAAATGTAAATCAACAGGAAACCTGAATTATCCATGAGTTAATTATATACTTCGTGCTTAGACTGTGAGCAGCCAACACATCTATCATCATACCGTATGTCACATAACTGACAAGCACAGAGCTGCTGCACATTGTCATTCTGGGATCAGTACAGATGCCTCTCGTTTGTTGTGAGTGTATAATTTCTGCTCTGTCTCCCCAGAACAGAATTTTTTTTTTTTTCTTTCAGCAGACTGTGATAGAGCAGATAAAAACGGGTCCCTAAAGAAATTCCAAACATTTTCAATTTTATGGAAACTGCTTCAAATTGAATTTGATTAAGTTTGCATGAATCTCACGCCATGCTTAATCTGAAAGGAATTTTTTTTTTTTTTTTTGTCATCCAATTCCGAAACTCACTCAACCTGCTGTCAGAGACGTTGCTCCTCAGATAATGAAGACACAGATTCTATAGTCCTGTAGTCACTGGTACCCACTCACTGTTAGCTAAGACCTCAAAGCTCTGTGGAGATGAACATTGCTGACAGTGCTGCTGCCGGTCAATATCCTGCACACAGTGGTCTTCATTATAACTTACACTACATCGACTAAAACTAATGAAGAAGTTCCTCACATAAATATTAGATTTAATCTGACGCCTTTGGTTGTAGAAGTGTTTTGTTTCGTCTTTGATTTGTCTGAATGCTTTTGATCTAAGGCAATTAACATTCAGTCAACAATAGCAGTGCAGTTTCTGAGAAATCAACTAAACCACTATTATTAGTTTTAATGGGGGGGCATAATATTTAATGACACTGAATGAGTGTTTCTTGCAGGATATTAACATGTGCATGCATGAGCTATAGACACATACATTTATTTAGCAGGATGAAGTGTTGCAAATTTTCAAACACGTTTCATTAATTTATTTTCACTTCTCTGTCATTCTGTCACTCTCTGTCTTAGAACAGCATTGAAGGATTTCGGAGAGCCAGAGAACGAGTGCTGGCCTTCGTCTGACTGTGTGACCAGCGAATGAGCCTTGTTCATGCGTCTCCCTGAGTGCCACTCCCACATAACTATGAACTGTGAGCAGGACTTTGGAGATGGGGGCTTGGGAGTGACCCTCACACTACGACTGCTCATGCATGGAAAGGTACAGGCCCCATTGTTTATGAATGAATGCATGCATGCCTTTAGCTCCCTGATCTTATTTAAGCACAGGATGTGTCTTTCCGTCACAAATCCTGTTACTAATTCAGACCCTATTTATTATTAAAACATTTTATGACTTAAATGCTTTATCACTTTGAATTTCCTTTCTCTAACATCCGTTTTATCTTTCATGATGTGTGTTATAGGAGGTTGGCAGCATCATAGGAAAGGTAAGATTTTTTTTTTTTACATTTGAGTAACTGATAAAAAAGAGTAAGTCTTTCATTAATAAGAGGAGGGTGGAATGAAGGAATGTTTTTTAAGCAGATGCATTAGATGTTTCGAAATACTATGACCCGTGTCTAATCTTATGTAAACAGGTTTTCCATTACTCTGATCATTATTGACGCTAGTTCTGTGACTTCATAATAAGCCATTGTGGAATAATTTTCCTTTCCGTCTTCATTCTTTTCCCAAATCAATGGCAAGCACAAAGCCTTCTAACAAACAGTTGTTGTTCTGAATATCCCCATCCTAAATGTAATTGCCTCAAACCAACCCTCTGAAGACCTCCCCACCACCCCCACCACCCATAATGCAATGCAAGTAATCCATCAAACAAAAACATTAGTGCATTGACTGCAAGCCTCTTGTTGAAACTGAGCTCCAAAGATATATTACTGTTGGCCCCTTGTGGGGCCTTTTAGTGTCTGTTAGGAGGGGCCTGGCTGCACCGTGATGCTTCAGTGCTTCTGCTATCATCCCATGTAACACAACACCTACAAAGGCCATCATTAAAAGCTAAGAGAAGGACAAAGGATTAATGAATGCACAGAGTAATGAGAGATAGAAAGGAGGATGTCATAATAGATGGTGCGTTGTATGTTGCAAAAAAGAAAATATTAGAGAAAAGTGGAAAGTAGGTTTGTTTGGCGTGTACTGTCCAGCCTCACAGAGTGAGGCACTTGATCTGCACTACTTGAACTAATAACATGCTACTCTTACCTCCAAGCCTTTCCCTTCCCATCTCTTTGGTAAACCTTTCATCTTTTTCTCAGCAATAGAAGAGTCACAATGGGCTACAAATAATAAGCTCTCCAAGGTTATAACAAATAACAGGGTAGACCTAGTGACTGAGATCATGTTATTTGTAAGAAGAAAGCTGTCAGTGAATGAACGACAGTGCAAGTAAAGGTGCGACAGCTTGGACGGACTTTGTCTAAAAGGAAATGGAGGAGGAGATGAGAGGAGAAGAAGCAATCTGAAAACCAGCAGACGGTGTGGCACAGTGTGACACAAGTCTGACTGAGTACTGTTGTCTCCAGCAGAGTCTGCACATACAGACGTTACAACAGGTGTATGCACCCTTCGGACAGTCCGCTCTATTTGATGTCTTATTGAAACGGTGTATTGAGGATGCACGCTGCAATACGTTGCGCGTTGAAACTTGTTCTGTTAAATTCCTATCAGCCATACGTGGTCTGAAATGCTAGGTTTCACTTAGAGGTTGAGGAGACTGTGATGTTGGTCCTTCATTTCAAATAAGTCACACTGATTCTGTATAAAGCCGTCCTTCATCTTTTCTTTTCCAGAAAGGAGAGACTGTGAAAAGAATACGAGAAGAGGTACAGTATCCATTTTATGGGAACTTTACACCACATATTTTCTGCAGATACTAGAATGCTTGTCATACTTACTTTGCAGTGTATGCGATTTGCTTTTTTGTGTGCATGCTAATGTGCAATTACATGTGTATGTATGCCTGTTTTGTGTTTGTGTGCTTGCATACTTTAAAGCTGAAAAGACACACTATTTTGTATCTGCAGAAAAAACATGAACCACCTACATTTTCTTTATTTTCTGCCTCCACTGTCCCCTACTGTGACCACATGTGTAGTGCGTCCAGCTGAGAAAAAATGTTATTCACTGACAAAAAGTGTTTCTGGATCAGTGATCAGGTTTCTAGAAGTCCTATGTATTAATAATAAAGCCCAGTTCTCCCTGCCTGTTTGGGAGCTTTGAGTCTGAAAAGCATGCAGAACAGATACATTGTCCAAATTGCCTTTGGGGTAACAATGACATTGATTTCAATTTAAATCCTCTCACCTCATTGCTCACTGTCCCTCCAAGAGCTGCTTTTTTTCCTCCAAATCCCTATTCTTATCTTTTCCTGGTTAAAATAACTTCCTTGTTACTGTCTGTATTTTATAAATCTCAAGGTCCAAACGAACATTCAGCGCTTGGTTACCTCTTTGTATTAAAAATAATTAGGGTGACATTGTGGTTGCTCATTTGGTTCTTTCTCTGGATGTTACGTTTTTATGTTGTGCTCCATGAGGCACAAGGATAAATAGTGGAATAGGGAGGTCATGGGACAATGCAGCCTCACAGAGCTGCTAGATAAACCACTCACCCATGTTAGTCACCCAACCATTCATCCAGCCAGCTTTTTCCTTTGTTACTTCCTAACCATGCCCACCTCATCCTGTCAGTCCCTCGTGAGGCTTTACGGCCAAAGCAAGAACACGAGTCTGTGGAGTGACCAGAGAAAATGTCCCAGAGGTCAGTGCGCTGTCCCCTCTACGCTCATATGACTTTAACTCAGGGAAATACAAGGACACAAATGGAGGGAGATGAGGGCAGGAGATTTATCATCTGAGGGCAATCCCCCGAGGAGAATCTCTGCTACACTGTCAGTCTGCAATGCAGAGATATGTTCCTTCACCTCCAGCTTCCTCATCTTGCGTGGGCGTGACGTGCTGTATGCCTCTGTCTGCTCTAAACTCATTTACCATTTTGAAACCTGCTAATCTTAAATGATATTATGTCCCCACAGAGCAGTGCTCGGGTCAACATCTCAGAAGGCTCTTGTCCGGAGAGGATCATCACCATCACCGGCTCCACAGACAGCGTCTTCAGAGCCTTTACCATGATCACATACAAACTGGAGGAGGTAATGCATGTCAGTTATTACCATAATATAGAAGTTCAGCCGTCCTTTATGTTAAGAGTGCATCATAGCAGTTATTCAAACCAAATGGATTGATTATTGAACACATATTTCTAAATGTATTGCAAGGAGAAACAGATCAATGCATTATACTGTATGTAAATCAATTGATTTATGAAGTTGGAGAGGTCTGGGTGGAGCTAAAATGCTTGTTTGTGAGAGAATGAGAAAGGCAAAAAGCCATTTCACAAAACTATAACACGACGCCATTTCCTGAGCTTCATCTTAATATTACCACTAATGTGCTTTTATCTTTATCGATTATACTCTAAAGTGAAGTGATGGAGGGAAAAAATGGTAAGTGTATTTCATAACATTCAAGGTGCTTTCAGATAAGATTATTCTGCAGATGAAAATTTGGAATAAGTGGATGAGGGTGCTGCTGCAAAATTATTTTGCCCCTCTACAAAGATCCCGTAATGTGTGTTGCTTACATTAGTAATTTGTCAAGCCATTTTAGAAGAGCCGCAACACATAAAAGCCTTTACCTCTCGATTGGGAAACACATTATTTGTAGAGGGAACAGGCATCCATAGTTCAATACCCTCGATAAAAATGAAAATAATAAGAATGTTTTGTATATCTTCTTATGGTTTCCTAATAAGTAATAGATGACAGGTTCTTCATGCTATTAATTCCCATGGTGACTGTCCATCACTGCACTAATTAACACGGTGGAGTTGTCTTCATTCTGATTAGCATCACAGCAGAAACGGGTGAGGAGACAGGTGCTCCCTGCTCAGGTCGACAGCCATCAGTAAACACATGCTTGCTGGGAGCACAGTGCAGTATTCATTAAAGATCTTTCACACTCACCTCCTTTCAACCCTGTATTCAGCTGAAACTCTTGAGTTTCCATGGCAACATGTTGGCTGACCCTCTGTGCATCACTTCCAACATAGCTGACTTATTGTATGCCTTACACCTTTAATTAAAAACAAGGGGGAATAATGTCCCTTTTTGGCCACTTTGTATTAAACACAACATTCCTCTTTTTCTAATTACTCATAGGCTCACTTACTTTTACTCATTATTTGCATAAGTTGCATCAGTTTATTTTATGGTCAAAGTCTGACAGAGTACATGCACATTTTTATACAACAGATTGATAATCTTAAAAGAGGATGTCCTGTTATCACAATGCAAACAACATAGTGTCAGCCATGAGGTGATCTGATGACAACACAATATTACATGTGTTTTTTTTTTTTATCTCAGGTGTTAAGGCACAGCATGCATGAAAGCTGCATAATCTTTCTTTATTGGAATCCTTATCCCACCCGCAACACAATATGCTCTGGGGATTAAGTCCAGCAACTCTTTGTGTGAGCAGTGCTTGTGTAACCCGATGTGTTATTTCCACCAATTTGCTGTGAGAGTCTCTTTTTGCAAGGAAAGTACTGGAATCTTCAGAGTTGTTAAGATGTGGCTTGTATTTTTAGATCAAATCAAGAAAATGACTCTCAGAGTCTTGTGATTGTGCAGACGAGCTGTGTGCTCCTCTTCTAATGAGACACAACGTCAGAGAGCTTGATCCGCTTCACTAAATATAGACACCGAGCAGAGAGACTCAAGAGCCACATCAGAGTCTCCTTTAAAACTAAAAGTTCAGTTATTGAAACATTAGTCATTTTCTTGTAGTAAAATCTCCTGGGGTTGCACGTCCAAACTGTCCCTTCTTTACGCCAAACTCCTCCTAAATCAATTACTTTGCAAACTGGCCTGAATACAGACCCTTCAAAAACAACAGCATCTTGTGAATTCTGTCACACTGAATTGTTGTAGCTTGATCCGTGATGGGCAAAGAGACGGCTTTGTGTATTTACATTTCAAAGGTTCACAGAGACACACTGTTCATTAATTAAAAGCTTAGTCTCCACCCACAGCATCGCAGACACAGGATGTTTCCTACCTGCACAAAAACACTCATCAAATCAATGAGCTCCAAATACCTTCATATACTGGTACTGATAATATAAATACACACCAATGCTTCTTGTGCCATTGTGTTCCTCTGTAAATGTTCATTGATACGTTATTTAACTCTATTGGACACAGCTCTGATGTTAAATGAGTCCTAGTATCGGATTTTGCTTCCTTTAGAGGATACATACCCCAGATCTATAATTACACTCTAGTGACTCCTCATCTTACTGCTGTTACTTGAATTACAAAGGACAAAAGAAATGAAAATATTAGTTAAGTATATGTTATAAGTATAAGAAGACAAGGGGTACCCATGCAATCGTATCTATTTTTAGGGCATGTATGTGATTGGAAGACTATGGGAGGAGGTCTATGATGGATGTGACATACGAGGCTCATTGAAACAGCTGTATTTGTGTTGTTGTGGCTGAGCAGGATGACAGAATCTCAGCCTGTCATGCTGCTGTAGGGGCCTTATTCACACCTCTTCCACAAAGTCTCATCCTGCTCACATAAAAGAAACCTCGCTGCCTTCCAAGTCAT
>JAPQRQ010000026.1:13768674-13802049 GCA_037367365.1 Apogon talboti | reverse complement strand
GATAGATAGATAGATAGATAGATAGATAGATAGATAGATAGATAGATAGATAGATAGATAGATAGATAGATAGAGCTTCTGCAGATTTCTACTCAGCATGTGTTGCTTAGATTCAATCAGTTCATTTACATTGCATGGTGGCATCAGTTCGACATGGATTTAAAAAAGTGCAGAATCAACCCTAAACCATCTGTGGTGCTGTATGGTGACACTAGAAACACTCATTCTCTTTGCTTACTGTGCTTCTGGACTGAAATCCAAATGCACATTTCACTCATTCTGAAAAACAGGCATGTATTGACAGTGAAGCACTTCCATTAAGCAGCTGCAGATTTATAGGCAGCATGTGCTGTTTTATTGCAGTCATTTACCTAATGCAGGATTCTCTGTTGCAGGCATATACTTTGCAAAACCAATATGGCATTCCACAGTCCGAGGTATGACCATTTTTGAAATTGCAATGACTAAATATGGTGTGAGTACTTGTTACGGTTAAGTGCATGAAGTTTTTACCCTCTGTTTCGCAGCTGGCCAAGCTACATCAGCTGTCAATGCAGCAAGGCCTGAGTCCAATAGCCCAGCCCGCTTCAACTATCATACCTGGTATGTATGGCAGTCCAATAAATAGTAGTAATGATAGTATGTAAATATTTGCTTTGGATTACATTACAGCTGTTGTGACAGTCAAGCAAACAGCAACGGCAAACAAATGGTGTCAGACAGCAAATTTGTCCTGAGGCAAATACAGTGATTGTCTTTCTTGTCAGGAGTTAGATGAGAAGATCAATCTTATGTCTGTCCATTAAATATTGTTCTAGAGTCAGCAGTCAGACAGCTTAGCTTTGCATAAAGACTAATAAGACTAAAATAGCTAGGCAGAAAACCAGCAAAGACTCCAGAAAGTCACCACTTCACGCAAAGAAATCTTGTTTAACCTCCAGTTAAAGCCCAAATTGTCACTTTTTGTGCAGATTAAACAACCCAGATGTAAAATTCTAACTTTGGAGGGGCTAGCTGTTTGCCTATTATTCCAAGCCATTGTAGGTAATTGTCTCCCTGATGTAGCTTCATATTTAATGGACAGATATAACAGTCCCATCAACAGTATGATTTAACTCTGGGCAAAAAAAAGGCAATTTGTGTTCTTCAGCAAAATGTTTAATTCATATTAGTGCTTTATTCTAAATCAAAATCTTGCAGAGTTCTGTGTTTGCATTACTTCTCCATCTGTAACTTGTCATGGATTTTCAACCAGCCTTAAGATATGAGAGGTAAAAGCTTGATGTCATTAGCTGTACTGATTATGTGCTTTTGTCAGTGAGAAGGAGGAGAAGCGGCTTCATAGCGCTCTCATATCTCCGAGTCAGAGAGAAAAACTATTATGTGAACGACTCGGGGAACTGGGAGGAAGAAAAGAATGTGTGCTGTGTTAAACATCGGCCCATTAAAATGGAAATTAACTGCTTTACTATATCTAGCAGTTCTCCGCTGAAGGGTTTTTCAGTGGAGGTGGTGGTTTGTGAAGCTCCACTGCCGTAAAAGAGATAAATGATTATTAAAATATTTGATATGTCAATTTCATTCAGCTGATGGTTGTGTTTTCTCTCGTCAGGGATGGACTCAAACTCTCAGACATCTCAGGAGCTGCTTATACCCAATGATGTAAGGAGAAGAAATATGACAGTTTGGATTTCTTGTTTTTTTACTCGGTTTAAATTTCCCATCTGAATACGACAAAAGCAACAGGAAGTGAGGACCGATCCCCCATGTGCTCAGCTGGGGAGCAGGTGACATCAGATCAATGGGAGATGAGAGACGTGTTGGCAACTTACTAATTATCCTCATTATTTTAACCTCAGTCTAACCCAAGGTTGAAAGGATTTTGAGCTGATATAGATCCTTTCGTATTATTGTCTGGGCTGCAATTGCAGTGTCTTAGAGTGACTCCCATGAGTGCTCAGTAAATCCTCTCATGTTCCCTGACCTACTTAGACGCTGTCTGCTGTCAAAACAGCCAATAAGAAAACAGACAAAGATCCTTTCCTCCTCACTTGGCCTCCACAAGGATCGGATGTAATGTGTCTCCAATCTGAGAGTATAAATCTTAATGTTTTGAATCAGCATAAAATCCAACCAAACACTTTTTCCTTGTAGATATCTAGTCTAAAGTTGAGTTTGGTGCAGCTTAAATTCTACTGAGCTAGAAAATAAATCAGTTTCGAATTAGTAAACTAATTTTATGGGAAGGGAAAAACTTTCATCTGGTGTAATAATACACTGTTGCCCATAAAGTTGGAATCATTTTGTTTTCAGACACAGTCCTCTTTTTATTCTGTTTTATTCACATCAGTAATCACCTTTGACCAGGTACAGTGATTACATACTGAGTCCCATTTACACTTTATTTATCAAGAATAAAACACATTGTCACAATTATTTTATGAGAAGAGGTGAAAATATTTTATTCTAACTTTACGGGCAACAGTGTAGGACCATGGTCATTCACACAAAATGACATGTAATTCAAAAGTGTTAAAATTATAGTAAAACAAAGTGGTAAAGTGCCTTGAATTGGATAACAAGATGAATCCAAATTAGCCAAAATAAAATAAAATACAAAGTGTGAATGCCAACAAATGTAGATGATAATGTGTTAGAAGTGAAAAAAAGACTAAAATCTTCGTCGTAGTTGTAAATATTTCTCTCATTGGATTAGCTTTGAAAAATAAACAACATTTTTTAGACAATACGATTCATTTTCACTCCGCTGCCTTACAGTAATGAGAACTGTATTGTATATGATCCAGCCCCTACCCTTCAGCGACATTTCTGAAATGCCTGAAGGTTTTTTCGTCCAAGTAAAACCCCCGCATGGCGAGTGGTACAATGCATCAGAGGAATGAGGGAGCCCAGCACTATACGTGACAGGGACAGCTGTAAGCTCCAGCCATTGTTCCAGAAGAGAGCACTTATAGCCAGGACTGAGCCTCAGCCCTCGGTCCCCCCTCAGGCCGGCCACACTGTGACTATACAACCTCTGTGCTCACATACTGAGTGCTGAAGGAGAGTGGGGCTCACACACAGATGCATTCAGAAACTGCTTACACCCAGTCAGCAGTATACCGTACCTCTGCACAAGGAAGATTTAGCCGGAAGAAAAATGGCTGCACCCTCACCATCCCATCCTTCTTCCTGTGTCCTTTCAAATGATTGCCTCAGCAGGAACCAACAATATATAGGCCACTTATAGCTGAAGAGCAGGAGTACTGCACAGCATTACTGTTATTTGGAGAGAAAAAAATTATCGCTACAGCAAGCATACCTGCTGTGTCTCCACGTCTTTTATTCAGCTCTGCAATAAAAAACATACACAGAGTTTTTAACGGGTTGTCCAAACAGGAATGCTGTTGTCTGAGGTCATACGCACCAAAGTGGGTGTGCTGTTGACAGCTGGTATCTATTGACAGCTGGTGTAAAAGGCCACAGTCCAGTGGAGATTCCTGGTCTCAGTGGGGGCCAGACGTTATCTCTGATCTGAGGTCTGTAGTGGCTATTGTCTCTAGAGTTACTCTCGAGGCTGCCTCTGCTCTGTGACTCCCCACCCCCACCCCCCACCCCACCCCGAATAAAACTGCAGCGCCAATAATAGCCGTGCAGAGCAGCCAGGTCGCTGTGTGACAAATCAGACATTGTGGAACAGGCTGCTTACTTCTCAGGAAAGGAATCCGAAATGCAGGGACACTGTGTTTGTGTATGTGTGTTGAGTAGTTCTACCTTTGCGTCAGCTGCTGCTAAGCTGCCAGCTCACACACATACTACAAGCACTTCATCACTGTCTGTCCCACTCACTATATATCTGGCAACATAACCCCATCGCTGAGCCCTGACACCCTGCTCTTGAGCTGATACGCAGCCTCCAGCTCCGGGTCTGTTAAATATCTATTGTCGCTAAGAGGCAAGGGTCCAGGTCGCGTAATGAAAACAAAGCAAAAGTGATAATGTATTATGGAATGCAATAAAACTCGTGTCAGTGTCTAATCTACTCAGCGCAAAAAGAACGCTCATGCCAATGGGACAGTATATTATATATTTGAGTTATTTTCCCATTATGATTTCCATTAGTGCGGAGATGCATCTCGCTGGCCTGTGTTTGGGAAGTGATTTGTTTGGGAAGTCATCACCACTCTGAGAAATCAATAACCTTTTAGCCACTCAGATTAATGAGAGGCAAATGTGCCTTCTCTCGTCTCTTTTACCGGTGCACACACAGTAGCAATTAAGGGAGGCTCAAGGAAAAAAAAAAAGTGCTTCTGACATGCATGATGGATGACCAATCCACTGAAGACAAACAATGTAATTGCAATATTTGAAGTGGTCTGCATTAAGTCGGTTCAACAGCTCGGTCCTCTCTTTTGTTCTCTGGTTCTGTTTTTGCCCTTTTCATCAGAATCACTTTCATCAGCATAACAGATGCAACAATGAGAAAAGCTGCATCTATTCAAATGATTTATTGAACCCTGTTCTTGTAAACCCTCTTCAGTATATCCGCTATCCTTCCCTCAAGTGACCGGCCTGTCTCGTGTGTTGTTCTTTTACAGCTGATCGGCTCGATCATCGGCCGTCAGGGCACTAAGATCAATGAGATCAGGCAGGTGTCAGGAGCTCAGATCAAGATCGGCAGCCAACTGGACGGAACAACTGACCGTCATGTCACAATCACAGGAACACCAGTCAGTATCAACTTGGCCCAGTACCTCATTACCTCCTGGTAAGGGCCACCGGCATGTACAGCCATCTAATGAATAGCCACAAGAGCTGCCTGAGGGGAAATGCATTGCTTTAAAAGGGGTTAAAGGTTATCCTACAGAGTGATAAGTGATAATGAGGTGTGGCCTTGTGCTGCTGGTAATTGGCCACATGGGAATGAATAACGGCAGATTGTATTGTAATACATAAGAAGAGCCTTGTTGGAATTCAGTGTTTTCTGCAAAGCTCCGTCATGTTTAACAAATTTTTTTCCAGAAACTTCACCCTGTGTTGCAGCAACAGTGTAATCCTCTAATCTTCACGCTCTGTCCTCCCTCCGATCTGTCTGTCATAGTTTAGAGACAGCCAAATCTACGGCCCAGGCAGCCACCATGGCAACCCCCGTCGACCTCAACATGGCCTTCACCCAGCCAGCCTCCCCAGCTGCCTCCCCTGCACCCACCCTGGCCACCATGGGTGCCCTGACTCCGGCTCATATGCTCGGCGCCCCGTACGGTGCCATGCCCCTCTCCGGCCTGCTGGGGGTGAAGTCCGTCCCCTTTCTGACTCTGTCCAGCCCCGCCCCTGCTGTGGCCGTCACCGCAGCGCCCTCCCACACCACTCTGGCTGCCTACACCGCCAAAATCTCCTCAGCCAACTGCATCAAAAAGCCAGAGAGACAGAAGTTCGCTCCCTACTGATGTAGCCCGTGCGTCTGAAGGACAGCAGTGCAGTGTTCTTTCACGCCTGATGTAGCCATATCCGCTGGCAGAGATGCTCTTGACTTTTTACTCTATGACGCACCAACAGAGAAGAGACCAATGGAGATGTGGATAAAGCTATTAAAAGTTATTTACGGATATAGATAACTTGTGAGTTTCCCATGAATCGGTGGACTGCTTTCATTGTCACCTCATCACTGTTATTGATCACTAAAAAGGGCTGGAACCTCGCCTGAGAAACACATGTATAAATCATGTTTTTACATGTGTATCTCAAGTTGAAGATCAGCTACACATATTTATCCTTCAATAAATTTGTAAATTATACTCAGATGACAAATGCTCTACTGTATGATGCTTTTATACAATGTCTATGTTGGCTTGTTGAAGTTTTTAAGAAAATTTGTAAATGTCTTGGGGGGAATTTGGTTTTTTTTTTAATAATTTGTGCTATGGTACTGTACTTTACTGTTCAGTGTTATATTTGTTTTGTTGGATTTTATTTTGAATGTGCAACTTGTTTAATCTTTATTTATTAGTATTGTTTCATTTATTAAAAGCCTTTGTTTCCTGACATGGCTAATGTGTCTGCGTCCTAGTTTTAGCTTTTGTTTGCATTAGACCAGTGTGGGGTTGGCAGTAGAAACAGCATGTAAGCCCGAGATGGTGTCGGTTAACGCAGCAGCACAGAAACACACACATTTAGAGGAAGCAATGACACATCCAGGTTATTTTTGTTTACTCACGAACATAACCCAGATCATTTCTTGCCATTCCAAGTGACAGAATTTATGAGAGATGCTTTTCATGACATTGCGCTCATGTTCCCCAAACAATAGCGCAGAGCAATGTGCTGACATGCATTCAAATATGCACAAACAGAGTCAAATACAGTATGTGGAAGCAGGCTAATGCAATCACAAAGTGAAGAGAGAGAGAGAGAGACAGACGGGGGGTGGGCGGGGGGGGTATGAGGAGGAAGAACAGGGCACCACAAGAAAGAAGTGGGGGAAATGAGGGGCGTCACAGTGATGCTGTAAAAATGAAATTCAGCGTCTGCATCAGCATGCACCACAGCATCATCATCCTCTGGAGAGGCAACGAGAATCCTTTCATCCTTAGTCTCTTTTTGTGTGTGTGTGTGTGTGACTGCATCATGGATACGCTATAGACAGGGAGAGCACAGTCTTATTATTATCAAAGACATTCACTTTCAGTGCCAAACAAGATTCAACTTCAGTGTCATTCAGCTCAAGTTCAATGTGTGGCAAGGCCAACATATAAAGCAGCCTTCAGAGTTTGAGTCTTTTTGTTCAGGGAAGGTCTATTTGTGTTTCCATGAAAACATTCATTTGTAGTAGCCAGTACAACCTTACAATAAGGCACTTTAAGATTTTAATCTGTGTTGAAAAGTGGTAAATGATGGTTTAGTAGATACTGACTCATTTGCCAACGCTTCATTTAGCAAGGACAAGACAAGGACATGAGAAGAAAACCAATTAAAAAAGAAAAATTTGTTTCATTCTTTCTGTATTTTAATAAAGTATTTACCGTCTTTCTACTCTGATAAGTACCTCTTTGTCTATCTATCTCTTCTGTCTAAGTATAATTTCCCAAGGTCTTATGTTGTAATTTTTAGGCTGCTCTCTGCTAAATATTATCTTTTTTTAATTCTCTGTATCCCATTAAAATTAAAAGAGTGTCTTTTCTGTTTATTTTACGTATTTTGTTTCCATCATTTCTGTTTTAATATTTAATACCTTCTTTTTCATGGGTGGTCGACCCATAGGTCACAAAGCTGAAACTTCATCATCACCATTTTAAGCCTACTGTCAGGTTTTTCTGTGACACACAGCGCCCCCTCCTGTTGACTCCAAACACCGCTCCACCAATCACAGGGAACATGAACAGTTAGAGCTGATAAAAGATTGTCTTTAATGTTTGGCATCGTTAATGAATTCCATACCACAGCAGTTATGGGAGTAGGAAAACCACTTTTACAACCAAACACTGTTTGATCATGCTAACACCATATGTACAGGAAAGCACATTGAAAAGTGTATAAAGTATTTATATGAGAAGACTCAAAGTCAAGAACGGTGGAGACAGCCACAGTCTAATGGATTTGTCCTTTTTCAAACACTGATTATAGATATTTCTCAATTACATTGATCTCTGGAGTACATGTATATACACAAAACAACAATAAACTTTTTTGGGGCGTTTGCAATAATTCTCAAAAATATTTCACAATACTGCTGTATG
Source organism: Apogon talboti (assembly GCA_037367365.1). NCBI lineage: Eukaryota > Metazoa > Chordata > Actinopteri > Kurtiformes > Apogonidae > Apogon > Apogon talboti. The sequence continues at coordinate 13,794,316 of JAPQRQ010000026.1, read as the reverse complement.
TACAATAACAGAATTTACATTGAAAAATTCTATTGTACCTATATTTTGAGTATCACTTCAGTCACCAGTTATCTTCAATACCATCAAGCTCACAATAGATACTCACATACTGTATATATCTAACCTCAGGCTCATTTCCATACAATGTACAGCAGCCTATGCAGTACCTTCTGTCTCGGTACAGTTTCTGAAATGTTCACACAACTGATGATCTCACATACAAAAATAGATGTTGTCTAGTCAGCTGACAACTTGATGTACAGTAACACAAAGCATCCACCTGCAGAAAAACAACCAGGAAAACAATTAATTGTTAAAATATTAGCTATATCCTTCCGACCCACCACAATGCAATAAACAGCGCCATTCTTCTGCTCAAATAAAGGAAACCTCTCTCTCAGTCCAGGATTGAGCGTTTTTCTGAAATGTATTAGTTTTCACACAACAGAAGGTGATCGAGAAAGAGCTGCAGGCAGAATAAGAAATATTAGCGCTACAAATCAAACAACAATCTGAAACCAAAGCAGGACAAAACCATACAAAAACATCACTAAGTAGATATCTTTTTCCTTCAGTGAGCGTATAGTGAACAGAATGAAAAGGAGAACGGCTGTCGCTATGAGCTTCTCACAGTCCGGATGAGAGGTCAAACTGCATTTGAGTGCACTTAAGGCAGGTAGGCGATTCCAACGCTGTCTGAAAGGGCTCCTCGACTGGCCACTCAGCGGCCGGGAGGGGGGCTAGACAGTGTCATCAGACGCAAGCAATGCCACTGCAGCTGTCCAAGTTCAGCCCTCACTGTTGAACATGGTCTGACAACCATGAGGAGAAGGAAAAAGATGCAGGGAAGCAGAGACGGGGAGAGAGAGAGAAGGGGGTGTTGGTGTTAGTGTTCAGTGTCCGGCAGGTGATTGAGGTTTGACGTGGAAAACCCTCATTCCATCTCTTTCTTCAACATGACACATGACACGTTTGGGACCTGACTATCACAGGCCGTCTGTCACTGTCCTCAGTTTCCTTTCAACATTCCCATCGGTCTGCCAAACAACCTCATTCCTCTCAAGATATCTTGTCACACAAAAGGGACTAATAGACACGTCTTCAACATAGACTGAACTTAAAGCACTTGAACAAAAACCAGGTTTGCAACTTGTGCAATACAAATAGAACATCTCATCTCAATACATTCACATTGGTTTCCATACACGTGGTATGGATGGAAATTTGTCAGTGACTGAAGTTCATGCCCCTTGAGGTGCCGGTCCAAGAGGAGAGTCCAATCTTTAAGACCTGCAGTTTATGACAGCCTGGTAGCAACACATATCAGAGTGTGCTATTTGATATGATTCACTATTAAGGAGCACTTAACAGTGTTTTGAAAAACATAATGGAGATAAGCCTTCGAAAACACTATAATGTAGCAAATTTATCAAAATAAGAATTCATATAGGCTATAGCATTTAAAGCACAGAAGTCACCTCACTGTGAATATAACCCTCTGAAGTTGCCTCGTGTTGTGAAAAATGACCAAGCAAAAATTAAGAGCAGTGTTCACAGCTTATACTGCACCTTGGATCATGTTGGTTATGATCATGGTTGTCGTATTTCACAAAACTGTCATATTATTCTCAAATGGAAAAACATGCTCACAGACTAGTTGTACAATTGTGTACAATCAATATCAATTTTTGAACAAAGTTAATGTTATCTGTCACTTTTCAACAGATAATACTCTTTTAATGGAGCAGTGACGGCAGTTGTGCCTCATACTATAAATTTATTCAGAATCACTTGTTTTTTTTTCTTCATCTGCACTGAAATTAATGCGCAGAGTGAAAAGGGTCAACTAAACACACCTGACAGCTGTTCATTAACTCTCTTTTTCTGCTTCTTTAAGTCAGTGCATACGAAGGAAAGACGACAAGGAGTAAAAAGCTCTATGTGAAATATAGCAGGAGACTCCTCATCACTGGGTCTCCTCATGCTCTTCGCTGATGCACTGCTCCCATGCATGTTTGACTTGGTCCTCTCGGTGGCTGTGGGGGGAGTGGAAGATCCTGCGGGGCAGCGGGATGGGCTGAGGCGGCAGGTCCTCCTCGGGGATGCAGCCTTCTCTCAGGTAGGGTTTGGGCGGCACGGCCGGAGGCTGGGGCCTGCGGTAGGGGATGTGGTGAGGGCCGTGGGTGGGCGGGTGGTGGTGTGGCGGAGGTCCGTGGGAGTGGCTGTCCAGGCCCGGGTGGGCGTGGGCGTGAGGATGCGGATGGGTGTGTGGGTGTGAAGCGGGGCTGCGGTAGTGGAAGGGGCGCACCGGGTCCACAGAGTCAATTTCTGATCCTCCGCTGTAGTGGATGTGCAGGTACGGAGAGGACAGGTACTCGTCAGGGGGGGACCACAGGTGACTGGGGAGGGGCTCCAAAGCGTCGTTTCGGATGGGGCCGGGGTCCGGATACTGGCCTCCGAAGTTACTCTCACTCAAAGAGGACACGCCGCTGCTGGCACTGCCCGACAGAGTGGAATTACTGCCACCCAAAGCTGATTGAGGACTGGTGGGGGAGCCAGGAATCGGATGCAGAGGAGACTGGAAAGAAGACAGCAGGTGTCTTAATTACAGCAAAGAAAAGAGTTGGCGCATTGAATTTTAACACTACACACCCTATCTTCCCATGGAGTCAGAAGTGTTTATCTCCTCATATTAATGTCATCCATGCAAGATCCAGACAGAATAATTATTTCCTAACCATTGGAAAATACATATTAAAAAACACAATTTGGCGCACCTCAATATGTAACACAGATGGTTTGGTGGAAAAAAACACTCAAATAAAGAGTGATATGTCATGAGGCATTTTTGGATCACTTTTGTTACTGAAACAAATACAAAAATAACTACAACATTTGACAGTGTGTGTGGGAGTCATCTGTTCCACAATGTGTGGAACAGAATACGAGCTTCCAATGAACATGTGAGGGCAGAGTAACCATGGAAAGAACACAATTTCACTTTGTTAAAGCTGTTGGAACTGTTTCATATATGGTTTTATTATTTTCTATTTGTGCAGTGCTTATTTCCAGTTCTTTCATCTCATCACTTTCATAGTTTTTACTTTCTCTGTGTTCATTTCATCAAGTTTGCATCGTGCCATTTCCTTCTATAGGGCATTTTATTACATTTTTAGAAGTGGTATATATAAAAATACAACTTGAAATATGAATATTGCTGTCAAAAAAATATCAGAGCAAGAATTTATTTCAATCTGAATAAAGAGGAAAAAAAAGGAGTTATGGAGGAACAAGAACGAAAACAGGCGATTGAACAGAAACAAAAATGTAGGGAAAAAATACAGACTCAGACTCAGTGGCAACCAGATAAACATGTGAAAGCATCAGACAATGAAATATATACACTATACTAAAGTATGTGTACCAAGTATTAAGTAAGTAAGTCTGTTATTCTGCCTAGTTGTGATGAGAATATTTGCGACTCCTGGTGGTTAAAAAAAGAACTACATGCTGGACACTCCTATTAGACATTGCCGTGGACAATGTGAACACATTGTTGTACTGTTACTACAACTCGGAAGTGTAATTTCTGTTATTATGAAGTGTATAGAACAACATTTCTCTATGGCTTGTACCTTTCGGAGTGAACGAACAGGCAGAGCAGGAGGGGGATCACTGTTCTGGTGGTGAAATGCATCACAGTGCATCAGGAAGTGTCCTGCAAAGACACAAAAGAGTGAGAAGATATAATATTTGGAGGGTTTTTTTTATCTTGGGTCTGTAAGTCACACTTCTTCCCACCCCTTTTTGGGCATGTAAATGAACCTATTGTGCTGTTTTTTGTGTGTGTGTTTTTTTTTCATTATTCTAAGATTGTCTCGATTGTTGATTTGTACTATTATTTCTGTTTTACTTGTTCACATAAATGTTAACTTTCATTGCATGTTCGGAATAAATCACTAAATCAAAAATCAATCAAATCAAATCAAATCTTGAGCTGTTTGTTCTGGATAAGATCTAAAAGAAAAATCAGATGACCAAGCAGCAAGAAGCCAAATAAAGCCACTGATCCGTCTTAATCCATTATAATGTATAAAGAATATATAATAAAACCATGACAAGCAAGTACCTGGTGGGAAAGACCTGGGTGGGACTGGGGGCATAATTGACCCTGTGGTAGAAGGAGGCATGTAGGACACAGGTTCTCTGTTCTCTCCATCCAGACCCCAGCTGCTTGGAGTGTTAGCAAACACTGCAAAGAGGAGGACCAAAAACATGTCACCACATACAGTATAACCCTCAAACATGTATATAATTCAGTATATTTTATCAGACGATACCTTTCTCCGGTAGATTCATGTGAGGATCAGCACATGGCTTACAGGGGCTAACTTGCTGAAGTAAGGCACGCTGCATGTGGTTGTTCTGTAAAAGAATTATTTCATCATTGTGAAGTTAACAGACGAACGCATTATATCAGACACAAACACAAAGCTGTCCTGTCCCGTCAGTACCTGTCCGTTCTCCGCCATGTTGTAGTACATGGAGTTATTAGCTCTTTCACGGTGAGGTGGCAACAGTATCATCACTTCACGGTTGTGTTTGGCTTTATCAGGCAGGGATGGAGACCCTTTACACATGAAAAAAAGCATGTTTTCTCTTTGCTTTGAAGGAAAAAAACCTCATTGTCTGTGTTAGTCTTAAGCCCTTGAATGCTCGCTGCTTTTACACATGATTTACAAAGCTTCTATTAAACGGTGTCACTCTGTCCAGATGAGTTACTTACCTCTGGCGCTGGAAGGAGCAGAATTGATAATCTGGGAAGAGTTGGAACGAATCGAGCTCAGACTGGAGGAGGATGGACTCGGCTACAAAGGCACATATTATTTATTATACATGAACAAAAGCATTAATTTACACATTGCAGTTAAGGCTGACATGGATAGTGAAAGTGAGATAGTACTACATTGCACTTGTAGTTTGAGGCTTACCTGCATGTGTATGGCCTCCTCTGGATGCTCCCCCATCAGGCCATCAGTCATTATGACAAGATTTCCTGCCTCACTGGACGTATGAGAGGAGAGGGAGGAGGACGAGTGACGGATTGAACCCTGCAGATTCAGAGGGCTGCAGGACAAAGCAAAGCTGCAATAATTAACTTTAAAAAAGTAGGCCTCAGTATGTTCAAGATTGTGCAACTACACTCCTAAGTTCCTATGCACCTTAAACATACACAGTAGTTCCAAGCGATGTTGTGTTATTGGAAATAACATATCAATAATTCCGGCAGGATTTGTTTTTCTTTACATTTTTAGACTTTTGAGGGACTGGCAACATGTCCATGTGATTCTGCCTTTTTGTTTCATGTTCAGAGCATAGACAGTCTTCCAATGTCATATGTGCGACATACTGTATGACGTTGTTTTTGAACATATGTGTGACTGACCTGTGTCTGTGCATGAGGCGTACACTCTCAGGACTCATGTGGCTGTGGGAGGACAGGATTCCTCTGGGAGAGTTGACTCCTGTACAGCCTGCAGGTCCAAACCGATCCACACCCGGCACCCCCTGCTGAGACCCGACCATAGACTGCTCTGAATATTTATACTGCCCAACAAGTAGTCGAGCACATGTGTACAGTCACATGATGAACATATTTGGGTTTTTTTCTTTTTATTTTGAATATCAACATTCAAAACAAAAAAAACAAGAAAAAACATTTAAAAAAAAGAAAAAAACATATTCAAAAAGGAGCGGGATGATGTTCGACTTAGATACTCCCGCCCCCTTACCCCATCTTTGTCAATTGACCATAAAGTCCCATGTCACCTCCCCAAAGTAACTTAAAAAAATTATACACATATCAAAATAAATTCTGGCCAAGCCTGTTAAAAAGGCAAAAATATTATACAAATCAAAATCTATAACAGTTCCTAGTAACCCACCCACCCCCCATATCACACCATATACATGTGCAGCTATGATGATGATATAAATATGTAAATAATGTTTAATTTTTAATTCTAATTCTTTATTTATATAAATATTCATAGAAATACCAAAGTCTTTATTTTTCTCTTTATATTTTCATTTTTCATTTGTTTTTTCTACCTTTTCTTTTCTCTGCACTTGCATTTTGCACTGGTATGTTGCTGCTGTTAACTGAAATTTCCCCATAGTGGGATAAATCAAATCTTATCTTATCTTATCTTATCTTAAAAATAAACTCTGTCCATTTCATAGCAGTATTACACATATCAAAATAAACTAACATAACATTAACACATGCGTGCATGTAGTGGTAATGTCACAAAGGTAAAATGGAAACTGGAGATGCACACAGGCCTACTCACATGGTGTAAACCTGTCCTCATCATGTGGAACTGGTCTACTAGTTTTTTGTGCAGTGGACGCATTTCTGGATGCACCAGCTTCTCATGAACAGCCAGTCCAACTCCAAGAATGTGCACCTTTAAAGAAACAGAGGAGAGAATTATAACAAATCTGTCACTTAGCACCTCCATATACCGTATGAATATCTTCAAAGCTGTAGCGCTAACCTGCTCCTGCATCAGATCCTTCAGCTGTGTGACCCTCTCCGTGTCCTCTGGATGACTGCTGATGTATTCCTTATCAAAGAACGCCTGTTGCAGAAGAAGATGAGTCAAGAGGTGAAGGCCTGTCCTCACATCAGTTTTATTCATGAATGCACACTCCTGTCTCCGTACTACGGTACCTCCTGGTATCTGGCGATGCCTCCGTTCACAGCAGCGTCTATTACTCCGTTGAGGCACATGCTGAGGGGGTTGATGTTGCCGTGATGCTGCCTGTGTTGGTATTGACTGATCAGAGTCCGCAGCTCCTGGGTCTTATTCTCCACAACGTAAATGGCATTCTCCAGAGGGCTGACCTCCACCTTGAAATCAACAAAAGTAAGGCCGCTAGGTCAGCATGAGAGGAGAATGAATGCATAAGTATAGTGAGACTGCACCAGCTTTCTGTTACTGTAAATGTAAAGCACTGTGTAGGATTTGGTGGCATCTAGTGGACAGATTTCAAATCCCAGTCAAATTAAATTAAATTAAATTAAATTAAATTAAATTAAATTAAAATAAAATAAAATAAAATAAAATAAAATATTTTATGGTGGTAATACACTAATCAAAACATAATGATGAAAAAATATTCCTTTTCTGATAATAGGTTCCTCCTAATCCTACACAAACCACCTTTAAAATGACAGAATAAAAATTTAAGCTCCTTACGACTTCTCTTCTTTCCACTTCCGCCCAGCGGGAGATACCGGGGAGAGGACGGGAGAGAATCAGTGTTGTTCTCTCAATCCAAAGACTCTGTAAAAAAAGAATAAAAGGCTGCGTGGTCACATGTCAGCCACATCAGATGCCATCATGTCATCTTAATTACTGAGTGTGTGAATAATCGATGAATAACCAAGACAGAGAATTGTGCTCAAGCATGTGGGTCAGTTCAGTAAAATGAGCAAAAGTGAAAAGCCTTGGTGTGGTCAGGCATAACATTTAGGTTACTGGGTCACAGCAAACTGGCCAGTGTGTCTGAGGCTCCTGCAAGCTATAGTTTTTGTTTATTTGTTTTTTTAATTAAGTTGAACTGAACATAAAAAAAGCAGGGAGCAAAATAATAACCAAACTCTGACTGATGCACACTTTTTCTGCTAAATTTCAGAAACATTTTGAAGTGTTCAGTAAATTTCTCATTTCTTCATCCATTCAACAGTTTTTATGCTGTTGTATTTCCTGTTTCCGGCTTATGTCATCCCCATGTTTTTTTTTTGTTTTTTTTTTTAACTTCTCCACATTACATCATGTTGCAGTGTTTATGACTAATACACCTGCAGTTCTGCTGTAAGCTACAGTAACAAAGGCTGTTACACAAGTGAGTCATATTTGTACAGATATCTACAATTACAAAATGTTTAGTTCTGTATGCGGGATGGAGAATCTTAATGCCTACAAAGGATCCACTGTGGCAAGGGGAAATGTCTCAAAACAGCTATTCATTAAAAGACATTACTGTGCGAAAGCTGCAGGCTCTCCACTGTGACCACCAGAGGGACTTACATCTGCTTACATCACCTGAAGGAGCTGTTCTATCTAGAAAAAAAATCACTGCATGAATTCGACTGCATTTTCCACAGGACTGTCTCATTTCAGGGTTTATAGAAGACGTGAAATTTCTCAGAGCGAAATAATAACAGACCGTGGGGGTGCGATGGACAAGCAGGGGCACTGCTGGCTCAACATACCCTGAACTCATTCTCGCGGTCTTTGGGCCCCTTGTGGAAAGGCCTGTCATAGTGGAAGCGGCTGACATTATTTATGCGGTAGAAGCTCTTGATCCTCTCAGGCACACGCTCCAGCTGAGGCACATCAGAAATGTCTGACACTGGAGTCACCGCATAGATCTGCAAGTCTAGAAAGCCACGTGTCAAGGAAATAACAGAGAGCCAGACATGCATATTTACAGAGGAGGAAGAGCAAGAGGGAGATTCAAAGAGAATTCATGCAGAGGTTGTGTGACTAGAAATCAAACAAACATTGTGTTCAGTGTTTTTGATCATTAACTATCTTCCTGTCATATATATACATATATATATATGTAAAAATATGACAGGCTTAAACTACGACAACAGCTGCATAGGATACACTGAGCGTCGCTTTGAAGGATGGTGTCGTCAGGTTGGTTGGGGTGCTGCATGGCAATGGCTTGTGGAAATTCTCCCAGCATCCTTTGCTGGAAGTCTTCAAGTCGTTCATAGTCATAACCACGACAGACAAACTCCTTGTTCTAAAGAGAGGAGAAGAAAACAGCAGAAGCTTTAGAAAACTGACAGTGACGGACAACTATGACAGCTCAGATCTGGAGCAAATTATTAGGATGAGAATCTATTACAGTGGTTTAATGGTGATAAATGACTAAGACATTTTATCATTTAAGGTGAATGCTGACAGTGATGAAGACAATACTGAACAGTGGCATTTTTTAAATACAGAAGGTCTATTTGTACATCTGTTATTTACACTGCAGCAGATATTCTGCTATTTACACCCAAGTATTAGTGCAGAATCATGTGTGAAGTTACATTCAATGAAAGCGTCTTCTTTTATACGTGAATGGACTCTCACACACAAGACCATGGTTTGATTCCTGTACATAACATAAACTTCTTTTTTTTTTTCTGGATTCAGCTGTATTCTTTTATTCAAATACCAAAACTACTTGGCTAGGTTTAGAGTTAGAGTTAAAATATCACAGTTTAGGATTAAATAGAACACTGTTAATAATGTATTGCCAGTCAGGTGCAAAAATCAAACAATAATAGACCATTACTGTATCACCCATTTGTAAATAGCATCTGCCTGTTTTTTAAAAAAAATAATTGAGTGACAAATTATCTAAGACATGTTCTTCTGCCATTTTGAAAATATTAGTTACTATCTTCAAATGGCTTCAAATGTATATATATTATGGTTGTATTATATTATGGTTGTAAAGATGTAACTGATGTGGGAAAACACTTCTGAAAATTCAATATTGTTTAGTGGAAAAAGGTTTTTATTTTATGTTTATTTAGTTTCTTTTCACACCACACCTACAGCTTATAGGACTTCCTGTTCTTGTTGATTTGAACGATTTGCATGAAAAAAATGGGATAATGTATTTAATGTATATGAGGTTCTGTCAGTGATGAATTTATAAATAAAGTTTTGTTAAAAAGTTCTAAGATTCACACACATTGCACACATCACCATTGCCACAAAGTCAAAAAAGGCTCAACTAACATGTTTTTTCAGTGCCGACACTAACACTTATTATTAGAAATCCAGGAGACTAAGACGCGATGTTTGGAATCAACATATATTTGCAGTAAAAATAAAAATCTCAGTGTCAAACTCCAACGCAAACCTTCATGAAATGTCTTAAACCAGGCCGGGCTGACGATCCGTCGACACCTCCTCCACGTAATATACTTGTAATTAACAGTTGCAGAGCGCCCTATGAAAGCTCTCGACATTATGTCCTGGGTAGATTTCCTGCTTCTTTATCCCTATCCAGCCAATCTGTCTTTTATAAGCCACTGTTGCTGACACTGTCTCCCGCTACAGCAGGAAGAAACACTGGATCAGCAGAATCATAAGTGTGTCAAGACAAGTTTTACCCTGAGGAAGAAAGGAAACTTCCTGCCATAGAAGCCCATTCGGAAGAACTCGGGTTCAATCCTCTGCTGTTCAATGATGTTGTCATAGTACGCTGCTTCCATTTTCTGTCACAGAATGATAAACAAGCAAGAGTCATGATGAATAATAATTTAATCACACACATTACTGAATCTGCTGCATTTACTGATGAGAGTGGGTGTGTACAGGTAATTATGGCATTGTGTCTGATGTTATACCCACTTCACACTGCACAACAGATGATTCTAATCAGGCAGGGAGCTAAAAAAAAAATACTCCTCCTTCCAAGTCTTATGAGCATTGTTGGATATTAAGAAACAGGATGCACATAAGATCTTACTCACCCGTATCCAGCTGAGGCTCTGATAATCGTATAAAGTCTCATATTGGAAAGCCAGCTCCCGGCATAGAGAGATTCCATATTCCCAACACTGCAGAGGGATCAAGACATGGAATCAGGAGATAATAAAAAAACATTCTGAGGCTAATTTATCTTGTATAAAAGAAATAAGTAACCACAGTGGAAATTGAATAGGGAAATGTAAAACTTTACACGAAGACTGGCACCAAGTTGAAGAAATAAAAATAATAATAAGTGCTTAAGCTAGGTGTTGTAAGATGGTGGATTTTTAAAGGCAGATATAATAAATGAACAAGCCAATAGATGATTATCAGCCAATATCAACTCTGGTCCTCCACAAAAACACACTATGCAGGTCTGAAATTAAAACTAAACTCAACTAGACAGAAAAGGTTTTTTCCATCATGTTTAATTTTTGCATCTTCATGTTAAAATGGTAAAAACTGATATAGCTAAATAGTCCAGTAACATACAGTGTATGTATATCTGTATGTGCATGTCCATTGGTGAATTCTTTGAATGTGCTAAAGCGGAATAAAACCATGTTTTCTTTAAAAAGTGCTATATAAATAAGGAAATGCTGACTTTTTTATTTATTGTTGCTTCGAACCATATGTTAGAGATGTGGAAAATATGTTCTTTCTGGTTTTTAAATGAATTATGTTGTGGACAAATGTACAAATAGAAGTGCAAACATGTCTTGTGGACTAAAAATAAAAATCTGAATCTTTGTGTGATAATGATTATCTGTTGTGGTTTTTTGTATGTGTGCATTCTCTTCTTTTTGTATTTAAGGCGATTTAAAGGAATGTTTGAGAAAAATTATTTAGAAGTTCTGTAAAATTCCCACATTCTTAAAAAAAAGGCTATGTCCACAGTAATGCATTCTTGTTTTAAAGCATGCGATTTTTGCTCTATTTACACACTATGTCCACACTATTCCAGCATTTTAACCTTTCACTTCATTGGAAACTATGTAACATCAGATCAAGTAATAAATACATAAATATATCTGAATATCACACTCATGTAATCAATGAACGTAAAAATGTAGGAGGGAGTGATTGAGCTATATAATTAAATTCTAGTTTACAAATCTAATATTAACTAAAAAAAAACATCTTCTAATTCCAATATGTCGTAGAACATCGTATTGGTGCAGGGTAATCAATGATAATAATCTATCGCTAATTTAAACACATTATACAGCATCATCCGACCCATATAGAAGATAAATATGTTGTACATGAGATAAAGACGTTATGAAGACAGCTTCATTTGAACCCTACGATCGATAGAAGCTGTATTTATATTTCTCAGATCAGGGTAAAAGCAGCTGAATCACACTAACTACTCAATACAACATCAAAACGTGTGATCACTGGAAACAGATGACATGATTTCTTTGTTTTCTTTCTGCTATGTTGTACATGCAGTGGAAAAGTTCTGCTTATTCTCTATGTTTAGAGGAGCAGTGACAAAACAAGAAGTGACAAAGAGTTAATGAAGGAAGCCACTTTTGTTTCCTTCTCAGCTGCTCCCTGAGTCCAGAGGGCACTGTCCTCTCCAAAGCACAGAGACCAGTCAACTAATTTAATTTCTTGGATGAAAACCAGCCAGGGAGGAGTGATCCAGGGAGGAAAATCACATTAGAGCACAGACATCTGACCCTCACTTAGTATCACAGTGTGCGTGCAGGCTACATGTTTGTATTTATATTGTACGATCTTCTGTTTATTTAGTGTAGAAAACTCTATAGTCCACAATCCTGGCCTTGAACTCAACTCTGCAGATATAAATCTAGGGAATAAAGACCAAAAAATGATTTATCACGCTACAAAAGAGGAGCATAAACTTCGAAAGAAACTATAAAAAACTTTTTTTCTGGTCCCCCAGGGTTAATGAGGGCAAAAGATAAATTATACTTTACAACAGAACAGCTGCATTGCAGATTATTCCAAACAGCCACTCACATGAAAATGAAGTCACTTAAAAAGATGTAAAACTTAATGTGACTTTTATTTATCTTCGCTGATTAACTTTTGATGTGTTTTGTCCATTATAAAATCACTATATAAACTTGGCCTTGCCTTCATTTTTACATTTTACTGCAGGAGCTTCAGGCAGAGTGCAGCCAAAAGTTGGTACGGGTCAGGAATGATAGGCCTTTAACGTCCTGAAATACTGGCTTGAAGTCAGTCAAAACAAGGGTAAAGGGGTGAAGCCATAAAAAATTCACTTGCCTTGCCCTTGTTGAAGTAGTGCAGGATTTTACGACTCAGGTTCTCCTTGCGTTGCCACTCACTCTGACAGGGGTAATGGAGGAAATCCCTCAGAGGCCGGTCCTCCCACTGCAGCAGCTCCCAGTACAGCAGCAGGGTGAACGCCGCCTCTGTTTTAGAGAAGCAACGAGTCAGAGGTCACCGCAACAAACTGCACCACCGTGGTTACCTGCCAGCTAGTAGAACAGCTGCAGATGTCGAGCAGTTTGCACATTCCTCCCAGACATTTTGAGTCCAGTTTTTGCAAACAGATGGCGAATAACACAAAGCACAGGGAGTGATAAAAAGCTCCAGTTGCCCAGAGCATGGCAAGTGTGGTTTGGTATATTGATGGCCAGCAGTGCAAAGTGCACCTGCACAGTTGAAATTATATCAGCTGCCCTCAGGCCCTTTCAAAGCAGAGCAGCCGGCCCTGTACAACTCCTCACTGACTGAATATCTGGTTGAGTGTGAATGATTGTAGTATAATATGAAAACACAGCACATCCCTTATACAACTGTAACGTTATGTGCATATACTGAGTGCACATACAAGAAATACTATGGAAATATTAACTGAAAACATGCAGAAACGATATATAATACTAGAGCTTGTGTCCAGTCAATCAAACGTAACATCGACTTGAACTATTACAAAAGCATAGGCTGCAATTTAATCAAATAAAAATAACCAACAATAAAGACAGAAATATATAATAAAGAAAGGGCTGTTAGGTTTCACTTTAGGCAGTAAAGCTTGTGTGGATCAGGTGAAACCAGGTGAGTGTCAATTTTTTTTTTTTTTTCTGTATGGTGATATTTTGCATTCAGTGACTCTAACTTGGATAACCAAAAAAGCACATACATGACCATGAAACTATTTGTATATTGCAATATTGCTCACCAAAAATCTAAATATGACATTTTACAGCACTATATAAAATATAAAGGAGCAATTTTGTGACATATACTGTATATTTTTAATATGAATATAAACAACCTGAAAACACAAGTCAGGAGCAGGAGCTGAGGGTCATGTGTGACCACTTGAATTATATACTGAAAGAAAATTGTGGAATATAACTATGAAGCACTGCAGATTCCCCAGATTTTTGGTCCACACACTGTTGCCCATGAAGTTGGAATTAAACATTTTACCTCATCTCATGAAATGATTGTGACAATGTAAAAAATCACATTATGGAAAATGTTCACGTCTATAAACAACCCTTAAGAAAATGTGAATAACATGAGCAACCACGAATCCCTGAAATTTCTGAACAAAAATATGTACAATATTATTAAAATAATATACAGCTTCTCATTCACTGTACAGATCACAGTGGATGCATAAAGGCACAAAACATTTAGTAACAGGCATAATATTGCTAAAATTGGACTAAGTCTCTTAAAACATTTCAAGTTGTTCATATTTGTTCAGGTTATTCACATTATTTGTGAAAGGATAGTTTGTAAATGTAAACATTTTCATGTCATTTTAGTTTTTTTACACTAAAACAATATTTATAGGTGATTGTGATTAGTATTTTACTGGTCCGACCCACTTGAGATTGAATTGATCTGTATGTGTCCCCTGAACTAAAATGTCTTAAGTGTAATTTTTACATTTCACAAATTAATCCCAAGAACCGGATTGGCCCCCTTTGCGGGCCAGTTATAATCCACAGCCGTATGTTTGACACTGCTGTTTTAGTATTTTGTAAACACTCTTAACCCTGAAGATGAATAAAAAACATTTGTAATGATATTTATCACAATATGTATTAAATTATATTACAGTATTTGTAATTTTTTATTAGCTCCATTTGCTAGTAATGAGGCAACTGAATTCAATCTGTCCCCATATTTTTGTCCATGCATTATATGTTTTAATCCTTTCAGTAAGTCGGTAAGTGTATCTGATATTCTTTCAATTATCTATTGCTATTCTAAGTTGTAATTTTGCCTGGGGCTTTGCAGTGTTAGAAAACAAAGTAACAAATAATTGCTGCCTCAGTTCATCCATGACCTATTCCCCGTTCTTCTAACAAATTTCATGAAATCAGTCATTTTTGCCTCAACAAATTAACAAGAAGACATCACAAAGATATTAAAGGTAATATATGGCATTATAGGTAACAAATATCATAACATGATTCTTGATTTATGTCATATAGTACATTTCAAAATGGAGTAAAATATAAGACAAACACTAACCCTTGTTTTAAAATTATATTCACATTTCTGAAATTAAGAGAGCCATGTTTTCCACGGGCAAGTACTCTTTTTTTTGGCACATAATGATTCGTACAATAACCACATGTGCAATCACAGCCAACTCACTGTAAAATGTGTTTTAATTATCTTGCCAGCTGCCTGTTGTTTGTTTTATGTAAGTGATGAATAAAGTCGTAGTCATATCTGGTTACATTTATATGCACATAATAGAGATGAAACTGCCAGTAATGTGAGTAAAACAACAACACTTGAGCCATTTACATGATTGCTTAAACTGACAGGTCCCGGAGTTTGTGTTTACATGACTTAAAGAGGCATTAACATAATGAATTAAAATTTGCTGGTTATTCTATTCTGGTGAAGCACTGTACACTGTGGAAAAAAAGTGTGTTACCTGTGAAGTCTTCTGCTTGGAGGTGCAGGTCACACAGCTTATGGATGTAACGGATGTACATGTCCTCCTTGTTGACTTCTGATTTGTAGAAGTTCTGGGTTTGAAAAAGAAAGACAATGAACGATTAAAATGCAAATCATGTCGAACGGAGATATGAATCGAGATGTTCACCGATGTCTCACCATAAGGTTGACAGATCCACCGATTTTCTTGTTCTCCATCTCATCTCCTTTCATGCAGTCCCTAAACATAGATGAAGTTCACTGTGATCAGCCTGTAATTTAACAGTGTAAACCAGTCATATGTAATCTAGTTTCAGTTTACCTGTAATCCAATAATCTCTCAACGAGCCTTGTGACCGATGTGACGAAGGAGATCCCCGTCTCTCTCCAAGTCTCCTGCTCTATCTTCTCCAACAAACTGCGCCGAAAACACAGTAGGAGATTCTTAGCAAAAGTGACAAGTGCAGGAAATAAACGGATATAAATCGAAACGTGTCATAGTCTCAGCTGTAAAGGCATTACGTCTCACCTTGGATAAGGACCGAACAACTGGGTTCTGTGACAGCAAAAAAAATAAATAAATAAAAAAGCATGTTAGAAGCAAGTACTGTAAGAGCAATTTTCTTCTTAAAGGCTTTTGACAGAGTCAGTAAACACAGGATTGATGCTTACAAGAGGCTGAAGAGCTCTCTGTGATTATCATCCCCCTTCCCATCTGACACCATGCTGTCCAACTTATCCATCAGCTCAGCTTCCACCTACACAAGCACAGCACACTGTTACCACAGGCTATATGTACATCTACTAAAATACAAACGCCACAGTGACCTACATGAAAAACAATGACTGACTCTTGTAGCTAAGCCACACTGAGCCGGTCAGTCATTGTTTTTTGCTTGTAGATTTCGACCTACAATTACTCTATTTTTCTTTAATCATACTAACCTGCTTAAAGTTGCCATTTTTCCTCTGCTCCCAGTCCATCATGTCATGGAAAATTGGAATCATAATATTTCGGACTTCGGTCTGAGGTACCAGGGTGACTCCCAGGAAGGGGCCCATCATTCCAGGGATGAAGTGAGGTTTGTTGTCACCTGGATTCACAGTGAATTCACAGAATGGCATTGTTTTAAAGGATTTCATTAACAAACTAGAAGCTGGTGCAGTGTTTGTATTAAGGATGATGATTCCCACCTAATTTCTGCCACATGCTGAAAAGCTCATACGCCATTATTACCCTCATATCTCCATATCTGGGAAAAAAAAGAGGAGCAATGCAGAAATTTAGATAAGAACCCAGTGTGACAATGCACATAATGAACATCTGATTTTCTTACTTGTCAAGGACTTTCTTTCTCTTCGCCGGGCTAAGCGCCTCCAGCTGCAGACTGGGCTGGTTGATGTACAGCACAGTGAGGCTGAAAAACGAGTTCCACACCTGACACAGGCAAACGATAGAAGCACAGTTTTTATGCAACATTAGTTTCAAAATCATGGATTACTTTGTGTTGCTGCGGGTTTCCTAATTGTAGCCCCCAACTAGACACGAACCTTAAAATCAAAATCTGCCTCTGAGAAGTTCTTATGCAGTGCCGGAGACAGGAACTGTGTTGTCACTACGATGATACTGCAGAAAGCACAGAAAACATCACACTGTCAGCTTGCAAAACAAGGTGGCTGCCAAAAATAGATGAAAAAATTTGCACCACAAGCGTCACCTTCAGAGCAGGATTATCTGAAGAGAGTCTGATCTAATGGTTGGCTGTATTCCCTTACTGTCTCTGGGACAAAAAGATGCTTGACAGAAATGCAAAAGCAGACTCACTGACTAGTTAGAAGCCTCATGACACTCCAGTCTCGGGGGAAGATAGTCAGTTTCATCAGATTTCGAAACACACAGAATATCTTCAACAAGAACTCCTGTAGAAGAATATATCAACCAAGAATTACATGTAGTATAGGTACATAGAAAGGAGAACGCAGCAAAGTGTTGTAATCCTGTGACTCTGAGCTCCCCCACCTTCAGCTCCTCCTTGCTGTGGAAGTTGTTGAGTAGATGGTGAAAATGAATCTCCGTCATCTGTCGAAGCAGGGAGAGAAGACAGGAAACGTACTCGCCCTGCAGAGGAAGAAAATGACAGGACACGAACAAACATATTTAAGAAGGTCAATCAAGTGAAAATATCAGCTAAATCCATGCTATTCAGAAGCACATCAAAGAGGCGCGTTGGCTCCAGCGTGCACCCCGTGGTGGAAGCTTACAGTTATCTCTGCTGTACACTGGGGACAGCGTTGTCCTCTGGATGTCTCCACAGAGTGAGACTTGCTCATGATAGACAGCAGAGTCTGCAGCAGCACATCCAGAAGGCTCTCCACCATCATCTCCACCTCTTCCTGAACTGAAGACTCCTGAGAATAAACAGAGGAAATCCGACAGACGGGCTCAGCTAATGACACGCTGTTTGTGCTTTGTGAAACGCTACGATCCAGGCGCAACAAGACGTTACATCTGTGTCGAGCTGTGATTAAATGTATTTTTTTATATATATATGTCAAATGTACGTATTATAAATTGAACCGCACCATGGAGCTGGTCTTGATTATAGAAAAGATGCTGCTCAGTATCCCAGAACAGATGAGTAGCTCCCTCTGCTGGCGTAGATGCAGATGGATATGATGCAGAACCACAGGCAGCAGAATACTACGAGACTCTGAGAGAGAAAGACAGGAGGATGAACCTGCAAAGCGCTTTATGCAAATTGGACTTACACGATACTATGGCATTATACGAGATTATGTTGTTTGGTATTTGGAGACAAAAAAAAAAAAGAAGCAAAACTTCATCTCACCAGGGAAGAAGAAGAGGCGGCTCTCGACCGTACGAGCAATGGACTGGAGTTTAACAACATCCATAGATTGGCCGATGTCCACCGTGCTGGGCATGCTCCCCAGGGTGCCTCTGACATATTCAGCCACCTCCTGAACAGTGAACATCTGCAGCAGCTCATCAAAGATATCAGGGAAACTGTTCAACAGCGCTGCCTGAGGGGGAAAACAAAGGACAGGGAGGATTTTGTAGTGAGCATTCAGCAATTTGTTTTATGAAGAAGCTTCATTTACCAGAGCGTCACAAAAATATCATTTATTCCAAAGATGTAACCCTGAGAAGAGACAGAATCAACCCCACACCCACCAACATTTTCTCTACTATTATTATTCTTTGAAAAGCAGAATAAATGTCTTTTTGTTGGAACTGGAGATCAGCTGATTAATCAGTTTGGATGCTGATATTTTACAAATTACCAATGCCAGAAGAATTTGGCTCTGATAGTGGTCAATCAATATCATCAGATTTCACACTACTGATGGAAAAGATCACCTCAAACGATAATAATAATAATAATAATGGCTCAATTTCTTTTTACTTTGATGCTCATTTCTACATTTCTTGATTCATTACTTTAAGTCTGAAGTTCAGTTAAACTTATATCCAACTTATTTGTTTATATACGTGTGTGTGTGTGTGTGTGTGTGTGTGATTAGTGATGTGTATAAATAGGAAAAATAAGAGGAATGTGTCTGACAGCAAAATTATTCCATTTTTATGGGCAACATTGTACATATAAGTGTGTGTATGTGCATATATTTATACATATATGGAGAAATATATGCTATTTGCTTTCTTTTCTATTACCTTGGTTCTCAACCCATGGTGTGTTACATTAAGAAAATATGGAAAATAAAAAACATTTTAAAACTGTATCCAGCTTCTAATAAAGTCAAAGATTAGTTCAATTCAGACATTTTTGCATTTTCATTGTTTAAACATTTCTGCAGAGGAGCGTGGGTGATATTGGATGTTTGATTAACCTTTGACATCTTCCTGCTCTGAACCATCATAATTATGTCAGGCAACCTTTTCTAACTGTTCTAATTAATGTTATGATGTTGTTTATAATAGCCAGTATATTAGGCAAACTTGAAGAAGTATCATCCTGTATGAGCGGATCAGTGGACGTACAGTCACTGCTGCGTTGTGCCACAACACAGGGATGCACCGTGACTTACTGAGGTAGATGAAAGAAGTGGAGTATTAACACAGAGATCCATGCAGCTGATCACACCATTAAACTGTCCAAGAGGAAACCAAAGGTGGGGCTAGAGTTGAAGGATTAATCATACAATGCAAAAAAAAAAAAAGAAAAGTGAAACATATGACAAGATTAAACAAGGAAAAAAGGTAAGAAAAAAACAAAAAGTAATCGACAGAGCATGAATACAAACAAAGAAGGTGAAAAATAAGAAAAAGGACACCAAAATAAGACTGAAGAGTGGACGGTGTAGGTAGCCAGATGAGTAGAAGACGTTTGTCATGAGGTGTGGATGATCTGACCTGCGTGAACACCAGGTTCTCTGAGCTGCGACTGTCCAGACTCAGGACGAAGCGGATCGACTGGAAAAGCTCTTGAATGCTTGCTCGGAACTGCTCCTCCTCCATCCCGCAGGTGGCTCTCGAGTACAAGATGCGGGACTGGACGATGAACTTGAACAGGTACTCCAGAGCCTGGAGGAGGAGGAGGAGGAGGAGGAGGAGGAGGAGGAGGAGGAGGAGGAGGAGGGGGTGTTGGCAGGATGTAGACAGAAACACACAGTCAGCCAAAGTACAAGTCATACCATACTGTCTATCCACTAATAAAGAACATTCACTCAACAGAGAGAAAATCAATACGTGAAAGACATGTTTCCAATTTTTGGGTCCTGTAACAGAATCCCTTCATATAATCTCATTGCAAAAAAAAAAATTCAAAGCCTATGTTGACATAGTGCACGCTGCACATGTCAATATCTCCTTCCTTTCTTCCTTTTATTAGCTTTTCTCTCAGGAGTGCACTCACTTCCCAAAGCCCCATATGGCTTCACATTACTCCTTATCAGCCTTCTGTTTGACCATTTCCTCATGCCCTGCCAATTAATCCTTCCAAAATGAGCCACTCTAAAACACAGCCAGAAGGAAGTGTGTGTGTGTGTGATACTTTACCCTCATGGCCTCCTGGATGTGGTCCTGTCTGACCACCTCAGCCGAACGGTCCATGTACCACTTCAAGCATCGAATCAGCTCTCTGTAGACACATCAGTTGAAACCATTACACACAATACCATGCAGGAAAATGTAAAATTTACACAGAATTAATTTAACAGTGATTTACTTGTATGCCAAAGCTCCGGCAAAATGGTTTTGGATGTAGGAGTCCATGACAGGTCTGAAGTGGTAGAAACGGCTGTCCCTGAGCAGGTTTATGATGAACACCTGAACCCAGACACACACACACACACACACACACACACACACACACACACACACGTATAAATAAAGATGTTCGGCATAGTCCTCTTACAATCACAATTTAATCTCATCTTAGTTTATTAGCATAATGTTCTCATTTTGTTTCCCTACCAATGACTGGAAAACCAGAGGTCCATATTTATCAGTGTTGTCATCCAAAAGACAGAAGAGCGTATCCAGGACATCTCTCAAGAACTGTGAGTTAAAAAAGAACGACACGTCACATTAAAGGCCTCACTAGTTATAAAAATAGAAACAAAGGGTAGCCCCTTCGCCAAAAACTAGGAAAAAAAGATGATGTGACAGCTAAGTATTAAAGCAGCGTAATACTACCGAAAAAGGCTGAATATTCCTCGCATTCCGTGAATAAAAACTCTGACCTTGACAATCTCCTCTCCACTGATCTGACGCAGCCGTCCGAGGATGTCTAGCACCCTGTCTGGATGGGCTTTCCAGTTTAGAAGAGCCAGAAGGTCCACTGAAAACACACCAGTGCCAATAAAACTGGATCAAGTCAAACCGGGAACACAAAGTAACTGTAAAGAAGTGTGTTGATTTTGTGTTTTACCATTTTGTGTGAGTTTGGTTGAGCAGAGTATCGTAGAGACCCAGAACGTTTCCTTGGGGCTCCTCTGGAAAGGCAGGTTGGCCGGCAGGTTGGGACAGCTGTTGAAGTCCTCTTTACAGCAGGGGAGGCTGAGGTACAGGCCCTGGTTACTGAAGGTGGCGTTCTCATCGCACTAAAAGATAAACGCAGGATGGTCAGAGGAGATCCAGTAATGTCTGGAGTCTGTCCAGTTGGAGACAGAGGGCATCTACACTATTAGAGCACGAACTTACCTTATTTTTGAAAATATTAGGGGCTATTTTTCTTTATTTATTTTTATATTCTCTTCTTTTAGTTAAATGTACATGTTTACAATCCCCCTACCCCCAATAAATAACACATATTAGTTAGTTACTAGTTACTTTGTGTTTATTACTCTGTTTAGTTTTTTTTTCATCTCCTTCATTTACATCTTATACCTTAAAACCTCCAGTTTCTCTTATATAATTCTATGTGTCAGTTAGGTCGATACTTGTGGATAGTTATCACTTGTATTCATGTACTTTCAATGTACCTTTTCTTTTCTTCTCTTGGATTTAAGAACATAGTTGGGCTGTTTGATCATATTGGTTTTGTACTAAGTGGTTCTTATTCTGATCTGGAGTTCCTTTATGGGTCCCTAGAAGGAGCACAAGCATCTGAGGCAACAGGCATTTAACAAAGGGACACATACTTTTACAATATATTGTCTGTTTAGTATGACTTTTATAACAGAGGTTTGTTATTTTGTTACAATGTACCTCTTGTTATGTAAACTATGATTATCTTTCACAATGTGGTATAGTGTGTTACCAGGCAATGTCATGTATATATAGATATATATTTTTTATTATTATTATTAAACACACAAAAATTTGATCACACAATTAACCATTTAAAAGAATTAATAAAACTTCACATTGAAGAAAGATTTCTTTCAGACAGTCCTGCTCCTGTATGTATAATATAATGTGCATTTATAATGCAGGCCAGTGTCATGCCTCTTTTACACATCACAGTCCGATGACAGAAAGGACTTCTGCAATGCTACGACCAAGGACACATAGATTATGGTCCTTAATCCTCAGTCCTCCATGTGCATTTTAGAGATTGAGAAATCCTTCAAAACTGCACGCCAAAATCAATTTTCACGTCAGAATTGAGGATCAAGGAGTTGAAAGTCAAGGAGGTGAAAACCAGGGAATTGAGAAGAGCCTGTAGTTCGATGGTAAAGTTGCATGGGATCATGAGAGTTGCAAAATGTATTACGTGACTCATGTAAAAATCTCTTTTACAGCTTGAGTAATATATTACAGTAAGTAGTTTCAATATCAATACTGACATTATGTCATGTTAGCAGATACCAGGTAATGTTAACTAAACAGTGACTTACTTAAAGGTGCTTTTAGCATTATGTATGCAAAGTTACTGCACATCAGTAATGAAATATACCAATAAAACTGGTGCTTTACTGTATATTTTCCATGCGTTTCTCTGATTATTAACATTGTGGTAAACATCAAATACAATGTTTACAAGTTAATAACAAAACTAGATATAAATCGTCAGCTTAGTGGGAGTTTTAATGTTTAAACAGAGAAATGTTACATATACCTTTAAATAATACAGTTTAAGATGTTTCAGCATATACATATTGCTAAATGTATGTGTATATATGTATGTCAAAACATCATGTTACTATTTTTGACAGCAGTATGTGAATAAATCCGATGGTGCTGCTGCATCAGTCATTGAGTCCTGCTAACTCCAACACCATGGGTACATTTAGGTGATTGAGAGCTCTCAAAACAGGAGAGCGGATTTCATTACATCTCAGAGTCAAAACACACCACAAACAGGAGTCTGCTGCTGAGAAAATGCAATAAAATCACACAAAGAGCCAGCATGGGATGCCTCACTAACACAAACACATCACAACTCGGTAAGGCTACTTTATTGCTGTTATTTTAATTGAAAAGTACCAGGTATTACAGTGTGCTTTTAACTTTGTCCATTTTTGTACAAATGTTGACATTATCAGTCAAAAGTCTTAGAAATAATGGCATAATACATTTGTTTATTTATTTATTTATTTATTTATTTACTTTTATTTGCTATGGGAAACTTTGCACCTATTAGTATCTGTATTCCAAAAAAAGTCTAACGAATTTGAAGCAACTGTTGGAAAAGCTGCAAAAAGAAAAAAATTAATCATGTGTATCTCCATTTTGGAGTTGATAAACATGTATGCAAATGTAGTGTGAAGGTGGCACTGTAGGCTACATTACACATATATGTAATAAACAGATGAGAAGAGCACAATGATGCTGTTTTCCATCAACACAACGGCTGTGACGGAGGAACAGGTCACCCCACAGTCCACAATACCAAGGCATGTTTTCACACTTCATCATAACATCTGGAAAGGTGCTGCAAACATCTGATCAATTACATGAGTTATATGTCCACTACTACAGTATTTAATCAAAGATGTTTCCCCTGGCACTTATATGCATTTACACTTTCAAAAAAGTAACGTAAGTAAGTGAAAAGACTGTTTTTCATAAAACTCAAAAAGTTTTTCCATAAACACTTTCTCATACAAAAATATGCCTTTATTTTTGCAATTCTTTGGCTTCTTCCATGAGTTTTAGCTGCAGAAACATAATACTGCTGGGTTTGCTTTGTGTTTGCTTCGTGGTGCAAAGTTTGTCACATTGGTCTTTTGTTTGATGAAATTATTCATGACATACACTGGTCTAGGACTGTTAACTTGTTTTAGATATATGCCCATTTAAGTGCTTGTTGTTTGAATTGTGTTCTGTTCTGACAGTTGGTATGGTTGAACCTTTAGCTGACGTTCTTCTGGTTACTGAGTGTATAATGCTACAAGCATCATGTAGCATTACCATGGCAACACAGACGGAACTGCCGGTGGGGAAAGCTGAGTGTAAGGGGCTACAAGTGCACATTAAACAGGTTTATGGAAGGTATTAGTGCATGTTGGACTTGTTCATACCTTGTAGACATACAGCTCATGACTCTCATCTGACAATGTGGTCCCGTCTTCTCTCATTAAAGGAGTGAAGGCAAAGCCAAATAGCTTCTTCTCCCCTTTGTCTTTAGCTGAAATGAAAACACAATATCATGCACCATGCATCTCCACACCACACAAAGACACTTCTTGTATAACTCAGAGCGTGATCCAATCTGTCCTAATATACTCATGTACTACCACTGGGCAGCATTTCTGACTCACTGGAGCAGTGTCTGAACTCAAAGCGTAGGTGGGATCCTCTGAAACGATCTATGGGGATAGGAAGCTTGACCATCTCACTCCAGCGAGGGCTGTTGTTGTGGTAAAGAACAAAAGAGCGATATTCACTGGTGTTGGGCTCCCCACTGCCCAAACTGATGCAGTCCTGAGGAGAAAACAAACACAACTCATTGTCTTAAGTAAGATGGGCTCTACAGTGGGATGAAGTGTGCATCATCATGACTCATGGATTGAAGATATGATAACTCATCCAAATATTTGTCATACTTTGAGTGTGTCCCCGTCGGCATAGAGGACGTAAAGTGTGACTTCAATGTTCTTCTGGACGCTCTTGCCACCCCTCTCAAACTCACCCCGCTCCAGGGTCAGATACAGGTCATTACGTGTGTCGCCTGAGACAATTAGACAAGACAAACTCTGGTTAAGCTTGACAAACTAGGACACATCGACCTACAACATGTTCTCAGCACAACACAAGTCAAAGACATCTCTCTGGTTCAGATAGATATGAGTCCTACATTCATAGTGTCGTTGTTGTAGCTATAATGTGCGTACATGTGTGGAGACCCCTCTGTCAGCTTCTGTACTGCAGATGAGCTGAGAGTGATCAACGTAGATTAAGATGCTACATGGACACGGCACAGGGCTGTTAAGATGTGCACCGCACATCATTGTTCTTCTCAATGAAATATGACCCTTGAGTTGTAATACACTGTAGCTCATAACTGCCTCAGCACCTTCTGTGAGGTCACTGTTTAATGAAATAAATATCAGTGGCAGCAGTGGAAGAAGATATTGCAGTTATTTATAAAATCAGATTATAGTTATTTATATCTAAGTCATTTCCTTGGGGACAGATGAGTCGCAAGAAGTGATATTGGGAGGTATTTCAGGCTAAGTGGAAAAAGAAGGAGGAGGAGAGGAGAGGAGAGGAGAGGAGAGGAGAGGAGAGCAGAGGAGAG
>JAPQRQ010000026.1:13715612-13751567 GCA_037367365.1 Apogon talboti | reverse complement strand
TATGGACTCTTCATCCCTATTCAAACTAATAGCCCAAATCTGTTTTTGTCGTTTCAGATCGAATCCAGATTGATTTTTCTTATTCTGGATGGCAAAAAACATTGTAAAATGGCTTAAAATTTTGATTCCAATGAGTTTTGTATAGATGCAGCTCATTCAGGACACTCAGACCACTCATCAGATTTCATCACGACACACAACTACAGTTTCCAATCCATAAAGATGGATGTTCTGAGCAGAATCCACCCTGTTACTTAAAGAAACCTGTAGAGAACAAAATGGAGAGCAACAGTCTGCAGAAAAGTATTAAAATGAATCATCAACTGGTACTTTGGTGGCTTCTGTGTAAGCAGAACTGAAAAGTACACGGGACTATGAAGCCTCTAGTTTGAGCAGCTACGTAGTTACTGATGCGTATGTTGTTACCATAGCAACCCATGCAGATACAGTGGTGATGCCTGGATACACAAAGACAATCTGATAACTTGCGAATAACAGTGCAGACAGTCTGTCTCAAAAGCTCCAATTTGAAGAAACAATGAACTTTGCCTGACGTCTGAGCATAGCCCTCCATATGCCGTTCAAGTCTGTTTTACACAAGTAGTGTCAGTCTGAACAATTGTATTCAGACTGAGGTTGTTTTGTTTGTTTGTTTTTTTTGTAACCACACAATCAAAGTCTGAACAGCTTCACGTTGTATACAGCTGACAAGTTCGTAACCCCATCACTCTCACATTACCTCTCAGATACCCACATTAGTTCACAATAAAATTTACAATTCATTCTGAAATCCTGTGAATCACATTTAAGGTTCTACACAACCTCGCCTCCGATTGCATCTCTGACCTTCTGGATCCTTACTCAACATCTCAACACCTCGTCAGCTCAAATACTGGTGTCTTATCCATTCCCTGTTCTAATTACTCAACAAAAGGTGACTGTGCCTTCACTGTTTTTGCAACAACCATCTGAAACCGCCTCCTTCAATCTATCAGATGTGCAGACAATCTGGCCTCTTTTAGGTTTTAGGTTTCTTATAGTCTATCAATATGCAGTGCGTGTGTGTGTATGTACACTATGAGTTCATATGTGTGGGTGGGTTAACATGATGTTTGCATTTATACATCCATTGGTGTTTATGCCATATCCTGGTCTGTTGTCATTTATTATCATGTACATATGTGTAGATTTTTGTCAGGTTTCCTTATGTATACACTTTTGTTTTATCTCTTGCTTCTTATATGTGTGCAGCACTGTCTAACCATGGCATTTTAAAATGCTATATGAATAAAATTTTACATACTTAAATATTGAAATTCATGCAACTTTCATTTCTCTCTAAATCAACATTTTGTCCTTGCACAAACAAATTAGCTTCTTTACTTTGCTTTCTGCACAACCTACATCTGCATAAATTTAAAGGCTTATATGTAGCGATGATATTCTAAACTCTCAACAGCAAAGGTAAGTTGTGTACCAGAACAGCTATAGTTACAGCTATCAAAACAAGCGAATCAATACTATGCATCTACATGCTGCATCACTCATTTCATAAAGTATAAAGCTCATTGTGTACGCACATTTGTATGATGTATCATCAAGTTTTGTTCCTCAAACAAAACCTTATAGCTGAAAGTCAAAATAGTTAAAATAATACATATGTCTTATAACTGTCACATGCTGCATCAGCTGATAGTTTACATTATAGCTCTGTTAGCTTAACTCTGTTTTTAGACAGAAAACAGTCACAGTAAAACTACAAATCGCCTCCATTTCCCGTATGGTTTGTGTTGTCAGTAGCTGCACTAAAGATCTGTTTGGAATCATCCAAACAAGGTCAGAGCTGTAACAGTTTAGTCTGAAACGTGGATCAACAAACTTAGTAAAGATAATATCACATAATAACTTTATACTTTTATAATCTTCATAATTAAACTCACCCATGTAAAAGAAACACAGCAATTTCAGCATTAAACTCTGTTCTTTTCATTTAGAGCTGTGCTCAGTGGTAAAAACAACAGTCCTTCTAGGTTTGATCACTTTATCACTTTATTTGTCACAAAAAGTTGTTTCTTTGCAGTTCTTATCCCATTTTGTCTTTATGTGATGCTCTGGTCAAAGGCATTATTTTTCTTCACCATGGAGGAGTGACTCACTACTTCCTCTGGTGGTCACATAAATCCGCCGGACTGTCAGTATGAGAAGATTTAGTCCATATCTGTACAATCCAGTTCATGAGAGTTCATTACATATAACCCCTTTAAACCATAGACAGCTACTTCAGTGGCCTTTGTGTTTACTTCAGCATGACAGTGCATACTGTAGTTCTGCATATGTGGATCAGTTCAAGACCTTGAACAGATATCAGCCATGTTAGGTGAGCACCCAAACAAATAAATCAGAGTTGGTTAAGCACTAAGCATCACCGTGTCAACATAGCCTTGGTTCATTTCAGCTGCTGTCTTACAACAAGAGTGGAACCTCACAAAAATTAGATTCCAAAAAGGAAGAATATAAATGTCACAAATCAGTTAATGGAGCTGAATCACCTGCTTAATGATGAGCAAAGCAGGCTTATATATACGACAGCCAGGACCCGAAACAACGTCATTGCAAAATAACACACTGGCAGAGATATATCTGTACATCACCAGAAGAGACGATGACGATGTATACAAAACAACAGCGGTGGTTTCTCAATATTTTCAGCTAAGCTTCCGCCCACATGAAATGCTGTATGCTGCCAAAACATCTAAGTGGCTTTTTAAACTCGATGTTTCTGCTTTATAGTTTCAAGGCTGAAAGTCAAAGATACAAATAAAACAATGTTTCCCACTGCCTTATGGGAGGTATGGACACCATGTTGGATGCATTTTATATTGGCGTATTAACATATTTCATGATATACTGAACGTGTAAACTCTGTTGAGACAGTGTTCTAACAGTCAACTAGCTTAACCTTGTATGTTGTGTAGTCCAGGAAATTTTGACCTTGCTTTTATTAGTTTGTCCATTATGTAACAGAAATCCTAAATCTAAATAAATAACCCTCACGGATATGAGCTCCAGAGACCAAATGTGCTGAATATAGATACTTACGAGATTATAAAACACACACACAATGTGGGCTGGTATGAAAATCTTTACACTGTTAAGTCTCCAAATGTTTGTGGGCCATCTGGGATACATTTGTGTAGCATCACTGTTATTACAATGCCACACATGCTCAAATAAAACAACACTTTATCATACAACTCACCCTCTGTTGGTCACTGTAGATTTCTTCAAGTGGACATAGCTGACCGGGAATATACCCTATGGACAGAGGAAGAGGCAGAGATGTCTCTGAGTATGACAGGATTACGTTCTTGTTCTCCATCTTCTCTAACACACAGCCATGATTTGTTTAGCTTTATGCTGGTATTATTATTACCAGAACATGATGAGAATTTAAAATGTCTTATAATTCTGCTGGTTTCATATCATAATATCAAATAGAATTTTTATTCCTGCTGTACTAGGTGCTAACTTTTTCCTGAAATGCAAAGTAAAAAAAAATTAAAATATGTGAGGATCACAGTGTTTGCACACATAAGGCAGGAGCCCTATTGTGCCTGGACTTAGCAGAGGAAGGGCATGAGAGACTGTGTGGTGCCAACTGCCACCCTTGCAGTTCATCTTTCTTATTCTAATCTGCCAGATGTGAAGAATTGGCCACAGCGAGCACAACTAATTCTTGCAGCACAGAGAGAGAGTATGGGGGCGAATGAATGTGGGCAGCAGAGTACATAACAAAATGGAGGGGTGTTAGTAAGAACTGTAAATAGCTGATGAGAGTAGAGAAGGACAGCGTGTAGCCACGAACACCTACATTCAGCAGGACTGCAGCTTTACTGCATTCTTTAAAACATTCCAACAGCTACACTTTTAAGTTTGACACAAAAATTAAAGAGCAATGATCACCTGCCACTGGCATGTTATAATCATATTTTTGGTATTTCTATTCCTGATAATATTAGACTGTTTATGTGTAAACTGCAACCCTCTGTTCTTTGACTTTCTGGACAGTTCACATCCAGGTTATCAGGAACGGCATCTACTGTAAACAGTCTTTACTGAGCAATCAATTTTATGGGAAGCAGATGTGTCCGTCATATATACCATTTACTGCAGTGCAGTGTATTGATCTCTGTCAGCAGAAATGGTGTTGTACTGTTCTGACTTCTGCACCTGTAGTCTCTGCTAACTGAGCCTTGTACGATGGACTCATCATTACAGTAATACAGAAACTCTCCAGAGAAAACCGGGATGTTTAGATTCTACCTTCCTTCTATCCTAAAGTTTTTATTTTGCCACCGATCAAAGATATAACACAACAACAAGTGGCATGTCGTGTAGCAGTCACATAAGGAAACAGTTCATCTGGAATAAAACTGGTAGATTATAATATATGTTTTGCTGAGGTAAAATGATAGTTGTCAGGTAACTAATTGCACCATCTGCTGGCTGAAAGGAAAACAAAGTTTACATTTTTCCTCCAAAAAATCTCTTAAGGTTGTAAAATAACACCATAGAAATAAAATAAATACTAGGCAGAGGTGATGCTGTGACGAGCATGTGATGGAGCTGCGTCATGCATGTGATTCAACCCTGCAGCGTCCCTTCATGAGCTCCTTAAATAATGTACTTCCTGGTGCTTGTGCATGAGGCATTCTAAACGCTAAAGCACATGTGCTGCTCATGTTACAAAGAACGTAAGCCCAAGGGAATAAAGCATCATCATCATCATCATCATCATAGGGAGCTTCAGCGTTTAAGTCAATTCCGTTAAAACAAAGTATCTGAAAGCACTATGCGGAAATACAGGTCAGCAGATTTCTATTTTTATAAAATCACAGTTCTTTTCAATAAGTTAATCAGTCATTAATGTCTCTGAAGTCTAGACAAAGTTATTTCTGGAATACACATCGCTCACATCACATTATCATTCACAAAAATATGTTACACATTGTGTTTTGGTAACTCTTATTAACTAGAGAGCCAACAAGCTGACATTTGTTAACCAAGTATTACATTTTGTATGTGAATGTCTTTGGTTTCTTTTGCTTTATGTTTTATAATAACTGTAGTATGATTAGTTCAGGATTTATTTCAGTGCAGAACATTGTTCACAGATGAATCAACACAATGTCAAACCAGTAACGTGTGCAGGCTGTTATAATTACCTTGATAGAAGGCTTCTTGGTGGAGAAGCCTCTGTACCAACCTAAAGGAAATTCAAAGTACGCATCAGAAAACAGATTGTGTATTATTTTGCTTTGTGACTCATGACACCACTATTCACCAAGGTAACATAGAATTCAGTGAAAATACTTAGTATGATAACCAAACATAATCAACTAATTACAAACAAATAGACATATGGGACAAAGAGTCTGGAGGTCAGTGACAAGATGATTCAAGTTCAGTAAGTCACGTTGTACTTAAAAAGCCTCTGTTTATGTTATTCTCTGTTCTTGCCATTATGATGGTATTACTGTCACATTATCAGGTACATTTTTAAATAGTCATTTAAAATTGTTAAATTATTTAGTATAAATACATTAACTTGCTGCTGCAGGAGTGTGAATTCAAATCCAATGTTCACAACACAGGTTACACTTAGCGATAAGAATATTCTGACTCTTATGTTGACAATTACCAGCAAACCATCCTCTGTTAATTCATGCAGAGGATACTCCAGGAACCATGTTTAAATGCTGCAGTTATCTTAACTCCCTGTGGGTTACTTAAATATCCCTAATTCCAAGGGAAAAAAATAATAATACGAAGACAGTTTTCTCAAATGAAGTCACAGCCTTGGGTTAAAAACTTCAGTAGTGTCCTTGCATAGAGTCATTATTTTTTCCCTGCAGTTCAAAACTGCTTTTATCTAAAATCAAACACCACTGTACGTTGTTCATCACATATTGAACTTAGAATAATTGTGACTTTACCTTCGCTCTTCTCCAGAATCTGTACGGTTTCCCCAATCTCCAGTACCAGGGCCTGGCATACTGGTGACCGGAAGTTGCAGATAACTGTGTAGACAAACAGAAAAGAGATATCAGTCACAAGTAAGCATTTGACTCCACGGTGTCGACCTTTTATATTAAGGACTAATATGAGAGCTTGTTCCAGTACTTCACTGTCAGCACTGATTAGACAAGGTACATCCCATACACCATTGTGTCTTCACACAGCATGTGTTTTGGGGTTTTAGCAGGGCAGTTACTGCAGCTTTTTAATAAGCTGTTTAATGCAAACATCTAAACACAGTGTCACACAGGAACCACTGCTTAGCGAACTGTAAACAAGCTCCCACCCTGAAGTGGGTAGTCATTTTAATAGGCAATTAATTCTTAAGCGGCCTGATTTTTGTGCAATGTTAAGTTAATTGAACTGTCTCCCAAAATAGAGCCCACACAAACTGTTAAGTAGTATGGATAAACGCTGCTTTATCATGTCAGTATGTGCATAAATCCTGCTTTTGTAGGAGCATCCAGCCACAGCCTTTGACCACATACAGACGTGTCATGTGACTTGGACTCAGATTAAGGACATGATTATTCCTTACAGGTTAGATGTGACAGTTAAGTCTTTCACTATATAGTGAGGCCTTTGTAGTTTCTGAGAAATGCTCTTATTTGAGCAGCTCTGAGACTCAGCAACATGAGCAATGCAACATGGACATAGCTCAGTGTAGACAAACTTGTTTAGTAATGACAGCACTTCACTGACAATTCTAAAAACCTACAAATGGTGGCCCTTCAAGGAGAGTTTGGTGTGAATCATTATGCTAATGAACTAGCCAGGGGACCCAGTGAGGGGGAGGGAAGAGGAGGAGGGGCTTGGGCTTAGCTCTGATGCCTGTTTGAGGGTAACGAGTGTTCAGTTCCTGTGCTAGGGTAACTATGGCAACAGATCATCTACAAACTGGAGGGCTTTTTTTCCACTGTAACTACTGCAGGGATCTGGGCATTTTAAAATGGCAAGCTTATGGATGCTGCATGGCACTAGAGTTCAAGTCATTGTACAATTGTTAGAGGCAGAGAGAGACGGATATGCTTAAAGAGCCACCTTGTCACCTTTTCATTCTGCCTCAGGCCCTTTCCAGCCAGGGCTACGCATTTCCTATTTGAGAGTCCTATTCTTTAATGGCCTCTATTTCATTTGAATTGCAAAACCTGCACTCACACCATTTGAAAACTCTTCAGTAGAGGCCACGTCAGAACAAGATGAGATTGTCATGTTCGAGAGAGAGAAAGGAGCATCACATGGGTCCATATTTTAATAGTCCTCCCTCACAAAACCTCCAGGCTGTGTGAACTCGCTCTCATTGTGCCTCAAGCTGCAAACCATTAGCATATCCTCAAAACACAATCAACAGCAAAATTCATCTTTAGACTTCAACATGTTGAACGTAGGATGTTGGAAGGACTGATGGGACAGGCAGTCGAAAATGTTGGCAAAAGTCAACATTTCTACTCAGCAACAGAATCTAAGTGCAGACTGTCGCTCTATTCTGTTGCTTTCATAGTCTACATAACATCTTACGTAACTTGCAGACCCAATGGTAAGAATTATGTGCAAAAGAGGATCCTGTCCTCCTCTCCTCTTACCTGTCATGTTAACATACCTCTTGTGCTTCATATATGACATATAACATATGTTTCTGTCCATTTATGACTGAAATTCACCTCTACATTTATTAATCCACTAGTCTTAGATGTGGGCTGCTGATACTATGGTCTGTTTCAACACCTGCTATGTGTTTTCTAACTCATCCCTGGGGCCAATTTTGTCTCAAAAGAAGACATGAAGTATCAGATTATTAGTTTTGCTCATTCATGCTGGTCTCAGTTAATTAACACTCCCAGTACCGTATTGTTGAGAGATTTTTATTTGTTTTGGCCTTTGGAGATTTAATTCATCCCCTGTTTCAGAACTCAGCAGTAAAAAGTAAGAAGTAAACCTAATTATTAATGATTGGAAAACCACTAAGAGTATTTTAGTCAGCTCATAACTTATATTATATTTCACAGTATCTCCACTGTGAAGTCTTACACAGTCTCAATATCCAAGAATTTTACAGTAGCAAAGAAGTTTTAATACGAATCCAAGTGTCAAACTCAGAGCAAGATTTCACCATGGAGCATATAGTTATAGTTATAGTACACACTTTAGATTAAATGAGCTAAAGTTTCAGAGTAAACATGTTGTCAAAAGGTCAAATAAACTTAAATCTAGTTTAGTCGGTGTCGGCAAGAAGGGACATTGGAGTTAATTTTCCAAAACCAACAGTCTGGAAAAAGAAAAGCAGTAGCACCTTTAATGACATAACACTGAAAACCTGTTATTACAGTTACATTGCGAAATTCACTAATTAAACGTAATAGCATAACATGCAGGCCAGACACAACCATCCAATTCCAAAAAATAAGCTTTAAAACTGACTTGTGCGAATCAATAGTGCTCTCTGTGTTGTGTAACCCATCAGGTCTATGGCAAGAACATCAGGAAATGCTGAAAAGATACTGTATTAACAAAAGATCTTTATGTTGAGAGCTTTAAACCACCAACAAGTAATGCTCAGATCAAAAATATGTTGACTATGCTGTGGATAATACTTGAAAGGCTGTGGTTGAATTTGACTGTTTTTTTTGTTTATCTTTCACTTGTAATTTCTCTTTACTCTATATGATACTGCTCAGCTAAAATGTGGACGTGTCAAGACAGATATATGTTTATTTTCTGTTTATCTGCACATTCGATAAACTCTAATGTCATACATAATGTGTGACGTGTTCGTAAATAACATGATTTTTACTTTGTATGTCTTTAACAGAGAATGTAAGACTAGTATCACCCCTGTGTAGTGAGTTGTTTACATGCTGACATGTCTTGGAGACTGTTTTACAGCTGTATGTAATAAAAGAAAACTTAAACAGAGCATGCATGGCCTCATGACCCTCATTTAGAGAAACTAGGAGACAGAGACATACACAGTATTGTACAATAGCCCTCTGGGAGGAAATATTCAGCATGGAAAGAAGGTATGGCATCAAAAACCTGCCAGTACAACAGTAAACACTATTCTATCTTATACACTGCTTTGCTGTTAATGTGCTAATAACACAACTTCACTAAAGAACATAAAAGACACTGTTGTGCTGAACTGTTGCACTGCAAAGTGTATAATGTGCTATTTTGTTGTAGGTTCAATCATGACTATTAGGCTACAGCTTATGTTAATGCTTACTAAAAGCATCTAAAAATCACTGTGAAATTCAAGGTAAGTATGTAATGTATATGCAGAGCGTGTAGGTCCTCCTTTACTGCCTTGAATAGTCCTGTCCCAGATCTAGCAAAGTTAAAAATTACACAACAGTCTCTGGGCTTCGCCCACTGAGTCATGTTGTTCAGCACGACTTGAATGCACACTCACTCACTTACACACTTACTTACACATTAATGCACTAGAGACTTGCTAACCTAGGGATTCCTGCCACAAAGGCAAATTAGATTTTACCATATCTAATCCCAAATTAGTGTCACGGCAATCCAGGCATGTCACCCACTCTGCAGGGGTGTGTGTGCGATTACAAGACCTGAAACTTAAGGAACTTCTGAAACACGATGTACATGACTGTGCACTAGTATTAGATAATTAAGGCATAGGAAACGACTAAACCAAAGAACACTGTTTTTAAAGCCAATATGAATGAATCATTCAGGACATTTTCATGGATGAGGCTGAGACTTTACACTGACCATACACTCTAGACCCAAAATATGTAGAAATTACTGACTAAAGTAATTTATCTGTCTAATTCCATGGGTTTTTTTTGTTCTGTCAAGAGCATTGATTAGTGTTACTTAATAATGATGTGAATATAATATGAGACCTGCTTGTAGGTAAATATATAAACACTTTATGAGTAAATTAACACTGTTTATATTTTTGTTGATTTATGTCGTCATGATCATGCATCAAATGATGTTCTAAATATTTATACTCAAACTTACACAAACAGACAACTTACAGTATAATAAGTCAGATTTCATTGCATGTTAAGTATCAATTATTACCTTTGACATCTCGGAGACTTCATAATTAATTGTCAATTAAACTAATTTCATAGACCTACACAGCACTGCATGCAATTATAGGCATTTGCTTGCTGCTATTCTACAAGTGATTTATAAAGTAATGCTGCTTCCTCCATAAACATAACCAAGAACAAAATAATGAATAGGCAACGATTCTAAGGAAGCTATTAAGGTTTTATGAGGTGGTCTCCAACTGGTTCCTGTTTAGAGGGAGCCCATTAAGATAACACAGGGGAGTGAAAATAAAGGCCTGGCTCCTGAAAGAACACATCTCTGCTGCATATGGCGGTATAATAATTGGATATAGATGAGAGAAAATTAAGGGCAATGAGAAAAAATTAGATGAGAAGGGCAAAAATCACTAGTCACAGATGAGGGGGAAGTAAATGACTGTGAGCTATAAGGATGTGCGTCGAGTTACCGTAGAAGGCCAGCAGTGTGAGTCATGGGGAAATATTGAGTCTAATATGTCAACATTTCATGTGAGGCTAAAAGAGAAACTGACCTGAGTGATATGGGATGCTTTCTTAAGGTACAGTGTATGCTATGGACAGGTAAATGCGGCTTTCTTTGCCCGCATTTCAGCACCATGGACAGCACCAGGTCGGTCCGCACTGAGTGGCTGCGGAGTCTGCGCCGAACTGTTGCTTCTACGCGCAAAACTACCTCTTTACACTACCTCCCCTGGTGCAAATACCCCAAGACGTTTGCGCTAGTGATGCCGTGATGGGTGAATTGACGGATGGGTGCGATTAAACGCGATAAGATTACTATTACAGCCTCCCTGAGTCCTTAGGGCGATATTATGGTGGATTGCGTTAAAGCTCTCAACCTGCGGTCTTTATGAAACGATCATAACAAATGCAATGCCTCCAAACAAAGTGTATACGTGTGGGTGGGTGTATGTGGGGGAGTTTCATGTGTGAGCCAGCATGAGTAGCCCTGTAAGTAAAGCTTGAGAGAATCTGGACATGACTCATTCCCCTAATGAAAACCCACTATAGTATAGAATAATAATCATACGTTTCAGACACTTTTGCTGCGTTTGTGTGTGTGTGTGTGTGTGTGGGGGGGGCTATCAGAGACTTCATAATGACCATACGGTGCCTGATGGCGTCATTTTTACTTCCCGTGCTCATTACACTGTATAGGTCTGCAGATTGCTTTGACATTTACGTCCCCCTCCCTTGATCTTGATTAAAAATAAATAAAATCCTGCGGACTCTTTGACATGTCCACACACAGATGAAACCTGTACAGTGTCGTCCAGTGCAGCCTCTGTCACTGCAGCTGCAGCAGTTTTCAGTCTACAGGTAGACTCAGCTTTACTCCAGCCTACACCTGTTGGAGGGACGCAGTCACGATGCCCCCTTGTGGTTTTAACACGAATCGCATTTTTTTCCTCCTTTTTCTCCCCCCTCCACATATGCTCATGCAAGGAAAAAAAGATAAACGTTGTGCTACATTGACGCATTTTTAACAAAACCACCATCCTAAAGTGAGCCTGGTCTAAAGCACCGCCTGTGGTCGTGTACAGACAGCGATCGCATCTTTAAGGTGATGGGTTGTAAGCTGGAGCCCGAGCATCATCCCACGCAATTTCCCTTTCTATGCAGTCACTCGCCGTGGATATCAGCCATTATAAGAGTATGTGTTTTTCATCGGCTGTAATAGACATAATGAAGGAAAGATGCTGGACAGCTAGAGAGAGAGAGGGATGTCGATAAATAAAACTGGGTGTTCCTTGTGCAAAAGCTGCAACGGAGATATTGTATCATAAAAGTCCATTCCACAGCTAGAAACCATAAGCTGTAAATTAGCAGTAAATGGTGCCATTAACTCACCAACTCCGATTTTCTCCTCTTCTGTTGGTATCCACATATTTGGTTATTTTCCCTCCGGTAGAGCAAGCCACATTATGTAGATATCGTGAGATGATGCTGCTAAAAAAATGAGAGCTGAAGGCTACAGATTCTCGTGGCTGTTCATACGTGGGACTACATGTCTCAGTATCCCGGCGCTGTGGCGTTCAGAAGAGGAGGAAGGACCATCAAAGCCTCAATATCTCCGCTCTATTATGTCCCGGCGTGTGTCTCCAGTCTGATGCAGTCTCCGTGTCCACCTAATGTAGCGCACACACACACACACACACGCACACAAATACACACGCGTACACGTAAGCCACGCACGGCCGCGCGGGCACGGAGAGCGGGTTTCTAGTCTCCACAAAAGCTGTTATTGCAGCCGCATTTCAAGCAGAACGGGAATATTTCGTTTCCTCGAAGCTTATTTATTTAATTTCGTTTGCTTTTCTTTTTTTTTTCTTCTTTCCAGCCAATCCCGCTCAAGTCCATCTGATCCACAATAGGCTGCGTGGAGGAGCAGCATCAGTGGGTAATTAGTGGGTAATAGGTCGCGATATTGTCCACGGTCCCAAATGTCGAGCTGGTGCAAGAAAAATACTGGGGAAACTGCAATATACCATAAGCTGCGCCATCTTCATGGTTGTCACATGACTGGTTTTGTCAACACTGATGTGTCAAGCATTTGCAAATATATGCACCCTCTCTCTCTCTCTCTCTCTCCCTTCTCTGCTTCTTTCTCTCTGCATGGCAGTTGCATCCATCACAAACACAAACTGCATTTTCTCCCGGTAGGATGCTGGATGCTGGCTGGCAGTCTGCCTTTTTTGATTGAATGTGTTGCTTTGGGGGCTGTTGGCCATAAAGTAGCTCCCGGTGTTACAGCTCAGGCCAGACCATGAGGGAAAGCACCTCCTAGTTGAGTCATTTCAGGGAATCAGACCCACTACCGGCTCTGCTTTGTCTGCAGTCATGCTTCCCATACATGAGGTACAACTCATTCCTTACCACAGCCCCCACCCACCCACTTTTGTTTTTTTTTTTTTATTGATAAGCTAGGGTTTCCCATTAGACCCCCCCATCACAGACCCACCAGTTGCCATTCACATAAAATTGGTGTTTGGAATCTGAGATGTATTTACTGTAATATAGTCACCAATGACTTATGCTTAATCACCACTCCCACTATCTATTACTCAACTGCAGGACTTTACTGTCACGTTTAGCCTTTAATACCATCTTCGTACTTTCTTTTATGCAAAAGATTGCTAAAACCTTAACTTCCGATAAAACACTGCATTCATCACCAACCAGATTGAAAAGGGAACATGTTAAAGCAGATTCTGGCTGCTTCATTGTTGCGATTAACAAGGGCAGGATTTTAGAAATGTGCCAAAGCTCCACATCTTTCACTGCAATTGCTGCCTGAAAAAACTGTAAAAATACCTAAAAGTTAAGGAGATGGTCTCATTAGATGCAGTTAAAGTAATTTTAAATAACTCAAGGAACATAAATGTCATGCCTTATTTCTATATTGATACTGCTAATAATTGGTGATTTTTACAGTCACATGACGATTATGTTTATTATTTCATGTTTCTGCAACTTATTTAACTCTTTAACACCTGACGTGTCATCGCTGACACACCCTGCGCATATGCAGTTTGGATAGCTGTAACTCTTTCACTGTTTGTGCAATTGGAAAAATTACAATGGTTTCTGAAACCTGAGATGTTGCGCTTTATAGGTTTATTGGGTCCTTATGGTAATTTCACTCATGCCTGTACTAGAAGCTGGAGAAGAAGCCATTTTAGCAGAATTATAACATGCAGTAAATTGTAAATAATTGCTAGATATTGAAAGATCTGGGGGAAAAAGTGCTCTGGAAAAATGGGCTAACAGACTCACTCACAGCATATTTTTTAACCTTTTAGTTAATCAAAATAAGATAAAAAAAAGTCCAGGCGAACCATTTTAGGCTTAGGGTTTTAAGGATTAAGAGTGTAATTCATCTAGTGTCTGTATCAGATTTTAACTGTGCTGCTGCCTGACAACAAGCCTTTCCTGGTTAAATAAAGGCTAAATAAAAAATAATAAATAATACATATAGTCATACAATCGACTGTCTGTCTGGGTTATCAACTTGAAAGTTATTTTTTGTCTCGCAGGAATGATTTGTTAAAATTCATTCATATAAAAACCACATACACCGAAACATTATGGAATCAGTCACTGTGAATAAAGGGGTAATAAATGACAATATGTGTACCAGTCACAGTTTCCAGTAAAACTTTAAAACGTATAAGATCGGAAGTCGCAGTAAAATACAAATCTGTCAGTGT
Organism: Apogon talboti; assembly: GCA_037367365.1. Lineage (NCBI taxonomy): Eukaryota > Metazoa > Chordata > Actinopteri > Kurtiformes > Apogonidae > Apogon > Apogon talboti. The sequence goes on along the minus strand of JAPQRQ010000026.1, from coordinate 13,737,211 downwards.
GACTGTAATAGTTAAGTGGCTGAAAGGCATGAGGTTTTATGCCACAGTCTTTGCACGGAACATACATTTGGGAACACTGTTACTGTAAATGAATTGAAATTGCTTCTCTCTCCATGTCTAGACCTCAATTCCAACATTTCCCCACCCATATTCTCAACTCAACAAACTTTTAAGAGTAGATGTATCAAGCCTTTCCTTCTAAAATCTTTATCGTGCCATATCTCGCCCTCCACTCGATGCACTTGGGTGCATTAAGCTGTCTTGTCCTATAGAATAGCTAATCATGACTGGAAACAGAGTGATCTGGTGAATATTGAGCGTCCAGTGAGTTTGATGTAGTGTGGGAGGGAGGGCAGTGTTCAGCAGGGTAATTTCTCTCCATCATAGCAAGGCTGTGACTGACTCCCATCTGTCTGTTACTTCAAGTGGAACACTGTGGGCGGTGTTCCAATCACATACATAAAACAAGAGGAGTGTAGAGCATTTTGTAATCTAAATATGCATCCAAGCTAGTGAACTTTAAAAAAAATAAACATATAAAAATAATTAGGGTGCGCTTTACTGGCTACAAAATGTGCTCAGGTAATAATACAGTGTGCTAATGGTAATCCTGACACAAAGAACATTGTCAACAGTAAAGCTGCCTTGTGTCTACAGTATATCAACTTTCTGACAATATTTTATTTGAGAGGAACTGTGGCTACGTTTGGCTCCTGCTCTGATGCTGCAGCAGTGAGAGGATGAGACAGAGAGAGCTGCTATCTGTTTCAACACTCCCAATGCCAGCAGACAATAAGAGCCAGCAGAGGAGGTAATAAGAAGCAAGTCCTCCCAACTCATCAATCATCTGCCCTCACACACAAAACTATTCCTTTTTCCCCCACACTGCCCACTATCTCATGAACATTGTGCTTGTCCTTGGTACAAAAAAAAACACATGGACATACACGTGCCTGTAAACATGACTTTTTTTGATCCATCCTAATGTGGTTCTGATGAGTACTTTAATGTATTTCATGAATAGCTTTGATGGAGGCTTCAGAAAATGTGGTAGCAAAATGATACAACCACTTACAGTATATGTATATATGCTCATAAAAATATAATGATTCCCATACTACAGATGTACAGCATAAGTACTATATAGTCTATACTCAAATCCAGCTACAGCTCGGTGCAAATGTGCACTTTTCCTCGCAGGTTGTCTCTTGGCTCTTGTTCTTCCTCTCCATCCTACAAAACTGTAACACATCATTAGAACTGTCCAAATCTAACTTGGCAACTACTGATAATTAACATAAGACCAATGTAACACAACAGATAATGTTAAAGGCACCAATCAGGAGCTATTTCTCTGCAGGAAAATGTATAAAACAACACAGTTTAATGTCAAATTGACTCTAGCTTTTCCTCATTAACATGCAACCTCCTATAGAGGAAGCAAATGTTAAACCCCCCTGCTATGATAGCTTTTTAAACACCTGCAGTCATGACTTACTCTACATTAAATGAATTACACACCTTCATTTTGAGATTTTATTTATAGTAAAAATACTTTAGATACATACAAGCTGTACATGGATTGTTTCAAGAAAATCAACATAAAGTGTCTCCTTTGAGTAAAGAAACTGGTAAAATTACTGGATACAAGGCAAAACATGGGGAAAAAAGTGTATGCACTGCCTTAAAAATGTGTGCAAGAAATCAGCAAATATTTCTCTAAGTCTTATGAAACCTGTGAATTTGGTTAAGGGTTATCAGTCATTCATTTATGTTTCCGATTTCAGAGAATGTTTACTGTCAAATCAGAACACGTCATAGGCCATTTAATAAAACTGAACCATTCAGAAATTCTAATACAAAATCAATATTTCATCGTAGGCTTGGACTTGGACCAATAGTACAAAGCTCAGTAATCTTTTTAGGGGAAGTCCCAATAACCCATATCCTTAGATAGTTCATGACGGGGGTGGTAGAGAACTTTTAAAGCCTTATTATGTCATGTTCTGCCAGTGAGCAGGTGTGTCAATAGCTTTGTTACAGTGTCCACACTAGTTATGGTTTCCTCCAGCAATTCATTCAAATCACTAGGTTGATTTAATGTCTCTATTTACATAATGAAATCAAGAAAAGATGCTAATGGCACTGCTGAGTGTGGCATTTTAATCAACGGTTTGTGGTGACAGAAAACCTGAAGGTGGCTTTGATGCTTGATCATCAGCAACGCATTTGTGCATTGCATTAGCTGCCTTTTACGACACTTTTTGGTAATTCTTTCAGGCTTTAGAGAGCACAGTATCCTCCGCCACACAAACGCAGCTCCACAGCCCTGCAATGTAACAAAGACTAATCTGTGACCAAACTGAAGCTTACAAAATGAGTCAACTGATATCAAACCGAGAAGCTCATTTAAAAAGCAGTTGATGTGATAAAATAGAAAACTTCTCGACTGCATTAACACACTAGCCATATCACTCAACACAAGCCCACTTCTGTTTTATAAAACTAGATTATATATACAATCAATTTTGCCTCACAAGGGAACACTAAGTGTGTGTTATGTGCAACGCTGTGAGATTTGTCTTTCTTGGTCGTGTCACTTAAGAGTCCCGATGTGTGCAGACACCTAATGTTTCAAACTGGCAGTGCTCTACGTTATCTCAGACCTCCTCTGCTGATATGAGCCTTTTTTTCCTTGCCTCCTACTCTGCAGCTCAAAATGCCCATGAGGAGGAAGTCTTGACATGTTGTCCAGTTCTTCGGTCCCAGATGCTACTCGCTCCTCACTCATTCAGGGATAAGATGATGTCATCTTCAAGGTCAGAGTTGTCAGAGCTGTCTGTTGGTGCGATGGATAAACACAGATTCAGAAATGCGAGGATACAGAGACTCGGTAGTGCATAAGTCAGTGGGTAACAGTGTAAAACTGCCAAAATTGCAAAAAAAAAAAAAAGCTGTGGCACAATGAGCTCTCCTCAAAATTTATGCTTCACTGTCAATGTCTGAAATAAAGCAACACAGCAGTTTTTAAAATTCCAGTGGGAACAACAGAAAGTCGACCAAATATCAGTCACTTCCAAGACTGCAGATCAGAGCAAAAATTCATTACACAAGCATGTAAATAAATAAATGCATAAGTTAATATACACTACGACAATTATAATTCCCTGTCATTTCTTGGATGTACAAATAAGTGCTAGAAACATCATTTATGCAGAGAATGCCTGAGTTTTAAGATCATTATGAATACAACTTAAGACCCATTTCAAATCCCGTTGGACTCGGGCTGGATTTTAACATGGTTCCTGATGTGAATACAGAAAATACTGGTTGATGGCAAGTATGTGCTAATGGCTTTTCTACCCAGTGTTTCCTTGCACATTGGGATTCAAATTTGCCATTTCCTACCATTTTCTTAAGCTAGGCACTAAATGTTCTGTTCCCAAGGAAGTCTCAGATTACATTAAACTAAGTGAAACAGTTTTAACTTATTAATTCTAGAAGTAGGTATTTTCTGATGAGAGAAGGTGATTCATTAGTGTGCTATGGGCTGGACAGTTTTAATTAGTAATAATTAGTTCTCTGTTGGTTTCATTTTGGAGCTTTGTAATAGTGCAATTAATATTTCTCCCCCAAAGACAGATTAAAAAGCTTTATAACAAGTAACATATCTTGTTTATTATCTTTTTTTATTATCTGTCAAAACTGTAATCAAGACAACACGAAGCCTAAAAGTCAGACTTGTTGAGGATCCGAAAATCCCTGAATTGCTGGATTTTAATCAAAGATCAGACCAAGTTGCATTATGGTTAGGGGGTTAGGGTTAAGGTTAGGATCCAGAACTCTGAATTTTATTCATAATAACATATCACCATGTGTGTCATCACTGATTCCAATTGTAAATCTGTGTTTTGCAAAGTACTTGACTGTTATGACACTAAAAAATGAAATGCCAAAATGTTCTTTCTTTTGACTAAAGGGAATGTAACATGTCTCGCTTGTGATTGTAAAGAGAACTGATAAAACATTCCTTTCCTACTCAGGGACAATGAGAGAGCACAGTGGCTGAAGTACAAAAATAAAACACTACTTCTGGGTACTTTCTTATTCTAAAAATGCAAACAACTTGCAGGAATGTTCAAGAGGCAAGATACAGCCAAAGCACAAGGTGCATCATTCCTGTTGGTACCGAAGGGCCTGATGAAGTAACTGAAGGTTGAAAGGTGTGTGTGCGTATTTTGCCCAGACTTTTGTCTCTCAGTGAGGGGAGCGCTGTGCACCTGGAATCACTGTTTTTTGTTTTTTTTTATACTGTTCCTACTGTGATCTGCTGTTATTGGCTAGAAATACAAACCCACTGCCTGAAGGTTGACACCCAGAAACACCCAAAACACAGCAAAATAGAAAATACAGCCAAAGGGCAAGTTCTCTCTGGATAAATACACCACCACACACTGACAGAGGGTCAGAAAAGATGAGTAAGAAGGGTTATTATTGCATGAGTCTATACAGTGCTTTTTAAAGGACAGTATTACACACTTTTCTGTAAAACATGAACACACCCGACACGCAGACTCCTTCACCACTTACCATTATCACCATCTAGATCGATATCATCGTTATCAGAGTCGTCCTCGTCGTTGTCATCCTCATCATCGTCATCTCCAACGTCCTCCGCGTCCTCAACATCTTCTTCGAGAAGACGCGCAACCTCTTCATCGGACGGAGAGAATTCTTCGTTCCCGTCGTCTTCCTCCTCGTCATCTTCATCATCTCCGCCGTTCTCATTCTCCAGCTCGGCGATGAGGGGATCTGTATCTACATCATCATCTGAATCCTCGTCGTCATCATCGTCTTCTTCTTGATCATCATCCTCCTGAGGCAAAGATTAAAACAAAGGTTCGATTACAATTAGTATCATCTTTGCCTTAAGGAATGAGACACCAACTGTATCACATTAAAGGAACAGAATTAGAACCTGATCCTCCTCATCCTCCTCTTCCTCCGCAAGTCTCTGCCGGCCAACTTCATACAGCCTGCACACTGTGTCGGTGTTGACAGAGTCTTGGTTCTATGGAAAAAATAAATGAAGAAAATGTACATTACCCCTTCCAGATTTCATCCACTACCTTCTGACAAATTGCTGACAACAGTTTACCTCAATCACAGCTAAGTAGCAGTCTTTTGTATCTGTGCACAGGTCAAAAATATTCCTTTTGACATCAATTGTTGCTGCGAAGAGAGCAAAGGATGTGTCGCCAGTCAAAATTGAAAAAACACACAACTTCCATGTTAGGCAAGCAAAACAATTTACGAGTAGAACACTTTATTATGAAGAAGTTGAGGAAAACTCAATACCAATCGGTTTGTAGTCTGTGGCGTTGAAGGTCCTGAATGATGAACCAAATGGAGTCTTCATCTGCATCTCCATCATGTCATCTTCATCATCTGCCTGCAACATCGCTGGGAACACAGAGAGCCACCGAAAATGCAAAAGGAAAGAATGAAAAAAATAAAAAACACATTAAAAACTGCGCACAGCGAGATGGTTAGCAATGCTAACGGCCTCAGATTGGTTCAAATGGTCTTTGCATGGGCAGAGCCATTACGGCATGCCCATGGCTCTTCCTGTGAAGTCGTGTGAACCAGCTGGTTCTCTCTGTTGCCCATCCAACACAGAGCTTTCTGCCCATATGGCTTTTAGTGACTTTGTGATGTACCGAACACACAAACATGCCTCTGCGGGCTTTCTTCACACCTCATTCTCATACACACTCTCAAACACACACACATTGTCACTTTTGTTTAAACACACCTTTCACGCTCAAACAGTAACTGGAATGAGTTGTAGCCTTGATTACTAACTGTTCACACTTTCCCATCATGCAGTGGTGTCATGTTTACCTCCATAGATGACTGTGCCGTTGTTGTTGAAGACTATTCTGCACTGGTCCAGAGCTGGAACTGTGTGGAGAAGGTGGAAAGTTCGCAGGTCCCACTGAAATTCCAAATAAGGATCTTGACATCCTTTTTCATTTGTATCTATCAAATGTGCTATGAGTGTAATTACATAGCGATTAAAGTTATCTCCAGGGAAGCAAAATCAATTTTTTGTTCAATAAATATTTAATGTTTAGCAGTGTAATAAAAACTCAGTAATGACCCCCATCATTGGAGCAACTAAAAATTCTGGTAAATCACATTTTTGTACACACAGGCCTCTCAATGCTTTCATTACTGTGCATTTAACATAAACACTCCTTTTAACATTTTAGTTTTATAACCGATAAAGTTATGTAGGATTAATTTGGGCTTCACAGAGTGGACAGGTGTGGTGCGCCTGAATTAGGAAAATATACCCCCTACTTAGAATATTATTGATCTAACCAAGACTCAAGGATACAATTTCCGTGTTTATGATGACCTCCAGGCTGTTTGGATGAAACACGCCGCTGATGTTCATGTTGAACTTGTCAAACTTATGAATAGCCTGAGCCGTGCGCACATCCCACAGCACGCCGTCGTTCAATACGAGGTCATCTGTGGGGTTGAAGGTGGCACAGTTCCTCTTGTAGTTGTTAGCCAGGTCGGGGTTATTTAGAGTCAGCGTTACCTGCCCAGTCTGGATGTCATAGATCTGACAGAAAGACAGGTTCAATGTGAGTGTTCAGCATTTAACTTTAAGCTACCGTTTTCATATTTTATATTGGTAAAGGTGAAAACTGTCGGTAGACTTACACGTGCTATATGTTCCTTTGTCCCTATAACACGATCTTGCGAGAGCTTACTGAACTCCACATAATGGTCGCCAGGAAAGGAATGCCTGAAGACAAAAAGAGGAACAGTTGAGTATTTAATAACAATAACACAGTGCCAACAGAACAAAAAAAGCTGAGCAGTTTAAACCTTATAATTACTTAAAGACACTGTGGAACATCTCTTGAGTCAATCAACAGTCCCAGTATTGCCTTGGTTAAACTGTACAGACGAATGGAGCAGAGTTCTTGCATTCCATGAACTGAAGACTACAGCCCTCAGGCTGTTAACGTGCATAATTAAACACCACGTCATCTCTTTTCGGCAGCTCCGTCTTTTGACAATATAAACCTGTAGTACTATTGGAGCAACGACCACATACATTGAGTGAGTTGAAGATCACACACATACATAAATTTATATGTGACAGCGGCTGCAGTATGTGCTTTATAAGATTATTTCAATGGATTTTTATAAGCTACAGTGTAGTTGTCCTTTATGCAGACTTACTTCATGATGAACACAGATTTCATGCCCCACAGTGCAGACAGCGGGTAACTCCAAGAAGCGGATGTTAAGAGCAGGGAGCCATCCTAAAATTAAAAATGATGATGTTACATTTCTTAGAGGACAAGTAAGATTAAACTCAGAAGCTGGATAGAGATTATGTAAAACTGTTGACATCACCCTGGTTTCCATCAGCATAGAAGAGGTTGGCAACATTAAAAAAAAAAAAAAAAAAAAATCTTCAATTTGGTAAAGGTTTTTATGCTCACATGATGCGGATTCTGTTCTTTTCAAACAGGAGTTAATGGTCATAAAAAGAGATGGAAACACCTTTTCATAGAACGTTGGCGTGTACATAAACATTTATGCCTCTAGAGAAGAAGCAGCAGCATCAGTGTAAGCTGATGAGACCAAACTGTGCTTCAGTGTGATCCATGAAAAGAACCATTTCAGTTTAAAAATAGCAACTGGACTGCCACAATGCACCAATGTTTTTAATTCTGCTGTTTTTAAAATGACATCCATGTACAACATAGCCAATACCACATCCCTCTGATGACACAAAGCACCCTCGTTTATTCACTCTAAATCTGTTGGTGCCTAAATCTTGTTTTCTTTTCCCTGTTTGTGTGAAAGTCAAGTTCACATCAACTTTACTTGACAATTATTAGAAAACAGCTACACTGGGGGTTTGTTTCACTGACCCGTGAAGGCTCCAGGTGAGTGATGGCTGAACTGTGACAGCTGTAGCTAGCTTCCTCCTGTCCTGTAAACACATTGTAGAGCTTGAGCTGCCCTGTGCATGTCCCAAGCATCAGGAACCGCTCGCGGGCTGAGAAGGCACAACACATGAATCCGCTCTCATCCTCGTCTGCCTCCCTGAACACAGAGATGGGACGGAACCTGGGGAAGAACATAAAGAATGAGGAGACACAATGCTAAAGGTAATCTGTTTGGTGTGAGACTCGCAGGAAGATGGGGTGCGTACCTGCTGAAGATAAGATGTCGGTCAAAGCATCCTCCATCTACGCCTCCGTATTTTGGATAAATGACCCTCCGCGTATGTCGAGATGTGAAGTTTGTGGGTGCCTGGCGTCTCTGTTTGGGCTCAGGGCATTGATGGGGGGTGAAGAGTGAGAATGGTGGACAGGTAGCAACAGGGTTTTTACAGCGAGCGTGTTGTTCCCTCAGGTACTCTGTAATGATGCTGTCTAATGCAGGTGGGGAGGGCAGGTGTCTGTCAAACTGCTTCTTCATGGCTGGACTCTGACTAAAGGCCCCATGATCAGATTTCTGCCTCAGCACCCGGGGTTTCTTACAACTCACTGTACCACAGCCCAATGGGCGCTCACGAGAGAAACAAATTCGTCCAATCAGGGGAGAGCCGTTGCTACAGTGAGGGACTGATGTTGGCGCCAAAGCAGTAGCAGCAGTCGCCGGCTGGGCTGTGCAGGGGCGTGTTTGTGGATGACCGGATCCTGCTGTGGATGAATGAGGGGGATGGCTTGCCAGTCTCGACCCGACACCATTGGCCAGCCGTGGGGTCCTCGGTAGAGTAGTGACAGGGGAGGCAGGAGGAGGTGGGACGGGAACAGGAGGGAAAGCAGAAGATGAATGTGACGCATGAGACAGACATGCCATGGGGAGATCGGCCTCCTTGGTGAGTGCAGTGGCTGTGTCCTGAAGGCCCTTGGCCACAAGATGGTTCCGGATAAGCAGGAGCAGCTCTTTCTCTGGAAAGGTGATCCTGGACTGAGCGACCACACTGGCCCTCTGCAGCCATGCCAGAGACACATCTGTACCGATTAGCAAGGGTTTCCCAGAAATCCGTTCTATCAGCTCTGCAGCAAACTTGCAGAACTTAACGTGTTCACTGCGTTTGTCCTGCAGCACAGGTTCCTTCATGAGCTGCTGGATGTGTCCACTGCTGAACAAAGGCAGCTTGCTGATGATCTGTCTAACTGAGCTAGAGCGAGACAGACCCACTAGAGCCTTACAGGCCAAGGCACGTATCTGATCTGCATCTGTAATCGGCATCTTTACTGTCAAGAGAGACAGCAATACCTACAGGAAAAATGAAGGTTGGAGAATTAAAGTTAAAAAATGTACTAAGTGTAAATAATAACACCCCCCCCCCCCAAGTCCAAATATTTGCTAATATTAAAGGTGCAAGTTCTCTTGACCCTGGGGAGAAACTCGAGTCTGTGGTTTCCCTTTCCTATTCGAGTTTATTGAGTTGATAAGGCTGAAGCCAGACCTACGGCTCATTTATGCTCGCCTTATGTACGTAAATAGGTACATCCGTTTCTAACGTTGTCATGCGTCACTACCTTCATAGTTCCATGCATTCAATGCGTTGGAATGATCAATCCACCAGAGGGTGCCGCTCTTAATTACCATACAGGCTAAATACCACGAAGAAGAGTAAAGGTTTTTTTTAAGAAGAAAAAGAAGAAAGTCAATAATAACAAACATAGTGATGACAGAGGAGGAATTACTAATGTGGATATTAATGTTGATATTGAGAAGGGTAGTTGTCATAAACATGTCGGTAGTTTTTTACTAACTCACACAGTCACTCTTTAAAAAGTGCCGCTATTTCTGGAAATTATTCTCTTCAAATCTCTACACTGCCTCCACGGTTCCCGGTGGTACTGCTCTGTACTCTCCGTCTGGGTATGCATCCGCAATCTCCCGGAAAACGGACAGAATTACGCATGGAATGTACGCAGAGGACGGACTGAACGCTCCGTCCGTATCCGTCTTTAACGTAGAGCATAAATGAGCCCCTACTCTAAATCATGTAAATCTATGCAAAAGTGCCTTTAAGCTATACAATGAAACCTACATAAATTCTACTTTGAAATAAAAATGATCAAACAGAGGCTTGAAGGCAAAGTATATAACATTTCTTGCTTGGGTTTTTAAACACAACTATTGAACCTTGGCTTCTGTGCTCTCAGCAAAGAGAGAGACAGAGAGAGAGAGAGCATTGGCCGAGTGAGCAATAGCTAGAATCAGGAAAGAAAACAGCATAGCGAGAAAAATTGCAAAAATAGAAAAATAAAACATCTCCAGATTTTGTCAGTGCAGTTACAGTCTAAAAACACAAATAAACATGCACACACTGTCACATAATTCTAAGGGAATGTTCTATCTAGGGGCAATATACAACCAAAGCACAGGCTTCGTTGTTTCTGCACCGTGTGGTCGATAGATCTGTTAGAAACAAAAGGCTGAAAGGTCTGTGTGTCTGCTTTGTCCAGTTTTGTGTCTCACAACTGTGCAGTGAGTGGAAAGACTAACAAGACGAGAAAGCAGAGAAAACTGAGCGACTTAGTTTTTACATTGTTCTGACCATGCTTGTATGTATGATACTATTGTTGGATGGAGATACAAACTCACTGCCCGAAGAATGACACCCAGAAAATGTCCCAAAGAAAAACAAGAAGACCAGAATAGAAAATAGAGGCAGAGGGCAAGGTCTCTGTGGATGAGTACACCACCACACAGACAGTCAGAGGAGATGATCGATTTACTATAAGAGTCTATACGGGTGTTTTTTAAGGAAAACGTTACATACTTTGCCTTTAAGATTATCTTAAATTTCCTGGAATGAATTAAATCTACCTTGATTCCATTGTTAGACTGCACCACATTCCACATCTTAGTGAGCACACTCTCACTGGCTTTGGTCTGCTGGGGAAGGCGACGTCGGGGGGTGCCTGCAATAAACTTGCCAATGCTGGAAATGCGTTTGTCTGGAGCACAGACACAGTTGATGACGACCTGCAGAGCTGATTTCTGAATGTCTGCATCATTCACAAATACTTCTCCCTCTGCCACTGCCAGGACTATACTCATTCCTGAAAGAAAAACCACCCATTTAAGGAAAAATTGCAATTTGAGTTGTGCCACCTTCAGTAATGCTGGGCTAAGGTTTTGTCAAATAAGCAAAAATGAAGAGACACAGAGTGGTATTACATAGTACATTAAATGGTGTGATTGTTTTATTTTATTGTTCTACAAATCCTAAAATTCCCTCCCCAGAGAATGCTTTAGTAAATACAGACATTACAGAATGATTGCTCTCGAACAGTGCTGCAGAACTTGGTGAAAGTCATTCTTTACTATCACAGTTTAGATTACACCTCTCATTCTCATCTAAACCCACATAACATACTGTGCTCCATACTGCTATTTGTTAACAATTGGATGTATATATTTTTGTTTTATATTTACACTCCATGTCATTGGAATAAGAGGTTCACATTAAAAATACCTGAAAATGACACGTTTGAAAATGAAAGTTTTGATCAATGGTGCTTTATTTAAATAGCTTCATATTCTGAAAGAACCTACCGATAGTGGAAACAGTGGATCCTCCTTCATCAAGCACAGCGACAGCTTCAGACAACAACAGTTGTGTCTTTGGGACAACTGTGAGGATACTTAGGATGTCAAGTGCATAACGCACCGTGTCACTTCTACAGGGACAAATAAGAAAAACATAATCTCATAATGTCAAACAGAAATCTGCATCTGTCAGCGGGACAGATGAAAGCATGAGTATTTACGCTCATACCTGCCATAGTAGGTTCTCCAGTCACAGGCAATAGAAATGAGCTGCAGGAGGAGCTGGACACAAGACAGCTTGTGAAAGACCTCTGCTGGTTCCCAGTATAGTCTGAGTGGACCATACTCGATTAGAAACTCCATCATTTCCACCACCTGCTCACGGCTATAGCTGACAGCCTGGAGGTGGGGGGAAAAAACCATAAGATCACAACAGGAACAACAGCTTGTTTCTTTAACCTACTAATGCAAAATAACTAACTCCTTAAGTTTTGATTGTATTGTATTTTAATACATATTTAATTTTATGCTGACTTGCTGCAAAAATAACTTCCCCTTACAGGAAAATAAAGATCTGAAGTGAACTAAATTAAATGTAAAATGCATTTGTTGTGAGTCTCATTAAAGTCGTGTCTTGTTTGTACCTTGTAGTATGGTGGAGAGTGGATGGGGGCACCCCCCTCTGTGCGCTGTAAAGATTGCTTCACCTGTTCCACCTTGATTGCCAGATGGGCCTCAAAGTACCTACGCAGGGCCATGCAGGTGTGCTTGGCTGTCTGCCTACTGGAGAAAATCTCATCATCACTTAGCAGCGCTCCCTGGTCCTCAGGGTTCAGGATCTCCAGTGTGCTAATCTGCAAACAGTCAGTTTATGTCATTCAACATTAGACATCACAATCTGCTATAATATATGTTGTAGTCTTCTTGACTTTTTGGATGTTTTCATGAAGGGTACAGGCTGTTTGAAAGGTCAGAGTGAAGATCACATGTTTGGTGGCTGTTGGTTTTTCTTACCAGATTGACGAGGCGTCGAAGGCCATCCTGCTTGTCGAAAAGCTCCAGGACGGCACGGAAAGAAAAAGATATGGAGAAAAACATGGTGGCGTGGCAGCAGCCAGATGCATGTGAACATTCCAACAGCCACAGCGTGTAACCAACCACATCTGACAGGATGGAGTGGGGCAACATGCAAACCTTTGGAGGAGAGGACACACAAATACAAATGTGAGCTGCCTTTAGGCCTGACAAAATAATACTCAAAATACTGACAGTAAAATGTAGCAAATCAACAGTGCAACACTCTTGAATTACTAAAATAAATGCTATTTTCATAGGATGAACAAACATGCTTGTTTTATCATTTTATCATTTTTTTCTGGTATACAGCACAGAACATTTGTAGAATCTGATCTGATCAGATAATCTGATCAAACTGTGACTGGTGAATAAATTTAACTGAAAGTACTGTGTATTTTATTATATGTGTAATGTACCCTTTCCATTGCATCCTGATTATAGGCGAGATAGTACAGGCACAGAGACACTCCAGTGGCAGCCATTGACGGCCTGGGAATTTCCAGCAGTTTCTGAACTCCTCCATGAGCTACAAACTCTGCAGCAAACTTCTTGTGCAGCAGCAGAGACGCTAGATACTGAGTATGGAAGAAGCAGAGTTAAAGTCTACAGAGTCTGGACATGAGTTTAAGCACCATGAAGGAACTTGATTATACCAATTCTAGAATAAATGCTCTACCTTGAGGGCTTCAAAGGTGAGCTGTACATCATTGGTCTGCTTCAGATCCATATAATGCATGAGAAGTTCACGAGCTCCCATCTGCATGAACACTGCCAGCAGCTGTCGTTAAAGAGAGAATGTGCATTGAGAACGCAAACTAATCACAAGGGCTACTAATCACACAACAAGGGCTACAGGCGGACAGCCTATCCCCTTAGCCGCCAGGAAATCAAAAAGTTACACTTGATCTTAGCTTAGTTTAATTGACAGTAGAGTCAAATGCATATTTTACTGAAATAAAATCAGAATAGTTTTCCAGTTATACTCTGGGAATGAAATGAGGACAAATGGCATGACAGACAGATAACAGATCAAATAGCAAACATCACCATTCCAACATATCCAGCTGATAAACAAAATAGACTTTAGAACTCCCAATTCACATCAAATGTTGTATATACTAAATTATTAACTATTTGACAAGTCTAAATTCTCAAGTCATTTGGTCGTTGTCTGAGTTAATATTTTATCTGAAATGACACTAGGTGATCAAACATTGCAGCTGTATAACTCAACCAAAAAAACCAAAAATATGCATGGCAGGTACTGAATACTTCCAAACAATCATTTCACAGCATGGTTATTGCTCTATGTAAAAAATACAAACTATTCATAACAAGTGGTCATAAGACGAGTGTGGGCTATATAAGCAGAAATAGTTCAATCCAACTAATACATGGGCATAAAGCATTTCAAAGTTCAATGTATAATTATGAATTATTAAATACAAATGTATTTGTGTCCTGTCCATGTTCTGGGTCCCCCTTGTGGTTTACAAGTAGCTAAATAGCACTCACATAATTGATTTACTGCTGCAACATACTGAATGGTTCTCCAAACAGACATGCTGACTGCTCTATTCATCCACATTATATTCTGGGGGATAATAAAGGCTTCTAGTTACTAACTGCTTCTGTATAAAAAAAAAAAAAGGGAAAAAAGCTGTGCAATTTCCCTGTTAAAATATTCGTATCATGTCAGAATGAAGCATTATTACTCTAACAACAATTAAAGACTGACATCTGCTGGTGAGTGTCAGACAAGACAAAAAATGGACTGAAATGTAAAGCAGTTTATCAGCGCTATGAACCCAACATGCAGCTAAATGTCATTTCACTATATGCTGTTTGGACTGATGTTAATAGACTGACCTCCTGATACTCCCCCAGAGGGGTGAGATACTGAAGGATGAGTCTCTGCTCAATTTCTGGGGTCAGAGGGTACAGGTGATAGTTGTTGCCAATCACCCAGGGGCTCATTTCAGACCAGCTGCTGTTGGAAAGTTCACTGAAGTTCCTCTCTGGATCCGGCAAAGAGAAATTCAGCTTCTGTTTTGAGATCCTGCCGCTGTCCCTCTCTGCTTTTCTTCTCAGATAACTGCTGCCATCAGACATGCCTTGGGGTGTCAGTGAAACAGGGGCAGACATGGGTTTCATCATGGTTTTAACAGCCGAGTTGGCGCGGCTGCTGGTCTTGTGGGGAGAGTTGAGACGGAAAGACAGCTCGTTTTCGGGCTCGATGGTTGAAAATGGGATTGCACCATCCTCTTCTGGCCCGATCCCCTCCCTTTCGGCTCCGTTTCTTGCAGGTGTGAAGGGCTTCTCCTCAAAGCCTCCATCAACTGCCTCCTCATCCAGGGGTAGCAAAGTTCCACTCAGGGTCTTCCTAGGGCTGGGACGTTTAATTTCTCTTCTGTTCTCAGCATCTTTATCCTGAAGCTCACGCAGCCGCTGCAACATCAGCGGTACCTGTTGAACAAGTTGACGTACCGTTGTTACTTCACAAATGACACTCACACTTTGTAGATAAATTATTAAAAATTCTTATACATTTCCATTTAACAGCAACATAAAATACTGACCAAAACAGAGTTCTCCTCCCTGTAGTTTGCTGCAATATCCTGGTTTTCCATGGCACCAGCCAACAAGCCAGTGGCATAGATTCGAAGGGGCTGCTCAGCCTCTTGAGCCCATTTAAACAGCTTTTCAACTATACCCTCCTGTAAAACACAAAGAGAAATGCTAAAATACAACCAAAAAACAAAAAAAAGATGTAAAATGTAATTACCAATTGCTATGTTTTTTGCAAACATCTTCTTATTCTATGAAATGATAATGTCATTGATATCTGTGTATGTTTTAATAAGAATATGGCATCTGCAAAATAGTGCTAAACAAAAATATATCACACATGTCTATATGACAGGTTATTGAGTAACTTTTTTCCAGTAACTAAGAAAGTTTTCAATAGCTTGATAATTACAGTGTACTTTATCTAAGTCAAAAGTCAACTGACAGAGGGGCGGGTACAGTGTACATAATTTGCCGACTGCACTCTGCCCCCTCAAAAAAGTAGAGTTCAGTCCAAGTGATAAGGTCTCTGACTGTCTCATTTTGATGGGGCCGAGCTCCACTATAACACACTCTATAATAATCATTTAGCGACAACATAGACATATAAACAACAACAATTCATTGTAAGTGCATTAGATTTGTGTTTGTGTCAGCAAACCTAACAAAAAGACAAATTACTCATCCTTGTTAAAGAACCATGACATCGATCACAACTGTGATGTGGTACACTGAGCCTGAGAAAAATCCTGAGCATGTACTTATCAACACTGTACACAGCATTTCAACCATGACATCAATCACAACTGTGATGTGATACACTGAGCCTGGGAAAAACCCTGAGCATGTACTTATCAACACTGTACACAGCATTTTATAAATAGGTATCATTTGAAATTAACACTTAGCTTTTTCAATAATAAGGGAGAAATAATTCTTAAAATCTTATTATTATCATCTATTTATTAAACACATTGTTTCTGATCTGTATTTCAACTAATTATTTTACATTTTAACAGTAGGAGTTCGATAAACCATAATGTGCTAAGTGGTTAAATCATTTTGTGTCTATAATGGCTAAACCATAACAACTACATTTTGCTTCAATAAAACGTGAAAAAGGTTAAAAGTAAACACTCTTTAACATATGCTGAACCCACCTTTTCCTGAAATACCACAGCTGTTTCCAGCCCAGGCATGATATTCTGTAGCAGGCGACAAGCTGCTGCATTGAGGGAAAATTCTCTGCTGGTCATTACATAGCTATTCACCAGCTACAAAAGAAAAGAAGAGCAAAAACACATATAATTTAGTTCATACTCAGGGTTCGGTCCATCCTTCATTTTGTATGGGAACAGGCTCAGCTTAATCCATCCATTCTTACCGTGTTCATGAAGTCGTCATTCTTGAACAAGATCTTGAGCAGGTGTCCTAATACGCACTCTGGATCAGCTCTCCCTAGTGGCCAAGAGGGAAATGTCAAAAACATACACAGTATTTTAATCTCCAGTAATGCTGCTGGTAAGTGTCCTCCTTTGCCTACCAGGATGTCGGTCATCAAAAGGGTCTGGGTCGGCTTTGTGATACTCCTCTGTCTCTTTTTCAACAAGTTCTGATATTCTGAAAGTTACAATACAGCCACACATTACTATCATATTAAGACATGCTACTGTGGGACTAAGTCATCATAAAGAAAGTGGAATCATTGATAAGTACTTGGTTAAGATGTTAACCAGGTCTTGTGTGGCGCCCTGTTGCTCCCTCTCCCACTGTTCCAACAGAGCCGTCAGCTCTGCCTTTGAATCCACAGTGGCAGATGCTGACGCCATGGCACTGCCTGTCAGGATGGTATTTCTTGATGTAAATCACATTTTATAATTAAAAGAAGCGAGAAGATAACTTTGCCAGATCCGCATCACTGCTTCATCACCGCCACATGCTGCGGTTGAGTTATGCAGGTGCACCAGTCTTCAGGGACTGCAACTGTCAAACACGCAGGACTGTCGCCGGTAGCGTTAGCATAGGGTAAAATATCTACATAACTACTTTTACCTCGGGAAAACATAGAATTACAGGTTAAACAACGCCATTAAATGCCCCACATTGTCTTATTGCCGACACTTGGCAGTTTAAATTCAATGCCTGTTGCGGTGTTTGGCTTGGTAGACCACAGACAAACAAGGAAGCTAATGTAGCTACTTAGCTTGCGAGCGACACTTAAAGAGACTACTGTTGAATTCCAGTTGTTCGTCTTTAAAATAAACCCGAGCTGTTCGGACTTGCATGGCCTTTCCGTCACAGTCAATGCATGTAAAAGATCCTGTCTGAACATGTAATTTAGCAGTAAGGTACTAGCTAGCATCATCTCAGACAGGTAGGCTAGTCGGCTAGCATGCTAACTTTACCTCGTTGTTCCGCTCACTCCTTCGGTTTTGAAATGCAGCACTTGTATCCTCTTGTATCAGTACAAATTCAGCTGCTATTAGACATATATCTGTGTATCGAGAACCGTGTCACAGCTGAATCTGTAAATGTTATATTGTAGCTTTGTGTTCACGGTTTATTATCATTATGGCGAACACGTTATTCACGTCATTTTAAACGCGACGGTCCACTGTCAATGACGAAATGATTCAACGGCAAAACATTGCGAAAGACTTTTTATTAAGATCATGGCATTTTTGTAAAGCAAGCAATACATTTTTCTTTTATGATTATCTTATAACGACATTTAGATTTATTTCCTCATATAATACAAATAGAGGCACTATTGCAGTAAATTCCTTTCAAAAAGACATAACATAAAAACATCAAACCGTATAAAACACTTAGAGTACATAGTTTACTGTGTCCGTAAAAAATCAGTTGTGCTATGCATGCATGCATTTATAAATGGCATTTATTACAACAAGAATTTCCCCATCAGTGACTTATTCAATAGCCTTTATCAGATGACATATTCAGACGTCCTGAATACACCAGATAAATGCCACTTGACATCATCCATTAACAAGGTTATAGCTGCACATATGTCAGTAAACTGGTCATTGATAATTTGTTAATGAAGTTGTGTCTTATATTTAATGATTTGGATGAGGACAATTGTAATTACATTACAGTGCAACAACAGGTAGCAGGATAGTCATCTGCACTAACTTTAAACTCATTCCCATAAACGAAGTAGATGTGTGATTTCCCTTTCCACGAGTAGGTCACCTTGGTAACAGGGATCAGCTCTATAGTTTGACGCTGTAGATAAAGAAAAAAAACATGAGAACAGTGAAGATTTTCTGACATTCTTAATGTGTCAATAATGTCACTTAATGAAACTTTATTTATTTTTTAACTTGTATTTGCAGTGAAGTGTTATTAATAAAGTAGATGCACTGTTACCTGCTGCAGAATTCTTGATGTCTGGGAGAACTTGCCCTGGTGTTCACTGACAAGACGTTGTGAAGCATTCACTACTGCCATGTCTGGGAAACCCATCACTGGGTATACCTGCAAAGAGTAATTGGAAAAAGGCTTCAAAGTTCAGTATCTGGTTCACTGTATTATTTACTTTCATTCAATCGCTGGCAGTGACCTTGGTCTACTGCTTTTCAACAAACTACATAATAAAAGGAGAATGTCATTTGTCCACAGTGACTATACAGAGTTTGATAGGTCAAAGAGCTGCTGAGTGGTCACTCAAAACCTAATACACTGTCAACACAGTTAAGCACAACCACTGAACATAAAGTGAACAAAGTTCAGATGTGTGTAATGTACAAATGAAAAATACATCATCTGTTGGCAGCCTGTGGGGTTGTTTGTAAAGGAACATGCAGAAGATAAAGGATTAATTGTTTAGAACACTTTGATGAGAAATATAAATGTTATGAGGCGCATCAGGAAACAATTTACTTAATGAAGAAACAAAGTTCCCTATACATTCTCCACCAAAAACAGGCAGAATCAGGTGGTTCTTGGGTCAAGAGCAGCAAACTTCCAGAGAACAAAACAGACTCTGGACTGGAGGACACTGATTAATTCACATCCTTTAGTTGTGCAAACACACTAAGATTTATTTACAACTGTGGCTTCATCAACAGTGTTGAAACAAGTTCAACTAAAGACTGTAAGTTAATCAGTGTGCCCCAGCCCTCTTTAGCAATCTGAATATTTCCACACTTTGTTTGTTGTATGGACTCTAAAGCATGATCCTTTACCAGATACTGGGAGTCTCTGAAAAGCTCTTTGCCAGACACTTTGCTCAGGTTGTCGACTTGGAGTCCACTTAACTGTTCCACGACGTAGTCATTAGAGTTGTTGGTCCTGAAACACATTTATACAATAATTAATAATATGAATTAACCATAAAATGTTGCTGATTTATGTATTGCAATAGATTAGATTAGATTAAATTAGATTAGACTTTACTGATCCCACAACAGGGATACTCACTGGTCAAAGCAGCAACAAAATGAAGTGCAAGAAAAAAATGTGCATGCATAAAGATGCAAAAGACAAACAATATAAAAATATTAATAATAGTAGTAAGTAATAAAACTGTATAGGCTATGTACATATTTACATAAGAGTAGACAGATTAGATTAATTAAAAATTAATTGAGACAGTTTGACAGAGAAATCAAGCACCATTTCACAGTGAGGTTGATGTAAACCAGAAGCTGTTGTTTCCCATGACATGTGGAACACTGCTTTGCTCCTTGCCCATGACAGTGGCTGCAGCTGTAACAGAATGATGAATAGGTTATACTTTATTAAAACAAACAAACAAAAAATTTAAACCAAACTTTACCACTTTGACAGTGTATTTGCACTTTTTCTATAACTCTAACCATGTGGCAGTTTTAACCTAATTCTTACTTTTCCCTCCCTCTGCCATTGCAGTGGTGGCATCGATCATCTCCATGACGATAGCCACTTCCATTGCACACCCAGCAAGCTTTCTGTACAAAAATTGACAAGGTATTATTTGATCACATTGTCTCTCCTCATGTCCTAAACTAACAATTTCAATGACACCAATAGGCATTACTTACATTTCCAGCACCAGCACAGTCTGTGCAAGGTTTCCGTCCCATTCCCAGACAAACATGGCAAGTCTGAAGATAAAATAACTCATTACATTACATTCTTTAATTGTAATAAGCAAGTATTTATATTCTTCAGGTATGTTTTATGGAATGTAGTGTTGTAATAATTTACTTTCATCGATGAAGTGTAGGGAACTTTTATAATTTGTTTGGAATCTTGAAAAAAGCTGGGGACTTTAGCAGAAATATCCCAAGGCCCTGGAGGGGGCTGGGAGTAGGCATCCACTGACTGGCCTGATTCAAAGAAAACAAACACATGTTAAGAAAAGTACCTAACAATTCTCACTTATGTTTGTAAAGTTATTTTCCGGCACATAGACGATTGTAGCCAACAATATGCTATATAAAAATACCGGTACCATGGTATGGCTCTTGAGCCCACTGCGTAGATCTTGATTCAGTAAAGGTTTCCAGGCGGTACTAAAATAAAACACAGGTTAAAAAAAGTTGTAGCATAAATGTGTATCTTGTTATTTACAGTAAAATATGCTAATTATTTACTTTGCTTACTGAATTACAGCATAGACTATGATTGGTATTGGTCTGAATTTATTTGGTTTTCCACACATAAACATGATTGCCAGCTCTTACTCTGTACGTATTGAAGGCCTCCATATTGGTGATCACGCCATCCTTTGCAGGTGCTGAACTGTAGCAACACTTGCTGGAAGCATACAGCGCAAAGGCTTCCTTGGCTGTGTCCTCAGTGATGGAGGGAATACTGACAGTTTGAGAAACAAAATACAGTAAATGCTTTTAAAGGGAAGTGATCACTGGGCTATTGCTCAGTCAAGCATGCAACCTGTTGCCTGTGACTTTTCAAGCAGTTGATGGAAACTGTTATGAACTATTCATTGTTTTGTTTACTGATTTGTCTTGTAAATCTTACTTCCATTGTGGTTGTTCTGGTCCAGGCTGGGGCTGTGGGACTGGGTTAAGAGGCCTCGGAGGGGGCAGAAATCCACCTATGACAGATAAGGCAATATTTGTATGTATGTGACAAATATCAATTGCATGAATGAGAAGAGGAGAGAAAGAAAATAAAAACCAATTGGAACGAGTAACTGCAAGCAGTTATGACGGGCCTTCGCGTACCAATGCAAGTCGAGGTGGTCATGGTTGGACTTGGATGTGTTTTGTTGTTATGTGTTGCTACGTAACCTTCTGATTCTGTTTATGTGTTGCTAGGTAACACATGAAAAGAAAATTTTGCATATTTTCTTTTATTGAAGT
>JAPQRQ010000026.1:13678995-13691589 GCA_037367365.1 Apogon talboti | reverse complement strand
AATATGGAGTGAGGAAAATTTATAGTCAGTTGTGCTTCTTTGGGTGCAAGCTTGATTTATACTTTACACACTGGTGAAAGGTATTGTTGTGTGAGAAATCTGGAAAAAATGTCTGTTAGCAGCAGCAGCAAATGGAAAGAAACACTTTTTAAAAAACTTCTATCTGTGTGCAATCGGTTATAGATATGCCGCTTGTCAATTTAAAAAACAATTTGTGTGTTATCCGAAGACACTGAGAGCTACCGCAGATGTATCTAGAGCTTTCATCATAACCAGACTGTCTTTTTTGTACTTTTTCATTCCTTCTCAAATGACACGGTGAAGTGTTCAGAGGTGACGGCCCTATATGGTGACATGTATGAGATGAGACAAGAGGCACAATTCACACTACACTAAATGATCTTTAACACAAACTGTGATTTTCTTGATTTGCGACATTTTCTTTTAAATTTACAAAAATACGTGAAACTGACGTCGTAAATCACACGGGATGAAAAAAGAAGCGTTGATCTCTTGTTATTGGCTGTCATATTTGTGATGACATTTTTTTTTCCAAAATAATAGAAATTAATTAAAGTAAATTAAAATTAAAGGGGCTTTTTTAATATATATACAGGACAACACACAGATGGATCACTTAAGTTTAAAATGATATGTCTTCATGAGTATATATATAAATATCTAAAGACATGGGTATGATAAACTAACATATACTCATGAAGTATATATAAGGTTATCATTTTAACCTTAAGTGATCCATCTGGGTGTTGTCCTCAGTGCATGTCTGTAAAGAGCCTGTCTACCTTCTAGGCTTTTTTTCTATGTGCTGTGAATCAGCCGGTGTGTTTTTGCTTGTACATACCCACACTCAAAGCCCAAATCCCTCTGCCTTTCGGATAGACCCCCTGCCTCTTGTGCATACCAACAAGCCTCTCACACAAACACATGCACATGCTGTTTCTCTGTCGGAGATCATGTTCGTGCTATATTCTGCTGAATTATTTCTGGGTCAGCAGCTGCCGGGACTCCTTAACATGTGAGCATGAGAAAAATCATATAACATGACAATGAAAAATCATATGTGGTTTGGCCGTCTCTGGTATGGCTGGGTGGTTCCATCCTGTTTGTGTCCTGGCCAGTTTCATCTGATAGTTCTGCACTTTTACTTCTCTTTCATCTTTATTTATTTACTCAAGTATTTTTAATTTCTTACAATCCTCTGATGATAAATAAATGAAGACTTTCCAAGATTATTTAGCAAAATATTCTAGCCTTTTGGCCACTGAACTCAATTCAACAAATAGGTATTTATCTTGTCCTCAGAGATTTCAATTCAGAAATGAATCCTTCTGTGAATACGGCACTATGGAGTTATGATAAGGTGATATTTTCACAGCTTCTATTTCCCCAGGATAAGGCATGATTATAAGATGCAATTTGTCTAATCTCCTCTGGGGATTTAATAAGACTGATATGGCCACTGAGAGATTAGGAGTTAATGTTTCTTTCCACCACCGTAGATCGAAAACACCATTTCTTGGAGAGCTTCCCCTAGGTGAGCTTAGCATAAGCTTCCAGAGCTGGAGCTTAATGGGTTTGATTGAGTCTGATAGAAAATGATTCGTTGAGAAGGTGCACACGTTGTCCTGCACGTACAGTATTCTGATTAGTTCCTTTTAACCAGGTTCCCTGAATATGGCGTGTGTCCCGTGCGCTGCTGGGTTAGAGTTAGTCATCCATGTTTTCCAGCAAATCCTTCATCCATGTGAGCAAGTTGTTAGAAGATTAGACCCCCCTAGAAATGAAACACCAGGGATTACTGTCACATGTAACATTCAGTGACAAATCTAGCCACATGTATCATAAAAGGAAGTTAATTATTCATGTGTGCCTCATGCAGTGGGTCAATGTTTCTCTGTGAATGGTTTATAGATATACAAAGGATGTGTAGAATCAATGATATGTGTGCGCTCTCCATTTCATAGGAACTAAACATTTAACTGTTAACACATGTAGAGCAAACCATCCGCCAATCAGATGCAGCGACAGTGTTCTTGCATCATCAGCAATCAAGCATCCAGGTGCGGCCAATCCCCATCAAGCTGCATGTCTGCAAACAGCCACCATCACTTCCTGACCCATCATGCCTAGCGGACGGCTTACTCACTCTGTCTTTACCCCTGCGGCCTCCTTTGAAAATGAAATCTTAAAAATGGTCTCCACTTTACATTCGGTCTTTTGGACGCTTGCAAATAAAAGTAAGATCCTGCATTTGCTCCCATTCACTGTTGTGTGTCTAACTGATTTTCAGATTCTCATCAAAATCCATTAAACCACAGCACTTAATCTAGCGTACCATGACAAAGACATTAACTATCAATTACTGTGCTCTGGATTCTCCTCCAGGCACTGCGTGGTGTGCTACAAATTTAGACATTGGGATGAAAGCGTGATTTCATGGGTAGAATTTAGAAACGTGCACAACAGAGGGGTAGATCTGCTTGAGTTAATGGATATGTTTGCTTCCTTAATGCTGCAGTAAAAGTGCAGAAGAGCAACCATCACTGGGACCAAAGCACCAACTACTGTCATCCCCCTCATGCCAGCCACAGTAAGACATGGAGCAGCCCCAGCCACCCACACAACCAGCAGGACCACTGCAAATGTAAGTTATCACAAGTGACAGCACCGCTGCTGGCCAGACACCATAGCAGGAGCCTTTTCTCCAGCACGTGTGAAAAGTTTATTTCCACAAGATTTGTTCCACTTGTCTTCATTTTGTCTCATGTTTTCCTTTTGTTGAACACCCATTGATAATCTGTCAGTGAAGCGTCTTGTGTAGGGGTGTGAAACATGTGGCCCGCGGTCCGTGGGATGAATTTGTGAAATGCAAAAATTATACTGAAGATATTAACAGTCAACGGTGTCAAACTCATTTTTATTTCATGGGGCCACATACAGCCCAGTGTGATCTCAAGTGGGTTGGACCAGTAATATACTATTATAGTAACCTATAAATAATGACAAATTATTCTTTTTTGTTTTGGAGTTAAAAAAACATAAAGTTTTGTGCCTTTTTAGTTCCACTGTGATCTGTAAATTGTAATGCACATGTGTGAATGTGTGTTTTAGGTGTGTTTTACTTATGGATATTTTTTTATGTCTTTTTTTTTTTACTATTTAACTTTTTTTTTAATCCTATTTTTATCTTGTTACTGGGACCGTTTCGTTCTTCATGTTCATTGAATGAATTACAGTAAATGAACCTTGAGGAGCTGAGACTTAATATGTCTAAAATTATATGTATTTATCCTTTTTTAAAAGGATAGTTTTTTGGTAATTTTACTTTTTTCACTCTAAAACGGAGAGAAAAGTTTGGAGTTGATATTATTTACAGGTTATTATGTCCTTATGTTACTGGTCATGCTAGGCTGTATGTGGCCCCTGAACTAAAATGACTTTGACAGCCCTGGTTTTGTGGATTTGGTTTTGCTGTCTACTGTACCAGGCTCTTGAAGTGCTATGTCTCCTTTCAGCTCTGGTGAGTGGTGGCTTCTCCCCTTCCTCCACAGCCACTTCCGGCTTCAGCAGCCAGGGGAGCAACACGCTGCCCTGCCCCGTTCCTCCAGTGGCCCCCACCAGCCCCCGCAGCTCGACGGGCAGGAGGAGGAACAGGAAGAAGGACCACAAGAGCTCACGTATGACAAACGTCCTCTTTCCTCTGGGTTTTTCAGGGTTTGTTCTTTTAATTTTGCGTAGCTCTCTGCTTCCACCGCTGTACAGTTAAGATGCAAGGAAGTGTGTTTCATATCTCAGCGCCTAAAACTGCAACAGATAACTGTTACTGAAAGGATTATTTTACTGTAACTTGGCCATTTCATGCTTTGTTTCCCCACTTGTTAACAAATCCTAGAACAAACTAATAGTAGCTCATCTCTCCACACAACATAGTCATTAATAGCCTTTAATAAAGCCTTACACATCGCTTCTAGGTCACTCATTAAAATAACATTTACCATTTTAGAAATGACTGGTCAATTATACTCAAGTCATTAATAAAATCATTAATACCAGGTCACAGATTTAAGGGTTAATAAGTTATAAATGAAGGACTAAAATATTTTTCATTGTCAGCAGTAAATATGAGCTATTTCTTAATGTTAACATGTAATTTATTGTTTTTATTAGATAATGCCTTGGCTCTGCACTTTAATGTAATTCAATGTTATTTGTTATGTTCGTGGGGGTCAGAGGTCAAACGTTACATTGCATTATGAGCTGCTCTAATTAATGAACTATAAACCATCTGTAAGTGATTTATTGCTGTGAATAAAGCTGTTATTATTTAGAAATTTCTAGATTGGTCTTGACCTTGAAACTGACCTCATAACCACTTTTTGAAAGTCTCCCATCAGCATCAACCACATTTGCACTCTGGATATCATTAAATTTCAGCATTATTGTTGTAATTTGACCTAAAATTCCTGGTTAAAATGCAACCAATAACAATAACTCTTTGGAGAAATTTTTAATCACCGTACAGAAATACTTCTCACATTTATTCACCGTAAAAAGAGAAATTTGGTCTTATTGGGACTCAAACTTAGAAAAATACATCACAAATTCATGTATAAATCTATATTTTATTGACTGTTCCACTGTCAAAGCACTCCCTCCTAAAACCTTCTTCTGTAATCCTTCACATCTGTTGACTTGTTTTTCTCTTTTACATCCTTTTTATCCTGTTACATTGTTTACATCATTTTCCTCTCGTGACATTTTTCGCTCTTAAGATCTGTCCTCTTTCCTTCCGTTAGTATTTAAAAACTCGTCCACAGGTCACTCTACTTCTGTTTTGCATAGGAACCTGACTTCACATGTCATGTTGTTGTTATGTCATGTGGTGACCCTATGCAAACAGCCCCACGGCCCATTTTAGGTCTGAACCCTAATGCAAGGGCGGCATCAAAGATTATAGTTGTTTCAGTATTATGGTTTGGCCGTATCGTACCAGTTCAGTCATTTTCTTTTCTTTCCTACTTTACACAACCTTCTGTGAAACAAAATTGCCATAATGACCGACTTGTGTAAGTTGGTCTTGGTCTTGACTGCAACGCCAGGTACTGATGGAACATTTTACAAAGATAGACACCAACAACTAATGTGGCTTCTTAATTTTTAACTTTAATAGGAAAATAATAGATCAAAAATCAAATTTTCACAACTAGAATAGATTTGTTTAATGTTAATTTGACATTGAATTCTGGATTTTATCACTGAAACACACTGGACTCTGCTGCTCAGTTTCCCACTATTTAATGAATTCATTTTCAGTAATTGATTTCAATTATCTGCTGATTAACTGGTCTTCATTCAGTCGTCCCCTGTTTAAAATATTAGTAAACAAAATAAATAAATAAAATATCAGTATGATGTCAGCTTTTGAAAATCCATTTCCACTTCTATTAATCCACACATGACACTGAACACTGGTGCAATTCACACTCTTCTTAGGGATGCTCAAACACACTTAGATTTCATTTCCACACCCCTAAAAATAATACTTACACCTGCTCGTATCACTGTGTAGAATTATTCATGTATCTAATTAAATTCTTGTCAAAGTGAAAATGTCAGAATACTTTTGCAAACAGCATATTTTAGTTTCAGCGCTCTTTAACAACACTTTGTGACATAAATCTTGTGTATTACGTACTAGGAAGTCATGTGTTCAGGTAATTGCTGTGAATTAAAATCAGAATACTTTATTAATTCCAGGGGGAAATTTTGTGTTACGGTTGCTCCATACAAATATAATGCATATATTAAAACACTATTTAAACACAATTAGAACAGCAATTTGTACAATGTGTGCCAGACAGTCCATTATCAGTAGGATAATTAAAGAAATATATATAAATAAGTGTGCAAAAATATGGTTTATTATGTGGTTATAATGAGGAATTAAACAGTCTGATGGCCACAGGCAGGAATGATTTCCTGTGTTGTTCAGTGGTACATTTGGCTGGTATATAAAATAGAAAAATATAAAATATCATAAATAGAGGTAGAAGTGCGTACCTCCACCAAGGCAGTCCTGTAATTGATTACAACACACTCTTTTCACAATTGTAGAAAAAGTAAAAACATTGCAAATTGATCCCAGATTTTGATGACTGTCATCCTCATTCTTTGCATTTCAATGCTCTGTAAGAACTAAAATGACAAAAACACACGTGTGATATATTGTACTGTACATGTATCCTCGTTCCTGTTTGCAGTTCTGTGTAAACACACCTTTTCCTCTTCTGTCGCCCCCTCACTGTGTGAACAGATTTGACTGATCACTGACTTAAACATGACTGACGTAAACTCTGATCAGTGACTCACTCCCTTTCCCGTCCCCCCTGTTGTTTCTGTGGGTGCACGTCTCTTCTTCTTATCCTCCTGTGCTTTTTCCCACAATCCCTCTCTTGCTCCATTTATCTGCCACTTCTCTGCTAATATCTCCCTCTGATGTGTCCCCCCCGCCCCCTCAGTATCTCTTGCGTCCAGTTCTGTCGGCCCAGGGGGGCAAGTCTTTCATGTGGAAACAAGCGAGGTCGTCCTGAGGGGGGATCCACTCACAGGTTTTGGGATCCAGCTGCAGGGGGGTGTCTTTGCCACTGAAACCCTTTCTGCTCCCCCAGTCATCCGCTTTATTGAGCCCGACAGCCCAGCTGAGAGGTAACACACTGAGACACCTAACAAGTAAACAAATATCATATAGGGAGTCACCTTGAACTTGGGGGCCTGGCGCTAATCATTCGGCTTGGCAACGAAACGTCACATGTGAAAAAGCTAATTTTAGCCTGATGTCTCATTGAGTATCTCTTCTGAAGGCACGAGCGTCAGAGTGGCAGTTGCAGTCATTACCAAGCCTTAATCACAAGGTTAATTTGCAGAAAACAACAACCTCTCTAGTTCATATGTGACCTTTTGGAGGACAAACCTCAGCTCCACATATACTTTGATTTTGATTTAGTGATTTATTCTGAACATGCAATGAAAATTAACATATATGTGAAGAAGTAAAACACAAATAATAATACAAAAATCAACAATCAAGACAATCTCGGAAAGAAAAACAGCAGAATAGATTCATTTACATGCCCGAAAGGGGGTGGGAAGAAGTGCAACTTATTTAATCCTGCCCCTTCTCCATAAAATATTTAGAATATATATTTATCCCTCTCCTTTTACAGTCTCTTTATATACACACACATCCATATCCACATACATACAACATATAAGTACACATACATATGTATACATATAATCTTTTACCTTTGCATTTCTTAATTGTGCTGGCAAATGTTAATAAATAACTAAAAGAAAGAAATATATGCATAAACAACAGCACACATGGCGACAATGAATGAATTACTCTTACATGTTTATCATACATTGTCTTTATCACTGCCTGAATTTGACACACTTGTATGGGCAGATGTATGTGTAACCAGACTGAATATGAACCATGTACAGTGGAAACGAAAGAAAGACATGTCCTGTTTGACTTTTTTGCATGAACTTGTCATAAAATGTGACCTGATTTGCATCTAAGTCACATGTATTGACAAATACGATGTGTTTAACCTACTGTCATACAATTAGAATCATGAACACTCTATTTTGACACTGAAATTCTTTAATTCTTTCATTTACTTGTTTAAAACTGAAAGTAGCTTAATATTTTCTGTAATATTTCTGTCTTCTGCGCTTTGTTTTCTGTATTTGTGCTTCTGTAAACACTAATTTCCCTACAGTAGGATTAATAAAGTCATGTCTTATCTTATAATTAGATTGAGTTGCTCAAAATCCACGCTTCATCCTCACTTAAAGTTGAGTTTTTCTTCAGAGCAGTGTTTTCCAAACTTTTTTATGGAGACGCATTTTAAATACAATAAACCATTGTGATCTCTCCTGACCATTTTTCCTGCCATTTAGGCATCACCTCATTCAACCTTGACTAAGTAAAAAAAATCAACTTTGAAGAAATTATCTCATGCGTGTCATTGAAAACATGTAGCCTATAACTTAGGCAGTGATGTGATGGGCTGTTTCCTCTAATCTGTAAATGAAACAGAATGCAATCTATTTATTTAATTCAAGGACAGAACATAATATAGTAATTTAAAAACCAGGGAAGATGCTTGTGCCAAGTTTTAGCAAAGACAGGTTAGAATGAATTTATACAAAGAAGTTTCAGATGTAATTAGTGACAAAAACCAGTATTGTACATTCACAGTTTTAACATCGTATCCTGGTATACATTACACTAAAACCATTCCTATTCTTCACACCAATGCACATAGTTTCCAAAATGATGATATGAACATTCAGAACTATCATCGCTATTTAACGACCCACATAAAATCTCCTGTGAACCAGTGTTTTGGAACGGATGCTTTATAAGCCCCTTCACTTCCCAAAAATCAGCTTCGGTTTACTGTGGCACACATTCAGGTCACGTATTTGTCACATATTTTTGCCCGTACACTTGTTGCGTAACTAGACTTTCAAAGGTTACATCATTCTGCACATTTAGATGACAGCTTATGCTTCTTAAAATATGAAGTCTTAATATTTTACTTGAAAATTTGTCTTCCATTGACTAATTATCAGTGGTCAGGTTAATGTAAAGAAAAGTACATAGTTGCATAAAAGGATTTAATGGTTGAAACTTTTACTTCCATGCTTAGAAAAATTTACTTTTCCTGCACTGCTAGTAGACTTATCACGTTGTATCCACAGAGAATTGATGCAACCAGTGTTGTTGCAAATCATTAAATGTCCCCTATTTTTGCCATGTGGTGTATTGATCCCGACTACATGATACAGTCTAATTAACATAGAAGTGAGTGTGTAGTATCTGTCCTTGTCCTGCAAGATTAATGATGGTGTCTGCGCCAGAAGCACAGGGTTATGTCCCCTGGGTCTTGTAATACGATTAGTCCAGCAGCATTTGGACAGGAGTGACTCAAATATAACATCCCACTGTGATGTTGGAGTCTCAGCCTCCACACAAGGTTAATGAGCAGCGGTGGTTAGTGAATTAATATTAGTTGACAGTGCGTCTGTGGCTGCCCTCACTATTGCCCTCACTATTGGGGGTCCGATTAAATGTATTTTTCTCCTTTTTTCTTCCGTGTGTGTTTTAATTTCCAAGTTCAAATGAGGTTAGTTTCCATTGTATATTGTATGTCACACCTCTGGGTGTGAAATGACCTTTTATAAATGGCATTTTAAATATTCAGCCTATGTAGGTGCTAAAGAAGGTGACGACTATGTTACCCGTCATCATTGTTTCATCATGGAGCAGAAATCTGAGACGGTGTGGACTGAAACAAACTGCCTATTAGATGTTAAGCAAGGAAATCAACAGTGACTTCAATATTTAAGTAATTCTTATTCACTCATGATCCAAAAATACCAATTACTGCTACTGTATGTCCAGCTTCTACATTTCATGGATTTGTTAATTTGATCATTTTATTGTACTATGTATAAATAAGTACCTTTGAGCTTTGACTGGTTGCTTGACAAATTTACTCATCTGAAAACATCTGACCTCTGGGAGTATTTTAATAAAATGACGATTTGAATGATTTGATGAAAAAATGCAAAATAGATGAGGGGTGTCAAAGTAATTTTAGTTCAGAGGCCACAAACAGCCCAATTTGATCTCAAGTGACAACCTATAAGTCATGAGAGCTCCAAATTTTTTTTGTTTTAGTGCAAAAAGAGTAAAATTAAATTATGAAAATTTTTATATTTACAAACTATCATTTTACAAAAAAAGTGAATAAACTGAAAATTCTCAAGAAAAATAATAGCAATTTTAATAATATTATACCTCAAATAATCATTTATGCTTGTGCATTACAGATCAGATCTACAAAGGCACAAAACGTTTTGTGACAAATAATTTTGACACTCTTGATTAATATCTTCAGTGTAAGCTTTCCACTTCACAAATTCATGGGCCAAAGTGGCAGGCTGAATTTGGGCCACGGACCGTATATTTGACACCCCTGAACGAGATAATATTTTTCATCCTGTTACTTCACAGTAGCCAAACTCATGTTCCCTGGTCCTTTTTCCTTCTATAAAATGATCTTACTTTTGTTTTTGTGTGCGAAGGTGTGGACTTCTGCAAGTCGGGGACAGACTTTTGTCCATCAATGGGATCCCGACTGAAGATGGTACTTTAGAGGAGGCCCATCAGCTGCTCAGAGACTCTGCTCTGGCCAATAAGGTCACAGTGGAGGTTGAGTTTGATGTCGCAGGTATCACATCACGTCATAGACTTCCCATTGTGCATTTCTGAACCATCCACAATGCCTTTCTCATTATATTTGTCTTAATTGAACTCTCAACCAGAGTCTGTGGTTCCCAGCAGTGGCACTTTCCATGTTAAACTGCCCAAGAGGAGAGGAGTGGAGCTGGGCATCACCATCAGCGGTGGGTTGGCCGTCAACAGGGTGTCCAGCAGGGGGCAGTGTTGTTCAACAGTCACACACAGCTGTGCATAAATCTTCTTTGAATCAATGTTCTGTGATCCATAAAACTGAAGTGTGCAAAACCATACAGGCACATAGGCTCATTACCTAAAAATAACCCAGGACCCATAGCACAACTCATCAATAGTGTTTTCTGCACTAACAAGCTCACAAAAAGCACAAATAAATGATTTAACAAAAGCGGTTTGACATTAAATCAAATTCAGGTTTTATGCCCAATTCTTTTAAAAATAACACCACGTTGTTTTTATTTTTCAGCCAGTAAGAAACCTGGAAAGCCCCTCATCATCTCTGACATCAAAAAAGGAAGCATAGCACACAGGTATGTCCTATTATTGAACAGTTCTATTAGCATTACAGCTTGTGAATAAATACATGTGAAGTGAAGGGGAGAGGGTAAGGTGAGAAGGACCAAATAAAATAAAAAAGCACAGAAATAAAAAAAATAAACATACAGAGAGAGAGCGAGAGAGAGAGAGAGAGAGAGCAACTGTGTGTATATAAAAGATATTAACATTGTGGTACAATAAGAACTCTTATTTTTCTCTCTGCCTGAAGTGGAACATTTTGCAACTGGGAACAGTCAGCAGCAACCGCAAACAGTCTGTGGCTTTCATTTCTGCTTTTCAGTCATGTGGAGATGACTTTAGGGGGAAGTTATTTGAATAGGTCTATAGTTTGGTGTGCAGTAGGTTTTCTCGATGTGTGGGGGGGATTAATAACGAGCAAATTGAAAAGTGTTTTGTGAATCCACAATGTAATACAAACATAATTGGATTGGACTCCATCAAAACTAGATCAGTGGGGCAGCTACATTTGAGAAGGGCTCAGTGTTGATTTAGGTTGAGGGTGAGGTTACGGTCACCCCCAACGATCCCAACAGGACACCAGGCTAATAGGATTCTCACAGTGAGTCAGGAGCAGCTCCCATTTGGTCCCAGTAAACAGTTATGATCCGCTTCCTCTTGTGCCCCGCTAGAACAGGCACTCTGGAGCCGGGAGACAGGCTGCTGGCCATCGACAGCGTCCGTCTGGAGAACTGCACCATGGAGGACGCCATGCACGTCCTGCAGCAGGCCGAGGACATGGTCAAACTCCGAATCCAGAAGGATGAGGACAATATCGGTACACGAAGCACCTGAAACATAACCTGACATGAGCCACACGGCCTTTAACCCTTAAAGACCAGGGATGATGATTGAAATGACTATTTTTCCTCTACATTTAACCTTTTCTTAGTGTTTCTTTACCCTTTATTATAATAATAACCTCTGCATTTGGCATTTTTCAGTCACGATCAAGTATTTTTCTATATTTTATTTAACTATCATGTAGCTGTTCATAAAAGACCAGAAGATCATTATGTCCAAAATTGGGAAAAAGAGAGAAAATTTAAGTTTGTTTTTTTTTTTTTTGCAGCTAAATATATCATTAAATGAACACAAAAAACAAGTATCTACAACCGTAGTCATTGGATAAACTACATGGGTTCAGAACCTCTCAACGTCCAAATGGGTCATATCTGATGATGAAAAGCTGAGAAACTGTTTTTACCTGAATTATATACATGTATTGGTAGGATTAATGGTTCAGAAGTTATTAAACATTTTTTATCAGTAGATGCTTTCGGTCGCCTGCAGTTGTTGAGGTCTTTGAGGGTTAAAGCAACACAATGACACTAAATACCTATTGCATCATCATATGTATTTTTTCTTCCTAATCTGTTTCTGTTTGTGCTATAGATGAGCTGGAACTGTCAGGCTCTATAATCTACACAGTTGAGTTGAAGAGATATAACGGGCCACTGGGCATCACAATCTCTGGCACAGAGGAGCCCTTTGACCCCATCGTCATTTCCGGCCTCACCAAGAAAGGACTGGCAGAGAGGTGAGACGAGGCCACGGGACAGGTGAAGGAAAAACAGTCAAGACCAGGGGTAGGCAAGTTCGGTCCTAAAGAGCCGCTGTCCTGCATGTTTTAGATATTTCCCTCTTCCATCACACCTGGTCGCCATTACATCGTTATCAGG